>VXBT01005853.1:223894-314951 GCA_013400235.1 Oriolus oriolus | reverse complement strand
TCCCGTCCCGTCCCGTCCCGTCCCATCCCATCCCATCCCATCCCATCCCATCCCATCCCATCCCATCCCATCCCATCCCATCCAAGAAATCCACCACATATACACAACGACGACAACCCAGTGGGTGTTTTAGCCTGAAGATGGGCTCCAAACTACCAAACTCAGGGCAAGGTGTAGATCCCCACAAGGAATCTGCACCACGAACAAATGCAAAAGGCATCTTTGTGGATTCCTGCCCGTCATGATTTGATTTGGAAACTCATCAAAGCCACTAAGGGACAAACACCAACCTTGAGCCTACCTGTGCAATCAGATAGGCACCGGCCAGAATTAAGAAAACAATGTGTTGCTTCATTTCATTGCCTGCTTTTATTCTTTGAATGAAAGCAGATTGTGAGCGCACATGAGCCAGCTCCCTTTGCAAACAGCTGAACTGCTGGGCTCTGCGAGCCTTCGTGTGTACAGTGAGACTCACGTGTTGACAAAGATGTTGGAGAAGGAGTTTCCCCAAGAAGCTGCACATGCTGGGTTTGATTCTGCATGCATGAGCTGCGCTCAGATCATCTCCACGCTTTGTTAGAAAGAAGGAATTCAACCAACATGGCACTGATCGCTCCTCGTTACCCCAGCCCTGTGATATGAATGGAGCTGACTTTGTAATCTCAGCACTGTTAATACTGATTAAAACCAAATTATTACATATTTGTATCAACCTTGGCAGCAGAGTCTCCCTTGTCCCTCAGCATTAGCAAGTGAAGCTCTGAAGCAGCTGATGCCCAGGAAAGCAGAGGATGTCCCTGGAGAAGGGGAAGGGAAGCAGCCCCCTGAGAAGGGAGGTGGCAACAGCTCCTGGAGCCCGTGGTGCTCCAGGGTGGCCGTGTCAGGACTTGTGCAGAGCTTTCCTGTGCCTGTTGCTCGCTCCTCTGTGGATATCCTCCCCCTTTGGATGCGGTGGATCCAGCACACACAGAGGATTACAGTAATTAAACCCCTGCCACACTCCTTGCTGGAGCAGGCAGCAAGGCCCAGGGATGCTGTCACACCCAGTTCAGTGTGGAGTGAAGTGATTGCTGTCTACAGAACTAATACATCGAGATAAAGGTGTTGTACCGGCTGGGGATTATCTCCTGCTACCCAAATCCAGCACAATTTGTTCAAATCCCAACACCTCCTCTCCTTAGCAGATCCTGGGCTATTTACATTCTATTTAGGAAAAGAAAATGTTCCAGGGAAAGCCAAATAAAATTCAAACTCTGCTATAATTCCAGACGAGGTTAAAAGCACAATAAGGAGTTTTATAGTGGTATCAGAGTGCCCTGGCCTTGCTCACAGCCCTGCTGGTGCCATGAAAATGTGGAGTGAGACACCCCTTGCCTCCACGACACAGATGTCTCTTAGGCCCTCCAATCCCTCTTTGATGAGACACCACACAGCTCAACAGGAAGTCCTGCAAAGTATTTTATTTCTGAAGGAACTCTGCTAAATTGTTTTGTTGAACTGGTGTAAGATATTTCAAGTTTACAAAAGAAAACCAATTTTCAAAGGGTAAAACTGTTGGGAAGTGATTTAATTGTTATTTTTCCAACACAAAAGAGTCCAGCAACACCTCCAGTGAAATGGATTCCTACGGTAAAGGGTCACTTTTGATGAACTGTCATTTTTCTCCATTGTGAAATTCAACATTCCTTGAGAATCACTATCTCCAGTCTTCATGATCGAGATAAGAAGACTCAGAGTTAACTGAAAGGTAAGAACTGTGTTTCCAGAAGAGTTCCCCTTTCTTCCTCTGAAATTTTCGATTTTAAAAGATTTCACACATATCAAAGGTGGGAACAGCTCTAATAACTTTTCCCCTACTCCATATTTCAAGTAGATAAATCTTCAGGCCAGTGACTCTTATAGTGTGTGTATGGACTTCTACTCAACAGAATCCCAATTTCCAGCAGTGAATTAATGTTCTGGGAGTAATTAGAAAAAGTCTTGGTTTTTTAAAACTCTGATTTAATACTGGATGGTGCTAGAGATGTTTGAACTCCATCCACCAAGAAGAAACTCTGCATATTATTCCTGAAAAAAAGCCCCAAAATTCCACTCACTTTTTTTCCAGCAGGCAGCACTCAGAGCCAGCCACAGCCTCAGAAGCCAGAAGAAAGTGAAGCTCAAACCAAGGGAAAGGACAGGGAAATGGAGTAGAAATGAAGAGGTCTGAGGAGGGGCACCATTATTAACTCCCATTGTTCCCTCTCCAGGCAGAGCAGCCTTTGACATCTGATCTCGGGGCACCTCACTGGGTTCAGCTGACAAATTACTCTCTCTGATTCTTAGAAGGGAAGAAAAATAATAACCCCCCTCCATCCCCTTTGGGCCATGCTACCCATCCAACTTGGAGAAATCATTTATCATTTATCTGATGGCTTCGGCATATGTGCATAATAAGTGGCACACACCCAGAGAAGCTCTCTCTATTTCACAAATCCTTAGCAGTGCATGTTTTAATAGAAAACATCAATCCCAAGTAGCCCGAAGGAACGATCCCTCTTTAATCATCCACCACGCTGAGGACTAATTTTAGACAAAGGCTCAACGCTCCCAGTCACCTACAGCATGGAATAACTCAGATGATTCCTAAATTCACAGGGAAAGGTTCAATCGCCTTTTCAAAGCTGGATTGCAGATCCTGTGTTAATTACTACGGGAAATTACATCTCCAGTAATACTCAGCAAGGCTTTACAATAAATGCTGTCTGATCTATTCCTGCTCAGCCTTGAACTCTTTGTGGAATATTTGTAAATGTAATGGGTACTTCATTTCCACCACTGCTCCTGAATAATTCATACAGGGGAAGATCCTTGCATGGTTCCGTGCATTGAGAGACTTGGGGTATTTTGTTCTCTATAGTTAATGGATTAAAACAGGGTTTTTTTTCAGCTATGAAACCAGGTAATTTATCACCACAAAACCAAGCATGGTTCATACATCATTGGCTCAACTGAGAAACACATCCGTGAGTCTGGATATCAGAACACAACAGCCAACAATTTTAAATCATCCCATGTTGTCCGAAAAGCCAACGGAGTTGCAAAATAAAACGTTGAAAAACTGCCTTGAATCAGTCAAAATATTTGATTTCCTTTTTTTTTTTTTCAGGCATTTTATTCAACCATTTTGTTCCCTCACAAAACAGTACATTTTGAAACATCACTTTGAAAGAGAAAAAGAAATAAATCAAAACTCCTTTCCATTCAGAAAATGTCATAACTGGGAGCTCCAGCACTTTCAAGATATTCCTCCCCAGCTCCCTTCCAAGCAGAATTGTCAAAATTGGTAAGATCTCCTCAGCAATTTCTGTTGCATCAAAATGACATTTTTCCCGACAAAACTGTTGTGATTAAAAAAAAAAAAAAGTCAAAACCAAAACTCAACAAAACTGAACATCTCTGATCCAACTGTCTTTGACAAAAAGAGATGTCTCAAAGACGCAAAACCTCTCCTTGGGTGAGTCCCAGAACATCAGTCTGACACATCCAGGTTGAACATGCAAGTTCCTCTTAGGTAACAACAAAAGAGAAATGAATGAACCTGAACCTCATGGGCCAGAGGTATCTTCAAATATGTTCAGAGCCAAGTGGAGACTTCCTAAACTGCAATTCTTACAGCATCTTCAGCGTTTTCATGAGGAAACTCCATGTTCCAGCCTTAAAACATGGGGACGACAACATGGACTCTTTGTCAGTGTTTGTCTCTGGAGGTGAGCACTGACCTCTGGGTTCTGCACCGATGCAGGATTTGGTGTTGGAGCTCCTTCCATGGGTTTTGGTGCAATTTGCACTTTAATCTCTGTTTTCCTGTCTGCCCCCACCAGGCACCAACTCTCAATTCCCACCTGATCTCTCCAGCTGGATGTGAGGGGATGTGCCCAGCCAAGAGCTGCCTTATCTCTATCAAAGGAGGTCAATTCATCACAGGAAAATTCCGGGTGTCACACAGTGCTGGAGTTTCCAAAAGCTGTTTACAAAGCTCTGCTGTGGGGAACCACCTCCATTTTCTCAGTGTCAGCAACAAATCTGCTCAAAATGACTCCTCAAACCCCTCTGCCAAGAGAAAATGCCCAGGAACGCACTTGGGGAGAACAAATCATTTTGGCTTTGGCTCAGTCGTCATCACCAGCTGTAATAAGATTCCCAGGACCTCGTGCTGCTCATGTCAGACATATCCACAACCCCTTTGCCGTGGAAGGATCGCAGAGCTGGAGCTCAAGGCACAGACAGAAGGTCGAGCAGGATATGCAGAGGGAAATTCATCATTCCATTGCTTCTCCAGGCAGAGAAGATGGAAGCGCTCTCCAGAGCTGAGCTGATCCTGAAAACACTGAAAATCATCTCTATTTCTTCTCCTCCAACAAAGCAAACATAACTCAGGTGGTCACTGTTTGCTTTCAGGGAAGAAAGGGTCACTCCACACAGTCACCCCGCTGACCTTCAGCTCTGCAGCGGCGTGAGCAGGGTTTGGGTTTCAAAGCTCTGCAGTGTGTGGGGCAGGAGGGGCCTGACCACTGACCCCTGTGCAGAGATGGAGATGTGGAGTGGCACATCACAGCTCGGGGCTGCCAAGCCAAAAGGTGCAGTGAAATTTCAAAGGACAACACATTTTCCATGTTGAGCAGAAGAGGTCACCAGTACCGTAGGTGCCCGTGATGAGCAGGACAGATTCCTCCTTCCCGAATTCACAGGGTCGGGATTACCCTTTTAACCAAATTCCAAGCCCTTATCTTGGCCAGAAAAAAAATGTCCTGCACAGATTTGCAGAATTCAGGGGCAGAGAGGGCCTGATGTATTGTCAAACCTCATTTCTTTCCATCACAGACACCACATTTTTCTTTCTAAGCCCTGCAAAAACCTTCCCTGGACAGATGCAGCACATCCTCAGCCCACAGCAACCAGCCTGAGCAACCTTGGTGTGAGCAGCTCTCTGCCTGCCAGAGGAAAATTTCCCTGCAAATCCCAAAGCCTGAGGAAAAGTCACCAAATTTTGCCTGTGATTATCAGGATAATGCCTGCCCAGCAGAAGTTAGAAACTTGCTGAGATGGATAGCTCGACAAAGTGGAGTGTTCTGCTCCAATTTAATTAAAAAGGTATTTGGGAAAATGACAAATGCACCACGGAGCTCAGCACTGTCTGGGACAGACCTGGAGCTCTGCGTGCTTTAAAAAGCAATTAAGACAAGACAAGAATCACCATTAGCCTTGGGGAAAGAAAACTCACAAGGCATTTTTAGCCCAAGGCAAGAAAAACAGGGGGGAAATGCTCCCTCCAACCCAGAGCTCTCCCTTTGAAGCCCAGACTGAGCCCTCCAAAGCGCAGGAACACGAACAAAGTTTGGCTCTTCTTGACCAAGCTCAGCCAGGCTCTGCTCTGTGAGGGCAGCTCAGTTCAGAGTGAGACAGGAGCATGATTTATTCACACAGTTTTGAAATTCTGGGGCCTAAAATGACTGAATGCAGAGAACAGGTTGCAAGAAACAAGTAAGCAAGCAGCAGGGCATCCTTCCTCTGCCAGCCTCATTGGATGGCTTCAGTTCCAGGTTCTTCTACCTGAAGATGTGTTCTGCCCTGTCCCTGTTGGTAGTTCTGGCTGAACATCCACATCTGCTTTCATAATCAACAAGAAATTGAAAATCTCTGACTCTGAATGCCAAGAATTCACTTTGGAAGCACGTGGTTCCTCGTTTTTGATAATTATCCAAAAAAGCAAAGATATAAATAAAAATACGGTAAATGTGTTGTTTCCTTATTGCAACATAAAAAAAATTATAAGTGTCTCACTCAAATCCAAATGAAAGCATTTGTTTTGACATATTCCAGTTTAAAATGATGCTGGAAGAAACATGTTTCCATTCAATGTTTTGGTTTTGACAAAAATGTTTCCAAAAAAAAAAAAGAAAAAGAGTTTCCCTGCAGTTTTTTCTGCCAGCTCCCGGAGGGATCAGTCAAAGCTTCCTGAAGCTCAGAGTCATTAGCAAGCTGTCACAGAACTGAGACCCTAAAATGCATTTGACACATCAGATCACAGTTCTATCAGACCTGGCAAGCGTGCCAGTGCTGGCTCTTCACATCTAACTCTTGGATCACACTCCTTTAGGATTCACTCTCTTCTCTGATTGAGCAAGAGAAAGGAAATTAGCCTTGTTGCTCCCTCGGGAATGAATCCCCCCCGAGCCAAAACCCCACGTTCAGCTGCTGTGCACAAAGAGGAGCTCATGGATGATCTCGTGACATCTCCACTGTCCAAGAAGCACAGCCACAGGCACACATTCAGTCCTTCCAGGGGAGGGGAGAGCAGCAGCAGCACCCAAGATTTCAAAACAAGAGCAGTAGAAAACACATCCTGTTGTCACTCTACGCATGAGGCTCCCAGAGACAGGCCCCGGGGATGTGGTGGGCACACACCTAAAGGGGCTCTGCCTGGGAATGCCACAGCCTGCAGATCCCGTGGAAAAGCTGCAAAGTGCAAAACATGCTGGTCTTGGCAGAGCAAAAGGTTGGAGTTGCCCCATCTGGCAGCTGACCTCGCTTTTCCTACAGAGCCGAGCTCTTCTGGCTGTTCAGATCACAAAGCTGTCCGGCTGCTCTCTCTTGGAGCATCAAGATAACGACTTTCTGGGGAAGAGATTGTTCCTGCTCCAGTAAGCAAACCCAAGGCCTCCACAACGCAACCCCACACTCGGATTTCTTGTTGCAGTTGAAACAAACATATGTTCAAACAGCCCTGACTCGAGTCCGTGTCCAGGTGGCTGCACAGAGCTGTTGGTGCAGGCAGATGTCCCCACTTAGACACTGGCAGTTCTAGGGCACAGCTCCTTTCCCTTTTCCAGGCAGCCAATCCCACCAGAGCTTTGTCAGGATTTCCTGCTGGGAAGTGGCACAGCTCCTGTGGACATTTCCATGCTCAGGAGCACTGGGAGCCCAATTGAATCCCATTATTGTCACCACCGTGACCCTCCCAGAAAAGAGACCAGGTTGTCCTCGGACAGGAAGCATCACAAGGGGCACAGCGTCCTGTACCTGGGACGTGAGGCTAAGAGATCAGAGCTCCAGCTGCCCCTGCCCTCCATGAACTGCAGAAACCTGAGGGTTTAGGATGTGGATTTCTGCATCTTCTCTGGGGATGTCCCACCTTCTTGCATCTCACACTCAACTGAGACTGATATTATATTAATAAATAAAATTATCTCGCCCCAGATCTGGATAAAGCTCTCTTTTTTTCATGCAAGGACATTCGCTGTTTCCTCTCCCCCAGCAGAAACTTGTTCTCTAGGAAGGAGAGGATGGAGTAAAACACAAATGAGGAACTGACATTCATCAGCTTATCCAGCAATGCTAAACCATCCACTTGGATCACCCAGACCCTCTGGATGATCATTAGTTCTCAGGGTGTTTCAGTCAAGTTTGCAAGATGCTTTATATCAGTCAGGAGAGACTTTCTAATCAACTGACACAGTTTAAAGCATTTTGGATGGGGAGGCACGTACGTAGGAACGTGAGCCTGAGCACAGATGTAGAAAATTGTAGGTGATCAAAGGTAGTGCATCCAAGGCAGGATTAAAAGACGTTTAATACAGCTTTTCCCAATAAGCCTGAGAGATGAAAGAACTGCCACAAGGCCTTGCTGGAGGCTTAGAAATTGCTCTGTGAAATCAGCTGCAATTGGTAATTAAATGGAAACCTTGGGGGTGTTCTGAAGACTTTTTTCATAGCCTGGCATAAGGGAACTCATCTTTAAATTACGTAGACTTTTACCTTCCACAGAGGTGAAGGTAAAACACCATCCTGCTGCACCTGCATGTCCTGCCTCAGAGCAGCTGGCTCTGTGCAGGAGCAGCTCGGCCTCTCTGTGCCAGGATCAGGGCACACAATCCTGAGTGTGAGCCCATCAGAACGTTCCTGTGTTCCCAGTGCCTGCCCTCAACTGAGCCAGCTGTAAACCAGGGAACTCGCCAGGGAACTGTGCCCCTGCCTCGTGCAACTCAAAACCAGCCATGCTCTAAAGTGTCCCAGCAGGTCCAGAGCACCTTCTCCTTCTTGGAAGTGCACACAGCTCCTCCACAACTACTTCCAGGCCAAGTCTTTGATCTGCTCCAGGGAGAGCCCAAGGCAGGCAGGAGATCCCTTGGTTGACTGGGATGTGGGGGAAAAAAGGAATATCCCCGTGCTGATAAAAGACAGGAGAATGATGGTGGGTTTTTTAACTGATTGTGATGGATTGGAAATTCTGAGTGTGCACATGTGGAAGGGAAGCCAGAGCAGAGCAGAAAGCTCAGCTTTGTGGGCAGAGCATCCAAACGGGCCTCGGGAGACTTTGGTTGGGCTCTCAGCTCTGCTACCACTTTGCTCCGTGCAGCTGAGGCTGAGCCCTTCTCACGGCCCATTTCCCTTCTCTTTGCAATAAAAGGGGTCGGTCCTTTTTGATCTGCTTGCAAGAATGGGTTACTCACTGTTTGCTTGAAGAGTTCCTAGGATAACAAGGGCTAATAAACAAAGCCAACCTTCTACCCTGGATTGCAGTTCAACAGCGTTTAGAATCCTGTTTGATGCAAAGTGCTTTGGTTCCTGTTGTAGCCTTTCATTTCTAGATGGCACAACACTCTCACTCTGAGGCAAAGTACTCTTTCAGACAAAGCTGAATCTGCTGAAAGTAGCACTGAATATCCTTTTTTAGCAGAACAACAGCAGGTGAGGGCAGCTCAACTGCAGACAGCTCAACAGCTGCTGAAAAACAAACTAAGATAAAAAATGTTTGAAAAAGAATTAAAAGCAGGTTCAGTAAAAGAAATAGAAATTAAAGAAGATGCTGAATCTCCCCTGAATACAATGCAGGTAGCCAGAAATAGCTGCCAGAGGGAGAGATCGACAGCTGATATAAATAGTAGTGACTCATGGTGTAATGGGGATCCAGTTCAGGGGAACAAATCCCTATCAGTGGCTCAGACAAAGCCTCCTACAGCAAACACCTCCGAAGGCGCAGGCCTAAATACCTCCAGGGATTTGGAAACACAGAGCTTGGGATAATACCTCTCAAGGCAGAAAGCCCTTTGTGCCAGTCCCCTGTCCAGGAAGCATCCAGTGCTGTGGATGGCTTTGGTTTGTGGCCCAGGAGAGACGGATTTATGCAGAGCATAAGGATACTCTCTCAGACAGATGTCAGAAAAAATCTCCATGCATCAACTGTGCTGTGCTGCTGCTGAAACCTGTCTGCCAAGAGTCCCTCCTTGAGGGCCTGGAAAACAAATAAATGTGCCTTAATTTCCTGAGGACTCTGTGCTTTCCTAGCAGAGCTCTGGGCTTTTCCACCCTTGGGCTGCAGAAGGTGCCTGTCCTACACCTGCTGGCAATGGCACACAACCAATTTCACCTCTGGCACGCAGCCACTACAGGATTTTTGCCAGTTCTATTTGGCTCTGCAATCCCATATAAAGTTCTCCAGCCCATCCTACAGAGCCACCAGCGTCCAAACCAAACATTCCCAGAGGACACAGCCCCTCAGACTCATGACCATAGCTGTGGGCAGAGCCCATGGGCAAAGCCAAAGAAACCAGAGTGAGATGGGAGTTCTTCACCCTGAGCAGAAGCCTGTTCCCATCCCTGGGGTGCCAGCTGCAATGTTGACTATCCTTTACCTTCCTTTATCTCTCAGGGTCCCTGTAGCTATCACTGGAGGAGACGCTCTTTGCATCCAGCATTTCCAGCCTCTGAAATTGCTTCCTGCCCTGTGCTGATGTGGAAGTCAATCCCAGAGGCAGAGCAAGCCTGAGAAATAAAGAAGTCTGACCCAGAACAGGCAGGTCAGCAGCTGGATATTGCACAGAAATGGCAGTCTCTCCAACACAGGGACACTTTTCTTTCAGCTGCTCTTAATTTTTTTGCCCCTCCGTATAATTCTCTAATAATCGCCCTATTAACAATGTTCCATTTGCCACACAACTTGGGATATTAATCCTATTAGTTGGTACTAATCCTCTGCAAAACAAAATGGAAATATTCACTCTCTCATTTTCTCAGGGTAAAAGAAAAAAGGAGAGAAAGAGGTGGGGAGAAGAGAAGACAAAGATGCTTTCAGAGGTTTGCTGTTTTCTGAGTTAATTGAATGGAACTGGGTCTCCTGTGGTCTCCATATAGAATTCCATTATCAAGTAATGGGGAGTCACATCCAGCCTGTTGATAAGAGACAGTCTGTCAGATTAAGCATTAACTATCATATTTGAAAACCATGCAGTTTTCTATCCATTGGGGCATCCAAACACAATATCCCATTTCCCTTTCCTTCCCCCAACACCTTTTCCTTTACTGCACACTAATTAGAGAACAAGGAGAGGGGGAGACTGCTCCGTGCTGCCGAGCCCAAGATAAACTTTGCTGAGTAGGGAGGAAGAAATGAAGTGAGCATCCCCGAGAGCAGAGGTCTTTCCTATAGGCTTTCATTTTTCCACCCACCCCCTCTTGTGCTGTATTTTTTCATATTTCTGTGAAGAATTACTGGCAGTTTCCATCCTCCCCTGCTGCACAAGGTGAGACTGGCACCTACTGGAATGCGCCTGGAAAGGCTGAGACTGAGAAGAAAAAAATAAACCTTTTCTCAGCTTAGTTTCATCTCCAGCTTCGCATTATTTTTCCCCTTCATCAGGCAAACAAACAGCTCTGCAGACACAGAGACAGCACACGCTGGATTTGACACAGCTCCATTTTTAAGCTGTTCTGTGGTAATTGGGGGAACTATCACGAGTCACTTTATTTCTGTCAGCCCATGTGGAGGGAACCACAGGCACAGGTCCTGAAAGAGCTCCCAAGGTTCCTGTGGGTCTGTGAGGCTGTTCCCTCTTCTCTCATGTGTCAGCACGTAATGGAAGCAGGAGCAAACACCCCTGCAGGTAAAATATCCATCTCCAGCAGTTTCATCTCCCCTTCCCTCACATGCTTTTATCTAAGGAGGATTTCCTTATAGGATAGGATCTGCCCACCATCTAGGATTCAGATTTAGACCCCAAAATGCTGTTCTTCCATGATTATCCTCTAGCCTTAAACTTATTCTTTGATGTCCCCCTCCAAAGTCTCACTGGCCAAACTCAATCAAGCAGCAACTTGGCTTCCTTCTGCCTCTCTCCCTGCTCCATCTGTCTTTGCTGGGCCCACTCTCCAGGCACACCACCAGCCTTGTTCCCACTCCAGACCTCCACGATGGCTCATACAGACCTCCAGCAAAGCCCAGCCACCACTGCTGGTCTCCTGTGAGCCCTGGAGAGCACATCCTGAATCCATCACTGGCTAATCACCTACGAGAGCTGCTCTTTCACAGTGGTTCCCTCCTAGTTTTGCTCTGTGCCATGCTGTGTATTTTATCATTAACTTCCTCACCTGGAGCAGAGAGCCTCGCAGCTCAGAGACTGTCACACCAAAAGTCCCAAAACAGGCACCACAGGTTAAGCAAAGGCACACAGAACAGGGAAGTGAAATGGCTGCATGGCACAGCATGATCTGGAAAGAACAAGGGAGAATCAGAGGAGAAAAGCTGGAGGACAGAGCAAATGCTGCAGACTTGTAGCTGAACAAAGTGCAGCTGGAGGCTGGGAACATCTCCTGGACTGGAGCTGCCTCCATTAGAGGGATGGAGCATTATTAGGAGCGAGTCCTCTCTGTCTGTACTGCCTGCCCCCAAGGCTGCTAACCTGAGCAGGAATGACTCACCAGAGCAGTAAAGCCACCCCAACCCAGCGAGCAGACACCTCCTGATTAGCAAGTCTAATCCTCCCGTTCCAAACCTCTCCATCAGAGAGCTCTGGGCCCTTTTGTTGGAGAAGCAGCAGCTTCTCAGCACCAAGAGCCGAGGCTGCCAGACCCAGCTGACCCCAGCTCTGGCTGGGGAGGATTCAAGCACTGCTCTGTCCTCGGGAGCTGCCTGAGAAACACAGAGTTCAGCACATCCTAATTGCTCTGAGCTGCACAAACAAACAAACAGCCCTTTGTTTGCACAACAGCTCTCAGGAGAGGCCTCACACACGAGGTGGGCCGGGATGTTCCTCTCCAGCTCCCAGATTGATCGGCTCCCAGCTGGAAGGAACAAGGGGAACGCGGCGTGGAGACACTCAGCGGGCTGCCCTCAGCGTGCGTGGCTGGGGCTGGCTGAAGGACATAGACATTCCTCCTTCCAGCAGAGCTCCAAGATGCCCTGCTGCTCTCAGGAACATTCTGAATAATGACCAGGAATCACAGAGAAAAAGGAGCTCCTGAGGCAAGCTTGGAAGGGCAGTTAGAGTGAAATTCCTCTGGATTTACACGGGGGTAAAACAGAGTCGATTCCGCACTCAGCTACACTGACTGATGGCATCCACAGCCTCGGATGGGAACTGGGACAAAGAGAGGAATCGGGTCCAGGGGAGGACTTAAGGGTTCAGCCACCAGCCAGCTCATTGCCTGGCAGCAATTCATAGCCTGGTTCTGAAATCAATACAGGCTGGGAGCACTCAGCAGCCAGACTAAGCCAGGTCTGTCATTTACTGTAATTCTGAGCTGCTAGATTAGTTTCTTCAGGTTTTGCAAGAGGAACAGTTAGTCACAGGGGTGAGGTTACTCCCCTTTGTAGGCTCTGCTTTCTGTTTTTCCCCTTCCTAATTGTCACCCCAACTTCCTTTCCACTCCTGGAGAGCACAGAGTGCTGTTCCAGCCTCACATCACAGCCTCTGCTACCTCAGTGCTGTCAGCCTGTGAGAAGAGAGAAGGTTTTGCTGGGTTTTAGGGTATAATTTCCTCTCCAGCTTCATGGATGTCCTTCCTTAACCCCTTTCTGAAGAGGAGCCAGCTCTACTGATGCTTCCAGGAACAACTATATCCCAACCACCACCAGGCTTTTTACAAGATCCACAGCCCATGGATTCAGCCAAAAAAGGATCGAATGCTTTGAGCATTCAGTGTCTTGGATTTTCTCCTCCCCTGCATTGGACAGCACACACAGGAGACTCACCCGTGGGCAGCACATACAAAGAGCTGCTCTGGAGAGGCCTGAGATCGACTTGGTGGGACAGTGGCCTTCCCTTTCATGGTCCACATTTGGGATTTATGGCTCCAAACGCCAACATCTGCTACAAGGCAGAAGATGATGTTTTATTCTCCTGAGAACAGAACTTTCACCCAGCCACCAGTACTGGGTTGTGACTCTCGTTGCTCTGAAGATATCCCTTTGTGTAGCCGGTTATTTAGGAAGGAGAATCACCCTGCCAGAAAACTCTAGCTGGGTTTCACTGCTAGAAGTGGCTTGGGAAAGAAAAAATTTGACCTCTTTCATCCTGACTGGGTCAAGAGAACGGTGGCTCCGGTGATGGATGGTTGACTGTAATTCCTGCCTGCTCATTTAATCAGTGAGAACAGGCAGCAGCACGAGCATGCTCAAAAGAGAGAGCAGCAGGCAGGGGTAGAAATAATCCCAGCGGCTCTGCAGAGCAGGGAGGTGTGAAGGGGACAGGGGAGTGAGAGTTCTGATAGCAGGGAAGGAACCTGGGGCTTTTCCTTGGATGAAAAGCTAAAATCCAGTCTGCTGGCTGTGCCATTCCAGAGGCTGCAGCCGTGCTGCAAGGAAAGAGCAGCCCCCAGAGCCACATCAACCACAGCATGTGCTGCATCCTGCCTGCCACAGGCAGCTGCCTGCTGCAAATAGAGAGGGGCACTCAGGCATGGAGAGGAAAGGAGGGGTCCAGCCATACCCAAAGCTGCTCTTGCAGTCTCTCAACATGAAAGCCAAATAAATCTGCTCTTAAGGGAGCCTCCCATCCATCAACAGCTACATACACACAGAGTTCAAGGCCAGAATAGACCACATGATCTGATCTCCTGTCTAAAAGAGGGTGGCCAGGAAAATTTCTCAGCTTCCTGACCCCAATAGCATGCCCTGAAAACAAGAGCACCCAAATTCTACTCCTCAGCTCAGCACCATGTAGCCAGGAGAGCATTTCCAAATCAAAATGTTGTGATGTGGTGTGTGGGGGTCTGCACAACATCCCTGGAGCTGGCACCAACCTCAGCCCCCAGTGGGTCAAATTGCCCAAATTACAAATTACAGAGTGTTGTGTAGCTGTTGAGGTGAAAACAGGAGAGGCCAAAATGGCCCTCCAGCATTTCTGGGCCCCTGCACAGCCAAAACCAAGGCAGCTCCGTGGCTGCTGGAGCGGGGAGGCAGCAGGACTGAACGCAGGCAGGCTGTGCTGTCAGTGAACAGCCTGCTGCGAGAGGGGAAGGACGCATTGCGAACCCGGTCCAGCCCGGAATGGCTATGGTTGGTGTAGCAGGAGTACCCTCTAGTGGGAGAACAGCCTGGAGAAAGCCTTTCAAATCATCACACACACACACACAAATGGAGGGGTTTAGATCTAAAGAAAAACTGCATTGAGAGTCACCATAAAAACGGGCTTGAAAACAGAGGGAAATGGAATATCTTGGGGAAATAAAGTCATAAAGTCTGATTATCACTTGCAGCACTATTTTTTACTTTTCCAAGAAAGCCATTTAAAACCTGCTTTTCAAGTATATCCGTGCAGGGAGAGCGCTGGGCTGGAAAGCAAACAGGAGTCTGCTCATATTCATGAAGCCAGGCCAAGACTGTTTAAGCACCCAAAGGTCACAGCAAAGCCTAGGGCTGCGTGTCTTAATCCCGCTTACTGCCTGAAAGCTTCTGGGTGTGGAAGGAGTCTCTGTACTCATGGCAGAGGCCCAACACATTTCCCGAGGACATCAGAGCTGGTGAAGTCGTTTTGCTTTGGCTCATGGATGAAAGATTTTGCTGTTAGAGGAGGGGGGGAAGCTGGGCAAGGACTGCTGTGCTGGACATAAAGGATGCAGAGGATGCTGTGCTCTGGATCCGGGTGGGATCAATATGCTCTCCCCAGTGCCCTGCTCTAAGATCACACTGACACTGCCTTGGCAGGTGCAGCATTAGAACCTCAATAGAGTGGAATTATGTGGTTCCTTCTGGGCTCTCCCCATGCAGAAGCCTATCTAACCTGAATGTTATATATATATATATATATATATATATATATATATATCCCTTCATCCACTATTGAAATGCACCTACCCCTAGGGAGACCTTTGAGGTGTCTAATGCTCCAGCCCTTCTGATTTGGGCAGGGATAAATACAGTAGGGGAGCCTGAGCCCTGGGGGTTTTTTTCTGCTTAAAGATCTAAGCATTGTTTCCTGCAGAGCAGCAGTTGTAAAAGAGTGAGCGGATTTAAAGAAACACGGTCCACTTTTACAGCCAGGGGTAGGAAGGGAACTGAAAACATCCATGCCAGACTCAGGGTGGTTGTTCCTACAGAGATGATCCAAATTAAGCATCTCACAGGAATCTGTGCTGATGTTCACACAATGAGGGTGAACCGGGAGGGCGAGCTGGGCATGGGAATGTGTCACAGATCAGGTTAGAAAGGTGGGAAGGGGGGACAGGCACAGGGAAGGGGTGGGTTAAGCCCAGCACCCCTCCTGGGAGATGGCACAGCCATCCCTCTGTATGATGTGTCATGTACAACCCACAAGTTGCCTACTTTCTTCAAGCTCCAGTTACTGCCAGCAGATTTGGCTGGGGACTCAAAGTCCTGAATTCTGGTCATCAGGTATCAAATTCCCCCTTGATCCCACCTTCCCCTCACAGTGCATCCTCCCAAGGAGGGGATGCCCCTCAGCAGAGCTCAGCACCGCGTTCCTGGGCCAGACTCAGCATCCACTGGGCTGCTCCAGCCCACAGGGACTGCCCCAGCAAGGCACAGCATGAAAATCAGAGCAGCACAGAAAGATGCCAGTCCCAGGCACCGATCCCACCCTGGATGCTGCTTATTTCACTGGGAAGACTCCTGGAAAAGATATTTACTCACCATAGAGAAGGGAGGAGCCTGGCCCAAGGTGACTGGACTGCAGAACTGGACCAGAGCCCAGAGCTCTCCCAGAGGTTTTCTGAGAGGCAGAGGGAGGGAGGGAGGGTTTGGCTCTTTGGAGGGTTACTCTGCCTTCCAGAGCAGAAGGCTGTGAATTCCCCATTCCCACACCGCACGCTCAGTTAAAGTGACAGATGACCGTGTGCGTGCACGAGCCTCCATCACCGGAGAAAGGGTAGTGCAGATGATTTCTTGGAGAGAAAGGATTAAAAAAAAGAGAGTAATTTGGAGTAAATGACGAAAAAAAGGGAAAGAGATTCTCTAGATACATAACGTGCCACTGCAGAACCAGGGACATGCCTAGGGAAATTTTTTAAAAGTTTTTAAAAAAAAGCAAAGCTAAAAAAGAAAAAGGATCCTATTAAGATTAATGCTTTCTGGCTTTCCATCTCCCTCCAGCATGGCTCTTCCATTTCCATAAACCCATTATCCTCACTGCTGTTTCACTTAATTGGAAAATGTCTATTGCAACCTAGCATGTTCCAAGACAAACCTTGGATGTATATATAACAGGCACTTAAAAGCTTTCAAATATTTCAAATTTGCTCAACACAATTATGTGAACAAAAACCCTGTGGGATTTTTTTTTTCTAGAAAACAAAAACCACCAAAAAAGAAAAAACCCAAACCCCACAATAGTCATAAAGCATGTGTTCACAGGGCTAGAAACACCATTACATTTATCCTGATTAGCATTCCCTAAGCTTTTATGTGCACACAGTTACTGCCAGTGTAGGGAAGAGGGGAGAGTAGGAAATGACAGTCAATGATTTGGCTGCTGAAGGTCAGGGAACCGAAACAAGGAGATTTGTTTCACTGCTGTGACAGCCATCAAACAGGGACAGCGTGTGCCAGGTCCCCTTGGAGCTGCATCCTCCTGGGAAACCCCTGGGATGTGCTTGGGGAGGGCAGGAGGGAACAGGCAGCGTTTGGGCAGTGAGCAGTGCTCCCAAGTGGAGCTACCTTAGAAGAATTGGGATTTCCTGGTGGTTTCTTACAGTTCTACAACTGTTCAGAAGCAGATGAGCTCCTTCCTTCCACTTCTCCTGCTGTCTTCCTTTCCCTGTCCCCACTGACCTCTCCCAGAGCACTGCTTTAGGAGAGACCAGGGCATCAAGACACATAATGTGGATTCAGATGCTCGCTGTGGGAATTGGCAGAGCAGGACCTGGAATTTGTCACTAGCTGGCCACAGGACAGCAGCTGTGGGTAGCAGAGCAGGAATAAGATGAAGTTTTCTCCCTGATAAGTGGTGGCTCTACTGGTTTTTAGCTGGAAAGGATCTGAGCCCTTGTGTGCACCTAAGCATGTAACAAGTTTACAGGCTCCTTTAGAAAGAATGGCTGATTTTTCCATTTTCACATATCCCAGCTCTTCTCCTCTTGGTTGGATTAGTTGACAGTGAATAAACTTGAACTCTGCAGTACTCAAGGTAAGTGCCAGCCCTGGCCCTGAGAGGCTGTGTTAGAGAACAAGTCTCTCAAATATTTGCTCTGCTCTCCTTTCCAGCACGTCTCGGCTGCTGTCCACACACATCATTGTCCCTCTGACCTGCCCACGGTGTAATGACATCACATCACTCCAAAAGATGAGATTTCCTCTTGCTGTCTGTGCAGCTGGCTCTGCCCAGCCATGCCTATGAAGAGAAAGCCAGAAACGTGTCCCATCTGCAAGAAATGCAGGAAATCCCTTGATAGTGCCTCTGAATGCATCGAGAGACCTGCCAGGGGTATTCCTGGCCCTGCACCTTCATCCTGCCTGTTATGGAAAGAGCTGAACATGCCAGGATTTTATCAAGTCCAACCTTTTCCTTCCTCATCCACATCACCAACACCTTTCCTTGGACCTGCCTTTGCCTCTCTGGGGCAGTCCTGAGAGCACATGATCACCAGGTGAAGGCAGAGCTAAACCTTTACCTGGCAGCAAGAACCGAGCTGTGCCCTGCAGGGCTGGGCTCTGTGTCCTCAGAGGGACATCCACTGGGGTGGATGGCTGAGGCTGCTCCTTTTCCAGCACCAATCCTGCCTGGAGAAAGCGCCCAAGGTGCAGAATGGGCTTTGAAATTCATGAGGAATCTGCACTGGTAGAGGTGGTGCTGGTGGTGGATTCCACAGAAGCATCCAAACAGCTCCTAGACTTGGGAGGTGGCTCCTGTTGGGTTTGTGAGTGGAACAGCCACAACCTCAGGCTCGTCCCATTGCAGTTGTGCGACAGGTCTGAGGTGGGGAGATGGCACCCACAGCAGGCTGACCTGAGAATCACTCTGCTGCAAGGGAACAAGGAATGACAGGGCACTCTGAGGTAACTCTTGGACGTAACAGCAGCTAAAATCCAGCCTTGTGTGGCACATCTGGCAGCTGGAGCTTAAAAACCAGTCTGTGCTGAAGCCCAAGTGTGAGGAGACATGCAGCCCTAAAGCAGCTGTGGAGCATTATTAGCAAGGGCTGAGCACCAAAGGGGAGAGCCAGGGAGAAAGTGAAATAAAGATTCCTGCCAGCCAGGCAAGGGAGAGCCAACTCAGAGAGCTTCTCATAAACCAAAAAATTATGACACAGTGGGAGAGAAATTTAGCTTGTTTTCCTGACAAGTACAGCTTGACTCCAATGGCTCCACACCAGTTCTGTCTCTGTTGCCTCCTCCATAAAGACATTAAATCAACTGTAGAAGCTGCTTTTTGAACTACCAATATGATGCCATTGTCCATGCTGCTCACTGCCTTAGATGTAAGCGGTACTGAAAGCCCTGATAACTTATCTGTAAAGGGAACAAGGCTCCTGAAAGACACTCACTTCTGCTGTGGAAAAAGAACAAAAGACAATCAGGACACAGGGAAAAATCCCCTTTAGTTTATTGGTAATTCATGTAGGGAAGAAGAGGCCAAGTTATCTCAATGACTATCCAAAAGCCAGGCAGAGAGATTTAAAAAGCAGCAAATGAGGAGAAAACAAATAGAAATATCTCCCCACAATTTACTGTTTCCTTCCCCCTACACTGAAGTTCTGCTTGACCAAGAGACAGATTTATTGTGCAGCACAGACACCCAGACAGAGCAATTTATGTTTCAAGACAGAGGCCAGGGATAAAAGGTCACAGTGCCAAGCAAAAGGGTATGGTCTGGTCGTGCTGGGAGCATGAGGAGTGAGCGGGAAGAAACTGAAATTTTGGAACACAAGCAAAGAAAGCAGCAACTTCACTGACATCTGATTTTGCAGCATAAGTGTTTTGCAGGGCCACTGATTTCCTCATTTAGCTCTCTCTTAGTCATATCTTCACTTCTGCTAGTTTCAAAATCACTGTTGGCCCATCTAAGTGGCTTTCAAATATCTGCTATTCCAGATCCAAACATAACTGGATTTTTTCGAGGCCAGCACTACATTTCTGAGGTAGAGATCATGTCATGTCCCCAGAACAGCTGGGGAGCTTTACAGTTCTGTCCAGGCGGAGGACATTGAGGGCTGATCTGCCTCACTGCTGCCTGGGGCATGTGGATGACCAAAAGCAGTGGCGTTATCTCAGCGGTTTTGCTCTGACCCTGCTGGCCCATCACCCTGACAGAACAGCAGCCCCAGGGCTGCTCTTCCTTTCCCAAGCCCTTCTCTGCATCCAAACACAATTTCCCGACATGATTCCCTCCTTCCCATCTTCACGGGAAGAAAAAAAAGCTTCTTTGCTTTCTCCTCTGGTGGAGGCTGCACCTGATGAAGCAGCACCGTTATTATGGGAATGGACTGCTAACAGCATTTGGGCATTTCTTAGTAATGAGGGCAGGGAGAGGGAAGAGGGAAGTAATCAAAATCCACACACCAGATGGGCTATTCCAGAGGCATTTTTCTCCCCAAGCACCTGTGAAGGGCACTGGCTTTCAGCAGGCACACTTTTTTGTAATGAAGTTAAACCCACAGAGCACGGTGGGACAATTTGTATCTGCTCACAGGCAGGAGGAGAGAGGGAAAGGCATTGTCCTCAGAGGAGTTTTCTGGCACTAAAGGAATTCTGCCCTGCCTCGGGGCCTGGAGGGGGGCCCATTTCTCTACCTGTTCCCATCACAAGCTGAGGTTGATCCAGTCTCCACAGGCTTGTCCATCGTTTCTCAGTTACAGGCTAACAACAGAGGGGACAGGGAACAGATGGAAAAGCTCGAGGCAGCTGCAGTGCCACAGAGTCACACTGAGTGGCAGAGAAGCCAGAACCTGTCCCCAGCCCTCACACCATGACATTCACTGCTGCACTCGCTCAAATCTCACCGTGCCCTCAGGCTCTGCAGTGGTGAAACACTTCTTTGGAGAGGAGACAACTCTCCTGCACTTCACAGAGCTCAAAAGTGCCAAACACAACCCAGAGTGGAGCCCAGACAGCCTCTGGCAAAGCCGTGGCTTCAGCCATGGCCTGCCCTGTGCAGGAGCTGCTTCAGGCAAGTTGCTTCCCACAGGGAGAAAGGATGTCAGGACAGCACTGGATGCCTCTGGATATGGAGAGGTTTTGCAAAATGAAGTTTGCAAAAGATTGGAAGGGTAAGTGCTGGGTGGGATTTGCTGGGCTGGGAGAGTGAAGTGTGAATCAACGCATCTCTGGGTAACCCAGACACCCCGGGCAGGGGCCATCCTGTGATCCACTAAAATCAGCAGTATCTCCATCACAGTGCTGTGTCTGTCTGCTGCAGAGATGAGGAGACTTTTTGGGTAGCTTTAGTACAACTGCCAGGACTAAGGCAAGAAAAGCACTTCAATTTAGAAATTTTCCCAGCCAACTCACACGTTCTTACACCCCAAGTTTCCAGCTTTGCATTACTTGTTGAACTGAGCGCATCTTCAGCGCTGAAAGCAGCTCCGATTTCAGCTCCTGTTGCTGAGAGCAGAACACAATCGGCTGCTAATCCTGCCTGATGTGTATAAGCTGTGTTTACCCAGCTCTTACCTGCAGACACCATGGGATGGGCCAGGCAGAGCTCAGCAATGCCAGCATGCAAAGATGCTCCCTTATCGCTAAAGCTGACACAGCGAGAAGGGAGCTTTAATGTTTGTGCTGCAAACTCCCCCCTCACCCCAACCTGTTTGAAAAGCAGCTCGCAGGAAGTAGGTACTCTGAAGTAAAACAGCAAATCCGAGCTATCAGTGTATGAATTAGGCAGCAGGAAATTGTGGGGAAAACCTGAGGCATTTGGCTTTGCAGGACAGCAAAAATCCCACCCAGCTGTGCTTGTGTTGAGAGGAGAAGGACCCGTGGCCACAGGGCTGTCAGCAACACAACAGAGCACCTGAGGATTGTTTCGGAGCTCAGCTTGTTTTGCATTTTTACAGTGATAAAGTAGCAGGAGTTCCTCGAGTGGGAAATGCTGGAATCAGCTTTACCTTTATTTAAAAGGGAATTTAAGGTGAGACTTGGGAAAAGGTTGGTGCTTGCTCTATTTATTTGTATCCCCTTTCTGGTCCTGTTTGCTTTCTAGTCAAGAACTCCGCTCTTTCAGTGTGCATTCAATATTAAATTGCCTCTTAATGTACTAGCAGCCAGGCTTCTCTTGAAGAATATCCTCCAGCACACAGAATCTGCAGCATTTGTCAAGGAGAAAAGGATTAAGTGAATAGGGACTCCAGCCAAGTTTCCTTGATTTTTTTTTTTTCTTCCAGGTACTGGTAGATAAAAAATTACTAAATTTCCTGGATCACTTATTTATTTATTTTTCCTATGCCTATATAATCACTTTTTGTTGACAAAAACATTTCAAACTCACATCTTAGCCACCTCCATTACAAGCAGGACTTATCCAAGGTCACAGAGCCACTGGCAGGGCAGGGAATCAGACTCCATCTCCCAGATTTTATTCTTATAAATCTGGCACCAGGAATATCCCAAACTTGCTGCCTCAGAGCTGATTTGGAAAAAGACTGAAACACTACCTTGATTTTCAGAAAGGACTTTGACCCTGGAATTTAGTTACCAGCACATTCCCCAAGGAAGGCTTCTTCCCAAGGAGGCTGGCACAGGATGCTGAGTGCAAAGACATTTCTCATCATGGAGGAAAAGAAGATCTTCCCCAGGAATTCTGATTGAGAAGAGAAATATCCTCTCCATCCACAGGGCAAGTGATAAAAGTTACCTGGAGGGCTGGAGCCCTGCAAGAAGATGCAGAACTCTGCAGAGGGAGGAGGACTGGTATGATGAAGACAAAATTTCAGTTTAAAGCCCCTCTGATCTCAGTCCCTCTTTTTTGCCTAGGGACTGCTGCCCTCTCTGAGGGAAGAGGGCTCCATTTGGAAGTCCTAAAGCCGCCTACAGAGAAAAATATTACTGGAAAAGTCCAGCTCTGTTTATCCTCCCACACGTCATGAGGCTGCCCCCTCAAGCGGGATAACAGCTAATCCTGGGGATGGAAACCCCCTTCCCACTGATCAAACAAGAGTGTGGCAAAAGCCCTCCCATTCCCATTCTCCAAGTATGAAAAGCTTTAATCCTGTTTAAAAAGCCTTCAAGGCAGCCTGGCTTCCCACCCAGCTTTTCCAGCAGCAAGGCAAATCCCAAGTGCTTTTAACTCCATTGCACTGTAAACATGTGAGCACTGAACAGTCCTCAGAAGCACATTTCTGAGCGAGCCTTAGGGAACTTGGGCAAAGTAAATAATGTGGCAGAAAGCCTTTCTAGAGGTTTCATAGCCTCTAATTTCCTCACCCAAGGGTCACAAGTACAGCAGCTGTCACTTAAGGCACTCAGCAATTCACACATCCCAACCTAGCTCTTGCTGTTCAGTGTTTGAGAAACACTCAAAGCCATCTCCTCCAATTGTCCCCAGAGTAAATAAAGTTCAAGGCAGTATGACAAGAAAATTAGAGGCTGTGGAGTCGTGAGAAGCAGCTGTAAGGTAAACTGCCTTGCCCAGTGCAAGGTGCATTAACTTGCAGCTCCCTGCCTCGAGTTTTTGCTCAGGAGAGATCCAGGATAGTCCAGAAGTCACCCAGCTGCACCACGGACGTGGCTACTGCGACCCTGACAGGTGGGGACACAAAGGACACAGCATTCAAGTGCCCTTTAATAGGATTTCTCCGGCCCAGAGAGAAGGAAAGCAGAGGTGGCTCAAAGAGGAGTGCTGGAATGAAGGTCTGGAACTGTGGGATGTGCCTCTGGAAGGAGGGACTGTTCATCCAGGAGGGTGAGTGGAGGAGCAATGCAAGGGCAGAAATGGAAGCAGAGCATTAGCACCGAGACCACACCTTGTTATGCAGCAGGAGTGAAATGGGAAGAGGACTAGAAAACCTAAAAAGTTCTAGGAAGGGATAAAGGAAAAACAAGAGGGCAAATAGAGTGAAAGTACGAAGGAAATGAGCAGCGCAGCTGGAGAAGGGCCAGGGGTGCATTTAAGCACAGATCTTGGGCCTGCTACAGGCTCTCATGATAAACAGAGACAGGGCTGGGACAAAAACATGAACAAGCCTAGGACAGATGTGACCTCAGTGTGAGAAAAGTTCGGTTGATCCATCAGATTTGATGACAGAAGGGAAATGCAGAATGTTCAGGACCAAAAGGAGGCAAAGGTGGAGTATGAGGAGATGGCATGTAAAGAGGGCAGACAGCATGGAAGATGAAGACAGAAGACTTTAGTTTGACTCAGTCAGCTTGGGGAGAGAGTTAAGAAAGTTCTCTGGGTGGTAGGAGGCTGCTGGTCAATTTTGAATCCCAATGGAGAAACTAAAAGGTATTCCTGGGTAAGAGTGCCAGATTTCTATGATCTTGGACTGGGGGCAAGGAGTGAAAATTGCTTTTCAGGAGATCTAAGCACGAGGATGTTCAGTGAACAGGTTCAACAGATGGAGCTGCAGATTTGCAATTGTTCCCCCAGGACAGAGCCCCCAGCTCCTTCGCTCCCCTCCCAGCCAGGCTGCCCAGGAGCGGGGGAGCTGCACTGGCACAGCACAAAGCCTGGCTGAGCACACCTCCCCAGCAAATGGCCCAGAGGTCCAACTTGTGGTGACCTTGGCTAAAGAGATCTGCCTTTAATCATGACAGTGGATGAGCTTCTGGGCTCCGTCCCTAATGCAGAGACACAGCAGAAAAAAATTGCAGCCTGAAAGTTGTGCTTTTAGAGAAAAAGCTTTCTCTGCTACATACATCATTACCCAACAATACAGAGTAGCTACTTAGAGTATCTCTGCGTTCATTTAAAGACCTGATTTTAAAAGCCAGCAGCTTTATCCATGGTATAATGTGTCAAGTGCAAGCTGAATTGACACTTATGCAAGTCAAAGCAAATGTTTTTAAGATGTGACAGCAGAGCCATTACCAGCTTCATATATTTCATTCTACTTTTGTGCACACAACCAAGCATATTATTGGCTTTTTATTTCCCTCCTTGTTTGCTTCAGGATTCTTATTAAAGCAAGAAAATATTTCATGAGCTGCCAGGTTATGCTTAGACCATTAGGCCCATCTATGAGAAATATTTATTGGTTTAGGAAATGGGAGAAAAGGAAAGCTGGAGCACTGGTGATACATCTCATCCGCTTTGAAAACAGAGCAAAAGCCTCTCCGATTCTTGTTAGCCAAAGAGATGGGATGAAGTTGGCTCAGTATCAAAAGCTGTAATGGCCAGATGATACAGAGCCCTGATCCAGTCTAAAGCTCCTGGATCCGTTCAGCTTTGGACTGAAAATGTTAATGATGATAAAAGAATTTACGCTTGGTTAATGTCTTGTGATAAAATCCCCCAGGTCTCTGACAGTCCTTTTTTCACTCTTCCCTCTCCTGATGCTGTCTGAGGTCACTGTAGGTGACTGCACAGCCCCCTCAGCCTTAAGACTGAAGCACTGAGTCTCCTTTGGCAGCAGCCAGGGTGGTTTTGCTGCCAGCAAATGCTTGCTGTGCCTGCCCTGGGATGGCAGGAAGACAAGCACAGTCCGGGAGTCACAACCACCTGCGGTTCACAGCACAAACACGAGCAGGGCACCCAGGCCCAGGGTAGCTGTGAAATTACAGCCTGAAAGACCCATCCTGCAGACAACCCAGCTGAGCACAAGTGGGGCTCACGCACATTCTGTCATTACCAGAGAGGAAATAAGGCACAGAAGGGAGGCACTTTGTTTCCAGACTTGCTAGGGATGACAAGACACTCTAAGGATAATCAGGGTACTTTTCCAACCATACTGGAATGAGCATGTGCACAGTTTCACTGCATCTTAAAGCTGGATGCAGTCTGAAACCTGAACAGCCACAAGTAACAGAACCAGCTCAGGGACAGAAAAATCCAAAGCTCCACTATGGGAACACATTGTCTTCCCTTTTCATTCTGCAGGAGCAGGTCTGCAGTGGAGCTGGGAGACAGCAGCTCCTGACGATTCTTGCTGCTCGAGCTTCCCCAGAGGTGAAGGGAGAGTCACAGCAGAGGTTACAGCACACAGTGCCCCATCTGCATCTCCAGGGCAGGTACAGAGCTGAGTGAGGAATGAATGGGCAGGGGTGAGAAAAAGAGGTGATTTATTTAAGAGGCTTCTAAATCAGTTCCCCGAGATGGCTGACCTGCTGACAGTGACTTAATCAGCACAAAACATTTTCTTGATTTGTCACCAGGGAACAGCAAAATATTCTCGGAAGAGCTTCATCTTTTATCTTAAGAACTATTTACATCAAGGGGGTTAAGACACAGCTTTAACCACACAGACAGCACCACCTTTGGATTTGCTATTCTTAAACACTACCTGGGAACAGAGACTCTCTTGTCTTGACTTGCATCTGCCTACCCACAAAAGAAAAAGCTCTGTGCTGCATCATTTTTATTCATGAAGATAAATCCATTGTGTATTTTTCTAATGATCTCTTAAGTCTGCAATTTGCACCATTTTATAGCAGTAAAAGTTAGAGATGCAGTAAGCCATGTATTTAAGGCTGGTAACTTAATGGGAAAGGCATTAACTACCATTTCAGATTTTTAGTTATGTTCCCCTCCCCATCCTTTGTAATTACCTTGTTACTTAACAGCAGCATCAGCAATTTTATTGATGTGCTTTTAGCACAGGCCACTACCAGAGGACAAGAGTGCTGGAGCATGTTACAGACTCCAGAGTAAACTCTATCTCCTGCTCTTTTTTAAAAAGGATCAGAACATTACCCACCTCTCCTCCACCCTTAAAAATCTGCAAGCATCAGCAAGGCCTGCTTCCCAGGCAGTTGTCCCAGACAGATAAGAGATCACTTTAAGCCCCCAAGTCAGAACTAATGTTATCCCAAGAGATAATATCCTCTGATAAGCCTGGCTTTTTTATTTCTCTTGTACTCTTTTGTGGTGAGGGGATGGTGGGAACTCTGCAACCCCACTATGATCGAGTCTAATTCATGATGGAAGTTCTTTTGAAGAGGCAAAGAGAAGTAAAAAAAAGCTTCCCAGAAATCTCATTGCGATCCTGCAGTTATTTCTGACGAGGGTGATACCAGCCTGGGAGCCTTTCACTGCCTCGTGTTCCTCACTCCTGTTCCCCTGACTCTGCGGGATCCTCCCCATGGCCAGGCCTCTTCCCAAGGAGACCCCATGCCCACAACAGCCAGCTGGCACTGCCAGCACTCCTGCCTTGCTAATCTACCTTCTCAGCCTGCTGAGGCCATCTTATAAACCAAATTATTCCACATTTGGTGGTGTTCAACAAGCATCTGAATTACTGAATTTTCTGTACATCCCCACAGCTCCTGGGGAGAACAAGCACTGTCCTGGATCAGTTTTTATGACTGGCAGTGGATTTGGGGAGTTGTATCCACCACACCATTGTGCACGCTGGCCTGCACACATGGAGCAGAAGACAAAAGGTCTAACACAGAGCTTATCAGCACATGGCAGGCATTTTAAGCCATCTTGCAAAGGAAAAAAACCATGTTGTGCACGTAAGAGAAGGAAATCCCTAATTGGAAACACAATTGTCTCGTAAGAAGGGCTCCAAAATCAACAGCCACTCCAATTTATATGGTGTTTTATCAAGCCAAATAGCCCCCAAGGGCTTTGCAAGATGAGCCTCTAATAAGGCTTATAAAACAAGCCCTCTGTAATAGAGGCTGGGGCAGGGAGGGGGAGGTAAAGGCCTTTTAGCATGTGAATTGTGACAGCGATGTAAGCCTGTCAAAGCTCCAGCTAATAAAGGTTCCAGAAGCTCCGAGGGGATCTGCAGGAGGTTCCAGTGCAGAGGTTCATGGGGAACAGGTGGGGCAGCTGGGATCCAGCCCCCACACTGGGCAGCCAGTGTAGGGTCTGGTGTGGGAGCAGGCAGCAATCTCAGCCCTGTGACATTTCACTCTCTGGGGCTGAGCTGTATGTGCAGGACACACTCTCAGTCCATAGGGCACAGCTCTGCTGGATCAGCTCAGAAGATGCCCCACAAATGAAGTGGAAAGGTCTCCTGTCACACCAACCTCACCCTTCCCCACGGTTTCTAAAAAGAAGCTGTACCTTGATCCTGCCCATTGAGACATTGCACAGAAGAATGCAATTTTAAAATTATTTTATTTCATCTTTCCCCCTTCACCCACAGGAGAGGAGAGAGCCTGAAGGAAAAACAGAGGGGACATTTTTATTCCAGCCTTTATGGTGTGTCTGGAAGGCAATACTGCAGCAATGAGTGTGTGACAAGAAACATGAGCAGGATGGGGAGTGTGACTGTAAAACGTGCCTTAACTTCCCCTGCAGGAGCACATCCTCTGAGTCCCATCCCTCCATCATCACTGTCCTGCCCAAGTGATGATACACAAGTCAGGGGAAGCAAAACCAGCCAGAACAGGTCACACTTCACTGCACAGCTTTGCAAACCATGCTAAGAAACCCTCAGAGGAAAGAACCAACTAGTTTCAAGTCTATTTTGAGTTGCACAGTGGGGTTGTAAATACCTTGTTTCTGGCAGTTCTACAGTGGTTAAAAAATATATCAAGTAGTCATGGAAAACCCAAGACATAAATTTGTTGCAGAAAGAAAGGTCTCTTTTCTTCTGCAACAAAGACAACGTGTGCTTTAATTCAGTTTCCATTTTCTGGCTGCTGCTGTTTTGTGAGCAGGTCTGTAGTGGCAGAGCTGCGCTTGTGGAGATGATTCCAGAAGGATGTGCCCTGCCATGCTGGGAAGGTGCAAGGCTGCACACAGCCTGGTTTTAACCAACACACACACATCTACCAGTCAGCTGACAGATTAAGGAAGGCTGTCACTAGTTTCAATGCCTTTAAGATCATCTTGCTGAAGTCTGGGGGAAAAAGATCTGTTCTACCATTTTCTTAGACTTATAAATAATTGATATGTGAAAATCACAGTGATTCCAAGACTACAAAGCATTGGGAAAATGTGTCATTTAGGAGTCACATGTCAGGGCCTTGAGTGCATCAAAGACCTTGCAATCTTCCCCACACAGGAACCTTCAGGATTCCTCCACAGCTCCAGGTAGACTTCCATACCTTGGCACAGACCTGTGGTCCTGCAGGCTCCTGGAATGCATCCCTGCCCTCCTTTCTCCAAGCCGTCTCAATTCAGCCACGGAAAAGGGATGAGCTCTCTGCGGAGCTCTGCAGGCCATGGCAAACACCCCTCTCCTGGCACAGCAGTGACCTGGCAGCCCGTGCCCACCCCGCAGGACTGGGAAGGCTGCCTGTACTGGGACGAGCTGGCTGCCACCCCTAGGGACTGCTGTGGTGCCACCATGGATCCACAGCCAGCCAGCAGAGGTGCCTGTGCCTGGCCATGTCCCTTCCTGATCCTGACCTGCTGGCTTCACTTCCCAGCGTGATCCCAGACTTGCCTTGGCACTGTGCACTTGGAAAGTGATTTCAGGGCCCTGGTTGTTGTCACTGGAGCTGCTCTGTTCTTCTTGCTGGGGATTACTGCAGCACTCATCAGCAAGGCCACAGCCTCTGCTTGTCCTGTTGTCACTGTCACCTCCCTGCTCATCCTCCCTGCCGTGATCCTGCAGCTCTGCCTGGAGTCTGTAACTCCAGGGCTCCAGAGGAACGGGAGCAGCCAGACAGGCAGTAACTGGCCTAAATAGGAGAGCAGCTTCCTCTGAAAAATACACCTCAGGTATGACTAATGTGCCAGAAAGCTCATCTCTCAAGTAATCCCCTGCTCAAGACTTTATCAATAATGCACAATTGGATTGTGGAATACAAAACCCCTGGAACTTAATAAAAGGACTGGCTTAAGCACTGAGCTAACATCATTGGGATTGATGGGTGAGGACAGTTTCAAACAAATTACCCCTCACAGCCATATAAGACCTATCTCCAGAAGACTGGATGAAAGACAAGTAGCTCAGCATACCTGTTCACCTGTCTAAAGTGAAGAGGTTCTGAGTGGAAAACAATGGCTTTAGGAATTAAACACGTTTCCCAACCAGACTCTTCAGAGATGAACGCTCATAGATTGAAGGGGAGGTTTGTCTAATGCTATTTTAAACATTCCAATACTTCACAAAAATTTGTCCAGACATAGGAGGTGGACAAATGTGACTTACACCCAGTTCAGTTTTCCCTCACCATGTGAGGATGCCTGTGCTAAAGCCTTTGTGCCCAAATGCCCCAGGACTGTCCCAGCACAGGCAGTGCTCAGTGTTGGCAGCAATAGGGTCAGCCCCAGCCCAGCACTCTGACCCCAAACAGATGTAGTTTGGCCCCGGAACAGGAGACGTCTCTACAGGAAAACAGACTCTAAAGGAAATGGGAGAAGATCAGCACAGAAGGGAAACCTCAGAGGCAGCAGACACTGAGGACTGAGAGAACAGGGGATGTACACTGGGTGTGGGACAAAGTGGAGCCAGGACTTTTGGAAGGAATGTATCAAACTGTGCAGGGTGCAGAAACAAGGGAAGAAAAGTTGGAGGCAAACCTATGAAAAGGGGAGGTTCTTCAATGCACACACACAATTAATTTGTGACCTGCAGAGCTAAAGCATGCATACCACTCCCCAAGATCTGCCAGCCAAAATCCCAGCTCCTCAGGCTTATGGATGGAGCCTGATCCACCCATATCCTAGACCCTGATTGGACTAAGGCTGTTCTGAATTCCCTGGAACCATGTCTGTGAGAGACATCTTCAGTGAATACCCCCTCCCTGGCAAGCTGAAGACCAGGGCTGGGGTTTGTTGCATGTCCTTTATAGGATCCATCCTACCCCACTCACAGAGGCTCTTTGGAGGTTGTACAAACACTCTGTGGTGTCCTCAGAAGACAGCGAAGGATCAGCACTTCACACGACATCAGCCTCACCCCCCTGCACTCAGCACCCACGGCCCACCCGCAGCAGATCCAGCAGAGCACCACAGGAGCCTGTCAGGAGGGATTAGTCCCACATGCCTCCCCTCAGCATCAGCACAAACAAACAGGGCAGCATGGAAAGCCCAGCAACTCCCAAGAACACTTTATTTATTGCAATCCAGGGTAAGAACAGCTCATCTGGAGCCAGGCTCCAGCCCAGCTCTGATTGCCAGCTATGGGGAGACAGCTGAAATTACAGTAATGCAATTTCAATATCCTCACAGAGGTAAATGCGCTCAGTTGCCTCAAGGCCTCTGTAAACATTAATTATTAACTTAATGTCTGGCTTCCCTGAGGTATCCATTATCCTGTGTATTAATGGCCCTTCCAATAAGGCAGGGGGCAAACAGCTTGCAGATTACCTGATAGTATTAGGGAAAGTTTGCAAATTGATTTGGTTGGATTGGAAAGTGCTTGGCAGTTAACTGATCACAGAATCTGGAGAAAGAGCAGAGTACAATAAAAGATGTTTTCTTTCCTCACAGCTTTATCTGCTCAGAAAAGAAGTGGAGCCAGGCACGGCAGTGCTGGCTGTTCTTTTGGATGCTTCTTTCCTGTCTCCCATCCAAAGTGTAATGAAGGAAAGCCTGAGGCAGAGAACTCAGCTGGAGCAAGAGGTAACATTAATGCTGTTCTAAATGCCTCTTCACAAAAGTTAAGTCAATCTTACTCCTAAGACCCAGCTCTTCCATATTTTCACTGTCAGGGGATTTTCCCATCCTTATGGGATAGGCCTGAGGGGTCAGATTGAAAAAAGGATTTCAGTGAAGAACCTCCAGTCCGGTCCAACACTGGGATCCTCAGAGCTGCCTAATCCTTTAAATACCTCCAGACCCACACACACGAGTGAGGTAAGGGCGACAGGCCGAGCATGCAGACATGTACCATTTGCACTTCCTTCTTGCATAAACTGCTGCTCAGCTTATTTTCTCCTCCCAGAAAGCTGCTTTTACAACCCTCTGAAACACCTCATTTAACTGGAGAAGTATTTGTTCATTAGCGCTCCTTGCAGCAGGAAGCACATGTCAGCGTGGGAGTTCAGTCCCCCAGGATATGACAAGAGAATTCATTCCACAGCACAGGGACCTTGGAGACGCTCCTGTTCTGAGGCTGCAGCTCAGCTCTCATCCCGGTTCCAGCAGCTGCCACCTCCACCCTGGTCAAAGCATCACACAAGCAGGACAACCACGTCCACAGGCTGCTGGAGATAAGACCGGCCAATATTAAAAGCCAGCATCTTCCCCTTGGAAAGATAAGGCAAACCTGGCAGATTCTCATCTCTATTTTTCATCCAGAATACCACATGCTTTGAGCAGCCACACGCACAACAAGCAGCAGTCACGTTTCCAATCTGCCGTGCACTTTGCTGGGCCCCTTGTGCTTGGAGAGAAATCTGTATTCTCTGATTCTATCTGGATGTCAGGGAGTGATTTAAAGGGAGACCAAGTAACAGTCCTTGACAGATTTTTGGTTACGTTGCAGTTTGCTGTTTAGTCAGGTAACATCTGTTCTTCAAGCAGAGAAACACGATACTGCTCTTTCATGTAAATTTATGGAAGAAGTTATGATTTTATCCTATATCCTAATAAGCATTCCGACTTAGCTTTTAAAAGGAGAACCTTGTTTGTGCTGGAGTTTTGTGCCTGTTATTTTATCATAATTTAAAATCAAACTAGTCAGACACTAAATTATTTCCTGCTGAGAAATGTGCAAAAGCTCCCTTTATTCCTATATCCTCTTTACCGCTGGCATCTTGTATTTATAGAGTGTAGATGGAGAACTTAACATCCATGTTTTCTCCTTTTAAAGTCTCTCCTTTGATCTAGTTATCCATCCAGGAGATTGCTTTGATCCTTGCAGTTTTGCTAATTCCAAATACGCAATTATGCTTATCTAGTCCTGGAGGATCTGAGTGTTTCAAGCTGTCCCTCATCCACTGCTGGTTTACCAACACAGCCCAGCTTTAATCAAAAGGAACTTGTTCTTGCCCAGAGCACTGTGGGCTACAGACTCCTCTGCCAGCCTCAGAAACCCGGGAGAGCCTGTTTTTCTTTCCTGGCCACATCACGGGGAAGCAAGAGAGAGAACAGGCTAGGAGAGAAGGGCATCTCATGTGCTGAACAGTGAGGTCAGGGAGCAAGTGGAAGAGTCCAGGAAGGAATGGTCACACAGAGGAACAGAGCTCAGGGCTCTCACACAGCTCTGTGGGCTGGGAGCCTGTCAGGCCACCCAGTCATGCTGCCCTTCTCTCTGTTCCTCCGTATTTCAGTCACTCAGATGCCAGGAACCAAGGGGATGGGAGAAACTGGACATCACAGGCCATGAGGGAGCTGAACTGAGTAGGGAAAGCAGCAGAAAGGGGGAGCAGTTCTCCAAAAACAGAACCATCTTTCACCTCCCATCAGCCACAAGGAGAGTGAGCTGAGACTGATCCCAGGCCTGTTTGCTGCTTGTTTTAAAAATCTTCTCCCCTACAATATCATCATGCCATGTGAATGAAGGTTATCTAAATCCTGCATGATCTCTCTCTCCCTCGGGGAGCAGGGAGGGAGGCAGAAGAGGAGAATGCCATTATTTTATGATGGGATCTGAAGTAGTAGGGGATTTCCTTTCAGCTTCCAGAGGATTGGAACAAATTGAGATGCATCATCCTAATGCTTCACTGCTCGGTATTTTGACACCACATTAGTGCTTAGCACCTGAAACTCATCTGATGGAAGACGTGACCACAGCCCTGCTTTCCTCTCTGCTACCAACTCCTTGTGTGCCACTCCTCATTGTCAGACTAAGAAATGAAACTCTTCTCGAACACGTTAAAGAGCAATAGGGAAAAAATACAAAAGGAAGAAGATAAAATCTGAAGAGGCAGCAAGTGGCCACAACTGAAGTACAGCATTTAAATAATTATCTTATTATAAGAGCCCAGGCAAGCCTGCTGGAGGGGCAAATTTCTCCCATCAGAAGGTGAGTGCAGGTTCCCTTCCCTCTTCATATAAAGGTTTTTATACACCTTATACAAAGGTATTTCTGTTCTTGCAAACTGAAGGCTCAAGTGGCAGTTTCTTGCAAAAGTTTCTCCTACCACCAGCACAAGGAAGAAATCAAGTCTGAGAATGATTCTTTAGCACCACTCTGGCACTTCCAGCAGCTTTCCAAGAGGCAGGTTACGCATGGAAGGCAGGAGACGAGCTGTTAAATTGCCCTTTCCTATCCTGCAACCCCCTCAGCAGCAAGGCAAAGCACATATTTCATGTTTTGCTTCAAACAAGACTGACACCACCAGGGCAGCCCCAACAACACTATGTCTGTAAGTCAGCTGAGAGATGAGAGAGGACTTTATTTTGCCAGTCTGCCCTAATGAGAACATTGCAGGAGCTCTCAGTACCTCAGACAGGTGGGTGACTGAGGTTCAGTGTCTGCCCTCGCAGGGTGAGGCAGGATGCCAAAATGGGGTGCAAAAAAGAGGACAAGACCCCTGTTAGTGCTGCTGGGTGCACAGTCCTGGTACACTGCTCCCCTGGAAACCCTGCCAGGAAAGTTGCAGCAGTGGAAAAGCAGAGTAGGTGGCAGGCGGTGGAGCTGTTACAAAGTTGGCTTTCCTTGCCACACTGCAAAGCTCTCGTGCAGGCAGAGTTTGCTTCCTGCAGAACTTCAGTGGCCACCATTAGCTGAAGTTTCAGGCAGGGTCACCGAAGTCTGCCAGCAGAGCAGTGTTTGGCACACTGACTCACTGCTTCAAAGCTGCAGCCTTCTGAACCAGCTTTTTCACGCAGAGTTACTCACCTGACATTTGATAAATCTCAGTGAACTCCTTTTTGTTGTAAGGGAGAACCTGTAAAATTCATTCTTCTTTGTATTACAGAAATTCCCCCTGAGTCCTCTGGAAAAGCTGAACGCTGTGTTTGTGCTGCAAGGGTAAGCACAAACAGGGCAGCTTCCTGCCCTGACAGATTTTAGACCATCAGTCCTAAATCTGAGATCTGCCTGTTGCATGTTCCTCAGCTTTACCTATCTGTGCTTTGCCTGAAAGAGATTAATCAAAAGATTGATTGTAACTCAGCATGGCCGGAGTTTAAGCTCCCAAAATCATTCAGCACTTAGAAAAGGGTTTTTTATAACATTTTAAGTAACAGGTGTGATAACAAAGTTACACTTTTTGCGACTGACTCGCAGTGAACAACTCCCTGTATTGTCTCAGCACTTCAGTTTCAAAAATCTCTGTGTTACTTGAACACCTGGCCTCTCTAGGTGAGCAGATACATTCCAGACTGTTCACTAAAAGTTCCTCTTGCTCTGAAGACGCCTCAGTAGGTGATTCTACAGACATTGCACTGAATTCTATTGAAAACTGTGAATTAAAGACCCTCACTTTTCTGTCCTTGAAACATTGGTCTGCACAGGTGGTGCACCTTGGGTGGAATGGGGTGAAAATAGAGGGAAAATGGAAGTGTCTAAAGGTCACGCATCTTGGAAGGAAAAGAGGGAGGAAAAGAAGGAACTGGGAAGAGGTACCATGGTAATACAAACAGTTCAAATCTCATTTCTTTGCATAGAATATAAGCATCAGACAGGTAACATATGTGGTCTGAATCAAATGCGAGCACCTAACACGCTCCATCTGCACAAGCAAACAATCCAAGCAAACAATATTTGGGATGATAGATGCAGGACTGGCAGGTATTTATCACGTAACTGTCTGGAGATTTGACTATCAGCTAAACAGGAACACTGCTAAAAAGCACCTGCCTCACAGCACAGAAATTCAGAAGCTCATACTCAGGAAGTTGCCCAGCTTCAAAAGCTGCTGCATTTGATTTCTGTGCCTGTTTTACCATTACTTCAAAGACAGCCAGTTCCAAGTCATTTGACATTTGCTCTGAAAAGCCTGAGCAAACAGCCAAGGCTGGATCAGGGCGTCTCTGCGGTGTGAGCTAACAAAGAAATGGACAAACATGTCAAGCCAAAAGCCAGAAGCTCTGGGAAGTGCGTTGGGCGAGGCTGCAGCTCTTAATAGATCCAGGGAGAGAGGCTGTAAGAGTTTCACGTGGGGCACAGCCCTGGCAGCGGGCTCCTTATCATGGCAGGCAACTTGGGTTGTTTTTAAGGCACCTCCTCTGCTTCAGGGATGGCTCTACAGGAAAAGGATGTGGGAACAGGGGGAAAACTGGAAATTCGGCTGTCCAAAGCATCTCCCACTCTTATGAAGATGTGATCTGCACAGCTGCCACATGCACACTTGCCCTCCTCCCAAACCAGCAGCTTCCCAGCTGGACTAGGCTGTGGAGATGGAGAGCATGGGGTTTATATTACAGAGCAGAGATTCCTCACAGCTCTGTTAAAAATGCAGCCTGACCTCTGTTCTAAAGCACTTTAGGGAATCTTTGTCCCAGAGCTTGAGGAAAAGGTAGAGCTATAAATTAAAATTGCATTAGTAGTTTCTTTGGTGGTCTGCAGAGCAGGCAGGAGAGGAGCTGGAAATTTTTTTTTGCATTTATAAGGACTTGTATCCCCAAATTATACGTAGTGCTTTAGCATGGAAACACAGATCCACTAAAAAAAAAAATGTTTAAACACTGTATTGCTCAACAGAGAGGAAATGGCATTAATGAAAGACCTGGTGCATTAATTGCTGTTTCTAGCACTCTTGGAATCCTCTGTGTCTTTGATATCTACGTAAAAGCATAAACCCCTCATTCTTTCTGAAATAATTCTTTCAATGCAGTTTCAGATACATGAAATGTACAAAATTTGGGCCCTTTTACTTGTAGCTGCACGATTTCCAGGTGATTTCTTGTTAGTGCTTAGAGAGCTTTGATCTACTTTTAGCTTAAAATCAAGTTATATTCCACACATCGGTTTTATACTGAGAGGGTAGTCAGAAATTAATCCATAGACACACTATTTTACTGCTTTTGCACTGTATTTCCTGTTTTAATGCTAGATTGTTTTGATGGAAGGTAGCAATCATTTAAACATTAAGAACAGTCATCTTGGGGACACAGTTGTCAGATTTAAGGATCAGAAATTATACAGGCAGCTGTAAAAGGATAGGAAGTGAATAGATCAATATTATGAGATCCAGTAACTCTTTGAAGTATTAAAGCAAAGTGGGGGAACTGTTTGCAAGAACAACTTGATGGTTTAAGTTATGCAGCAGCTCCAGGGGCAGGTGAGAAGCAGGTAGCAACCTCTGTAGGGTCCTGAAAGGGTTAAGGACACCTTGATCAAACAGGTTTTTGCCCTGAAGAAAGGACAGGCTGAGGAGGACTTGCAGTAGGATCCCATTCTGGGCTGGAAAACAGAACAGCCCCGGCAGCCACTCTATCTGCAGGAGAGCCACTGGGGGAGCATTTGTGGGGAAAGATTCCTGACATTACACAACCCTTTGGAGGGTCCTGGCAGCACCCTCCACATCTCTATTTACACGCAGGGAGTGAGGAGCCCATCAGTGAATTATTCCTCCATTTCCATCCCACAGTTCAGCATGTTTATGGGCAAAGCCCCGAGCACACTGTAACACTCTGCTTGATACCAGTCCTAGGAGAATCTGGCATTGTTTGGAAGCATTTGGTCAATGGCTTTTCGGTGCTGATTGTGCATGCAGAGGAGGAAGGAGCATCCCAACACAGTAACTACAACACTGGTTCCCCATAAGGATGTGGATATTTGAAAGCAAGCCCAGGATGCTGCAACCTCACCAGCTTGGAGATCTACTCGGAATTCAAATGAATTCAGGAGAAGGAACACAGCTCACAGAGAAACACAGAGTCAGAGCAGACCAAACTCAGCTAAAAACCTGCATGTAGAGTTGGACAAAGTTTCCTATTCTACTTCAAATTCCAAGCAGAGGCATGAGAGTGTCATTTGTTGTGTGGGAAGAGTGATCCAATCACGTCATTATTCATCCCAGCCAACTCTAAGCTCCCAGCACAGGTGAGTTAAATTCTTAATCTAAGGTGACTTTATGCATTTCACTGGGATTTCAAAATCCAGCCTGTAGACCTCAGCATTCCAGGCAGGTCCAAAAAGAAGTTACTTTATTTAGTGATTTTTCTAGGACACAGACACTTCAGGTTGTAGCATAAAGGTTTAGAACCTTTAATCATTTTGTGGTTCTTTGAACACGACAAAGCAGCTCCCCCTCACTGTGCAAGTTCAAACCAAGAATAATCCAGATTTCTCTCCCAGTCCCACTTGAGGACAAACTTAGCTAGACACACCTTTTTATCTGCCTTTGGAAGGTAACTTCCTATCAGGAAAAAAAAAAAAAAAAGCTAGTAAGATTATTTAATGAATTAAGAGAACAACTGCTTTTGGTTGATTTTCTTGGTTCTATTATTTCCCAACCAAGTCTTTGTTGACAGCCTATAGCAGGGTCTACTAAGACCCTGGATCCTGGTATGAATCCAAACAAAGTTTCAGCTCAGAGCACTCGGAACCTGGTTCATTCATCCCGGCTAATGGAGAGTACACTGGGAGGTGGGGATCACTTTAAGGAACACACTCCTAGGGAAACAACCATGCTGGTTATCCCAGAGAAGTACAGAGGCAGGATCATTCACCTCACGTGTTTAGGGACGCTGCCTTCTGGTGCTCCAGAGCCTTGGGCACATCTGAAATTCAAATTGGAAGCCTCTGATTTGAAAGGTTTGTCAAAGCTTGGTCTGGTTCTCAGCAGTGCTGTTAGCCCCGACCAGATTTAAGGCAGCATTTGCGATTCAAAGCATCTCAAGGCAAAGACATAATCCTTACAGGGAGTGGAAACTTTCCTTTCCTACATTTCCTAGCAGAAAATGGTATCCTAAATTAGCAAAACCAAGACTAAGTGTGGAAGGTCCCCGTGGGAGAGAGGTTACCCCACTTGTTTCAGATTTCAGCAGAGAGGTTCCAGCACCAGGTAACCTCAGTTCCTGTACTTTCTGTGGAGTTGAACGCAGCAGCTCCACCTGCGCTGCCTCCATCCGTAACTCTCCTCACTTTGCATAATAAGGTCCCATCTATCACCTCAGAAGTTGTTTAACCCCCAGCAGTGACTTATTCCAGGCTATCAGCCAAGTGAATGCTTAAGTGGAATATATAGCAATGATCATCGCAGGCTGGTATTCATCTTGTCTCAGAAATTGTTTAGGGCACAGAGGTTATGAAGAATAGAGTGCAGGCTTAAAAAAGATTTGTTTCTAAGAGACATTTTACGAGATTCATCCAATTTAGTGAAGAAACTGAGGTTAGGGGAATGCCTTTTAGGAACTATTGTCTCATGGTAATTTAACACATAAGGTTTTCAAAAGAGGACAGCAGTTAAGCAAAGTTGTAGTTCAGTCAGATAAGAAACCCTCTCATTAGTATGGAATAGATCTAAGCACCTCAGTTCCTTTACAAGGCAGATCCCATACCCCTTCCCTTTAGACTCTACAAGCCAAGCTACCCAGAGCTTTTCAGGGCTCCTGGCATAGCACAGACTTACCAACTAGTCTAAAAATACCCCTGAAAGTGAGGAAGGAAAGATCCTGATCTCGATAAGGCAATTAGAGCTGGCTTAGAGAAGATTCACTGATCAGACAGGCATTGTTCTGCAATAGTGCCACTCAGCATTCCCATCCCAAGGGGTAGAAGTGTTCAGGAACAGAACTCCCCGTTCTGAAGCTGAGCACAGCCACACCCTCTCTCCCCAGGCAAAGAACCAGCAGAGCTGCTTGGGGTGTTCCAAACAGCATGAGGCCCTTAATTGGGTTAATTTGGTTTCACCTGCAGCAGGTAGGTGTTTCTGAGCACCTGCTCAGACAGGAAACGTGACCCTGTGTGTGGACGGGATGGTGCAACTGCACACGGAGTGGCTTTCCCCGAAACACCAGCAGCAGATGTTAACCAAAGCACAAAAGCTCTTTAAAAAGGTGTTTTAAATGTATTTGTTTCAATGTGCTGCTGTTTTCACTCATGTGCACTTCAATGAGATTCCAGATTTGGAATAATGGAAGGGGACATCTGGGAGGCAGGGAGGAATGGGAAGGGAAGACAAGCCTGGACTTTGCCGAGGGTCCTCAGCTATCTGGAGAAAGGAACCTCCTGAGTTCAGCAAAGCCCCTCTACCTGCAGCAGCTGCACCCCATGGACAGGGACAGGCTGAGCCCTGATTTTTTCCCCTGCAGGGAAGGACCTGGTGCTTCTGACAGCAATAGTGTGAATGTGGAGTTATTTGGCTGGAGACACACAGAAGCCAAGTGGCAGCTCCTCAGTTCATCTACAAAACCCTTCAGAATGAAAAAGGAGCTCCATTTCGCTGAAAGGACAGGGATAAGATATCCCAGGCAGCAATAAATCGGCCTCCCGCAACGTGCTCTGAGGAATTACAGAAACAAATAGCCCCAGAAGCAACATTTGCAGATAGGTCAGAGGTTCTGCATTCGATTTGGGTTTGTTTATATCCCATTTCCCATGCCCCGGGGCGACACGAGTGAGACAGAGGCATTGTGACAACCCCTGCACCCTCCAGAGAGGGAAAGGCAGCACTTTGCCATCATTAGGACTCGCTCACGCTGCTCCTGCAGGAACCCAAGCCCCTGGTTCCAGCACTGGCATCGTGGTGCGGCGTCTTTGAGCAGAAGCAACAGCAAATAGCCCATCCCTGGGGAGCTATTCCCTGCAAAAATAGCTGCATAAACAGCTCTGCAGTGGCACTCACAGTCTGGCTCAGGAGACTTTTATGTCTCCAGTTTCTAATGAGGACCAGTTTAATTTTTTTTAACATCCCGTCTCCCCAATAAAAGTCATCTCCAATGTGGAATTGGCTCTGAGAATTGCAGTTCCTTGATCATAAGTGCTTTCAAGTGATGTGGCAGGGTGATCAACGTGAAGGTTGGATTAAGGTTTAGACTGCAGCTTTTGGGAGTCATACGAGTCACTAATTACACATACAGCCCTCAGCACGGCAATGGTAACATCACAGAGCTACTTCAGGGAAGATTCAAAGAGAAATAACACAGTTTAGCACTAAAGTAAGAAAGTTCCTGGGACATTAAAAAGCAGAATTTGCCTCCAAGCTGAGGTTTGTCTGTGCCTCCTGAGCTCTGTTAAAACCCAGAGATGACAACTCCTGAACGTGCTGAAGAGCCCAGGCCAAGAGCTGGGGTCTGCAGAAGTCACCTTGGAACTGAATTTCCATTTGCCTTCCAAAACGTGGTCTTGGGCTGTGGAAAGCCCAAGACTACTATTTCATTTAGCTAATATTTCATTTAGCTAAAGAGATCCCTCAGCTTCCCTGGGCAGGACAAAATGGAGCGAGTGTCATTATTGCTCCTCAGGTATCAGGGTGAGATTAGATCTGCAATCAGGCACAGCTCAGCCCCACACCGAAGGCAGCAGGGCACAACTGATATTGGATTTGTTTAGGAGTTTCTTTCATTTCACTTCAGATGTGTGACACCAGTCCAGACCAGCTGTGGAATGCAGATATGACAGATGTGGTTTGAAAGAACCTGGGAAAGTGCACGGCAACCTGGGACTACTTTGTACTGAAGAACAGAGATTTTCTGGGACAGGAAAAGAAGTTAAAGCTGCTCGGCCCTGTCTGTCCTCCAGTCACACACAGCTGCCACTTAGAACAAGGAAGAAACAGAGAAGAGATATTGGGAATTTGAAGCCTGCAAGATTCCTGGCTGTTAAGAGAATAAACTGATTTTCACCCCACAACCAAGCACAGAGGGGACAATGTAAGGTAGGCACCGGTTAATTGCACCATCTTCTTCCTGGGCACAAGTGTTCCTTTGCAGGACTAAAACTGTTTTCATGAAATGCTGTTTGCATTCAAAAATAGCCTTTTAATCAGTATCTTTGAAGTCTTTCCAAAATAAAAAAAAAAATTTATAGTCTGTCTTAAAAACATGGATGATTTTCTGAAATTATTTTGGATGTCTCAAAGAATGGTACCACAATGATCTCTGGTTTTAACAACAGTCATTTGCCTGACAAGGTCAATTAAAAAACATGAACTGTAGTTTTAATTTAATTCTAAAGTATTCAAAGCTAAAATTTTCGATTAAAATTTTGAAAAAAAGTCTTCTCCCAGCAAGCAGAAATGACAAAATAATTTGGGAAATGCTCTGAAACAAACTCCCAAAAAAATATATGCCGAGCTTTTATTTTAGATTTCCTTTGTTTCCCCAAATTAGGTGTCATCTTTCAATCAGCACCACCCCAGAGGATGAGATTTGTGTTCACTACCCTGGCATGTGTAATGATGCCAGGATAACTCGCAGCAGATGTACATTTGGGGAGAAATTATTTTCCTCAGAATCTATTTGTGTGGGAGGATGAAGTATGGTTATAATGAAAGTGCTGTGGGAGCTGAATGACTTTGCATCTCAAGTACAGGTGCACTTGGGTGTAACTTAAACATAGTTTGCAATCTCTCTAAATGGAGCATTTACAGCCAATTACACTTGTCATTCACCTTGCAAATACCTCTATCTAATTTAACAGCATATGCAGCAAGCAGAAAAATAAAGGATATTCTATTAGGTGACAGCAGAATAGAGGTGGAGGTACCAGCTCTGTGTCTAACACACGTTTGGCAGATTTCTGAACTGAAATAGAATGAATTCAGAGCGTGGCCTCCAATGCCCTTATTCTCCCTGCATCAGAAGCCTCCTGTCAAATGTAATTTCCTCGAGGAAGACATGTATCTAGCTGAGATTTTCCAAAACCTGTCCAAGTGATTTGGACACTCACTTCTCATTAGTACTAACAGCAAATGAACATGAGCATCTCCTAAGTGCCTTTGGAAACCTCTGACACATTTTTATTTTGGTGGCTGTTAAATGACTCTTTGGGCAATCTGCACTAGAAATGACAAATTTCACATTTGTTTTCCTGCACTCGGATATTCCTAATGTCCATGTACCAAATGTCAAAATTTTCCCTCAAAAAGACAGCTGAGATGTGGTGAAAGGGAGGGCAGAGACAGACTTTCGCTGTGTTTGGATTAAAGGACAAAGTTCACATTCCAAAACTGTCTCCTCCACAGAGGGCTGCATATACCAATTTTAGGATGATACCACATTCATTGTCATCTTTTTGTCACCGCCCTAGGCAGGGATGTCACTGCAATGGGAGCAGGGATGCAGAGGAGCTCCATGGCTCTGTGTCACAGGCACTGAATCACAGGCGGTGCCCTGGAGAACGGAACAGGAGGGAAGGGAAGGTGAACCTCTGTGGGAACACCTGGTCCATGCCCTGCAGCAGGGAACGGCTGCTCCTCTGAGATTTCCTCAGATTTGCAGTGGTACACCTTAGATCACAGCCAGTCCCTCTTACTGTTCCAGGAAACAGCAAGAAGAAAATGGGAACTGAAGAACAGCAAATTATTTTTTTTAAATGACAACAGATTATATTCTCCCCTTTCCCCACCAAACTGAGGGAGCAGCGTCTTGGAAGAGATTTCATTCCTGTTGTATCCAGCTTCCACTTTTCACCCCCCACAAGGCAGAAGAAAGCCTTGTGAGCCACTTCTCCAACCAAAACACTGCAAATCCCTTCAGACTGAACTATGGAGCTTTTCCTTTCCAAGCCCTCCTTAACAAAGTCAGTCTTACCAATGAACATAAATGCAAATAAGTGAGTAATATTGAGCTCTATAAATGCATTTTATGTGGCTTCTTGATCTGTTATTTAACTGACATCCCTTCCCTTTTTGCCAAATGTATTTCATGTACATATGTCTGTTTCCTATAATCTTTTCTATTTCTCTTATCGCTTATATTTTAATAAACCACATGCACAGATTCAGTATCTTCTTTCGCAGCCAGAGAGGGAGATATATTTGTTCATTGGGGTTATTAAAATTCTAAATATCTCCCTCCTTTTATTTGATTTTAGTGAGATTCCAGACATTTTCTCAATACCAAGAAGATTGGATTCATCGGAATATAACTCTGACAGAAGTCTTGCAAGGAAACTTTAATTTTAGTTCAAACTCCATTAATTTAAGATATCCCTAGAAGATGTGGACAAGGTGAACCTTTTTTTATGAACTATTTTCAACCCTAGTTTAAGATGAAGCTAAAATGGGTTTTTTTGCTTCTTAAGACTGAGGAAAAAGCCCTAAAAGCAAAACTTGAGACCGTTATTTTGCTTTCATAAATATTTTAACTCCTGATAGGACTCCTGATGGGCACTTGGCTTAAACAAGGACAGACTTAAACCTTTAAATCTGACTTTTTGGGCATTATCTTCCTGATATTAGCGGAATAAACTACTTAAAACAGAGTTCTGCTTTCCTGGGGGCCTCTCTGCTGGTCTGTCATTGCTGCCTTTTACATAGAGACCACATTAGGTTAAGAGGCTCAGCTCAGCAATTCCAGTATTTGCTACCAAGGGAGACTCCAGCAGTGATTTCTCCCCAATCCTTTGCAAAGCAGCAGTGATTCGTCTCCTGGTTTTCTCTCAGTGAACTCAGCATCCTGTGGTTTTGTGGATATATTCACTGGATAAATTGTTCTACTCAAAGCTGTTTGAAGGCACATCCGGCCAAAGGGGGAGTTGAAGGAGTTTATTTCAATAAGACTCTAAAACCCAAAGTAATTTTAATTATTCCCCTTGCACATAAACCTTCCCCCTCACAATAAGAACAGTGGATGCACATTGCAACTTCAGGGGAAGAAAGTGCTTACAGGGAAAACTTAGGAGCAGTGACCAAAATCAGGGCCTGATGGGCCACTTGAAACTTTCTCATCACTTCCTAATGTCAAGTCAGAGCTGTTAGCCACAAAACAAAGATGACAAGATCAAACAAGAGGGTAGATTTACACTAGATATTGGGAAGAAATTCTTCCCTATGAGGGTGGGCAGGCCCTGGCACAGGTTGCACAGAGAAGCTGTAGCTGCCCCTGGATGCCTGGAAGTGTCCAAGGCCAGGTTGGACGGGGCTTGGAGCACCCTGGGATAGTGGAAGGTGTCCCTGCCCATGGCAGGGGTGGAACTGGATGAGCTTTAAGGTCCTTTCCAACCCAAACCATGCTGTGATTCTATGAAGAAGCAAGTTTCAACTTTCCACCATTTCTTTTGGAGCCACAGTAGAAAACCAGCAAAATTAATGCTCCAGGCTGCAGAGTCTTCATCTACTGCTCAAGAGAAGGAGAGCTGGCATTAAGAGTGCACCAGCTTCGCTGCTGTTATTCCCAGGCCTTTCCAGAGCAACCAAACAGCTTTTGTGTGTGTTTCTGAGAGAGGAAATTTATCTAAAACTCCCAGTTTCTCGTGGCAGCCTTCTGCCACCTGCCTGTGCTCGCTGCATCTCTCATGGCCAGGTCATCAATCTCCAGTCCCTGCACCACTCTCCAGAGAGGCAGCCTCCTACTCCCCTCACCTGTCTCTGCTGCCATCCAAACCCCCTCCAGACTGAAAAGAGCCAGGAGCAATTCATCTCACCCTCACTGGGGCCTCTGAATGTTCCTCTACTGATTGAAGACTCTGCCTAGTTTAGCTCATTTTGCTGACTTTTAGACAGAGTTAGGGAAGCAAATCCCACCACTGGTGGGTTGCTCAGCTGCCTTATTTAAACCTGATAATGATGTGCTGCAGTGTCAGCCCTTGCCTTTCCACCTCTTTTACCAGGCTCAAGCACACAGTGAATGAGAGATCACACCATGGTGCCATGAACTCTGTGCTCCCAGCAAGCTCTCTGTGAACTCTGCACATCCTGGTATCACAGCGTCTGAACACCTCATCTTTACCTGGGTTTTGTTCTCTTCCCCTCTAAAATCCCAGCGTTCATACAAACCGCTGCACCCAGCCACTGCTGGTTCTGTAAATCATTTCTCAAAGCAATTTGAACTATTAAAAATCAAATCACATTAAACTCACACATTAAACCTTTCATCCACATCTGCCAAATGCGTGGTCTTGGAGCTGAATGGACTCAGCCAAAAATCTGGAGCATGGTGGTGGTCTGGGTGCCTTCCACATGAAGTCTATAGCAGGAAGACCTCTCCGAATCTTTCTGCAATTCCTCTTCTGTGACTCAAAGCTCCCAGTTGGATTTGGTTGGGGGAGCTTGTTCCTTTCTTTGGCTTTGGGGTTTCCACCTCTTCTGGGCCATGAGGGACAGAAAGGTGTATTTCCATCCTCAGATCATGGATTGAATGCATTGTCTGAGAGCAAATATTGCAATGTAAAATATTGCAAATGAATGCAGACAGTCTGTTGACAGCCAGATCTCACACAGCGATCAGAAATCCCTATGTCAGACTTCATCCCAGTTTTGTGACTAGGCACAGTTGTTACACTCACTCACAGCTCCAAATAGTGTGGTTTGTTTGATGTGCTGGGAAGAAGACTGCCTGTAGCTTGCTTTGCAACCAGCTGGAGGGCAGCAAAAAGACAGGTATGTGGCTGGTGAAGCAAATTCTGTACCTTATGTCTCATACTCTGCCTTTGAGGCACAGCAAAGCAGGTCAGAGACTTGGCCATGTCAACCTACACAGCATCCTTTCCATGGATGAAGGCAGGAATCCTGCGGTGGCGTGTACTGCATCCCTTCCAGCCTCCTCAGCAGCCTCCTGGCACAGCACAACAGCACTTCCATCAGAGAAACGGGGCGGCTGCCGCCAGCAGAGAGCCAAGAGCTAGACTGCAGCTGTGTGCTCACCTGTACTGGGATGAAGGGCTGTTCTCATGGGCCTGGGGGGACACAGCAGCCAACCCGGCCCACACAAACACACAAACACAGTGTGAGGGGCTGGGAGGGACAGTTTCGGGAGGTCAGGTGATGGAGCAGCACTTTAGGACTGTGCAGGTACAGTGTGCACTCGTGGAGAGCCCGGCTGAGGGCCAGGTGACATGGCAACACCTCAAACCTGCACCAACATGGCACAGCACTATTGAAGGGGCAACTTCATGAGGCTGCGGATCGGGCAGTGGCTCAGACCTGCACACACACGGTGTAGAAGTCTTGGAGGGACCATTTCTATGGCCAGGTGATCCAACAGCACCTCAAAGCTATGATAACACAGCACAGCACTCTTGGTGAGCCAGTGTGGTGCAGCCAGGGATAGGGCATCCCCTCAGACCTGCCTCAGCTTGGTGTAGTGCTCTGGAAAAGCCAACTTTGGGAGGTCGGGAATATGTCATCACCTCAGGGAGGGACACGCAGGGTGCAGTGCTCCTGTGAATCCACCCGTGTGGTGGGGAAATGCTGCTGCCTCTCGGCGGGACACGCAGGGCGCAGTGCTCCAGTGGAGTCACCCATGTGGTGGGGACCAGCCATCACCTCAGGGAACGGACCCTCCACCGCCTCAGGCGCTGTCCCGGTGCCGCCCCGGGGCACGGACCCTCCACCGCCTCAGGCGCTGTCCCGGTGCCGCCCCGGGGCACGGACCCTCCACCGCCTCAGGCGCTGTCCCGGTGCCGCCCCGGGGCACGGACCCTCCACCGCCTCAGGCGCTGTCCCGGTGCCGCCCCGGGGCACGGACCCTCCACCGCCTCAGGCGCTGTCCCGGTGCCGCCCCGGGGCACGGACCCTCCACCGCCTCAGGCGCTGTCCCGGTGCCGCCCCGGGGCACGGACCCTCCACCGCCTCAGGCGCTGTCCCGGTGCCGCCCCGGGGCACGGACCCTCCACCGCCTCAGGCGCTGTCCCGGTGCCGCCCCGGGGCACGGACCCTCCACCGCCTCAGGCGCTGTCCCGGTGCCGCCCCGGGGCACGGACCCTCCACCGCCTCAGGCGCTGTCCCGGTGCCGCCCCGGGGCACGGACCCTCCACCGCCTCAGGCGCTGTCCCGGTGCCGCCCCGGGGCACGGACCCTCCACCGCCTCAGGCGCTGTCCCGGTGCCGCCCCGGGGCACGGACCCTCCACCGCCTCAGGCGCTGTCCCGGTGCCGCCCCGGGGCACGGACCCTCCACCGCCTCAGGCGCNAGGATTGGGGCCGCTGAGGGGCTCCCGGCGGGCAGAGGGTGCTCAGTGTCTCCTGTGTCGCTCGCAGCACCCACAGCACGGACTGGATGCCCACGGGCGGCAGGACACTGTCACACGCTGCCCGCGCTCTCGGCAGGGGCACAGCGCTGTTCTGCCCTCGCCCACAGCTCTGCTTGCCCAGACCCTTCTCTTACTGTGTCAGATTCATCCCGGGTTACTGCTGCTAGCTGCTGTTCCAGCCTGTCTCCCTGCCAAACACAAACCAGCGCGGTGCTGCCGGGGCTTTTCCTCTCTCCCTGCTTTTGGGCACCTGGCTGCGCTCAGCCTGCACAGCTGCGGAGGACATGGCAGAGCAGAGGTACTGTGTGGACTATGCCAAGCGAGGCACCGCGGGCTGCAAGAAGTGCAAGGAGAAGATCGTGAAGGGGATGGTGCGCATTGGGAAGATTGTCCCCAATCCTTTCACGGAGTCCGGAGGGGACATGAAGGAGTGGTACCATGTCAAGTGCATGTTTGAGAAGCTGGACAAGGCCCGGGCTACCACCAAGAAAATCGAAGACATCACAGACTTGGAGGGGTGGGAGGAGCTGCAGGATGAGGAGAAAGAAACAATCAACAAGTACATCTCAGGTGAGCTACAAGGCAGTGCCTGGGTCACTTTTCTCCTTACTTTCGGGTTATGCCACAGGTTGTCACCCAGCTGTGCCTTTGCCATGAAACCTCATGGATTTATTTGTATGGTTTAGGGACAAAGTGTGTGGTGCTGCTCCAATCCCTGTCTCAGCCCTGTAGGAAGGGGAAGAAATGGCTGCTTTTACTGTGGTACTCCTTGCTTCATTTGTCACAACTGATTGTGGGCAAGGCCTAGGTGATTTAATTCATGGGCAAGTAAAACCCATGAGGAAACATCAGTCATTTTCCATTTTCACCTTTTTCTGTGATCTTTAATAAATTACATATTCTTCTAACTTTTGTTATCTGAAAAATGTCTGTGTTTTTTTCTCCTCCAATTCCCATTTCTTTTAAGGCTTCTTGCTCTGTATCACACATGATATGTTGGGGGATGTCTGAGATTATTCCTGACTGCCTCTTGGAACCTTTCTGCTTTCCAGAAGCCAATTCCAAGACTGGAGGTACCCCAAAGAAAAAGGTGATAGTGCAGGCAAAGCTCACGGCCACAGGACAGCTGACCACAAAAGATCCACCAAAGAAATTCTCTGGATTCACAGGTAAGAATTAAGAAGCTGGTTCTGGGAAATCATTTTCTTCTATTATCAGCATAAGAGGTGTTTTAGCTTGACTCAGATCAGTAGGTTTTTATCTATAGATGATTTAGGGTTTTTTAATTCCAGGTTGTCAAAAGCTGTTAGTGCTTTCTTAGGCTGTCAGTCTTGAAAGAACATCTTGAAAGATGTTGGAGTTTCCAGTATTCCCAGGGAAACAAAGGTTTTGCCATGACCCACATTGTCAGGCTGACTGCATCTGCCTGCATCCATTGGCTCATTCCAGTCCAACTGAAGGCATAGCCTAAAGTTATCCCATGTGGAGCTCAAAATCCGGGGAAAACTGGTGAGGGATTCCCAGTTAGGATGTTCATGGAAGGGAAAGCTTGTCCTGAGGAGCAGCTGCCAGCAGGACAGTCCAGCTGTGAGCTCTGACTGACGTGACACCCACCTGGAGCTCCAAACTGCCCAGAGCCACAGTGCACCCAAAGACATCACCTCCTGTAGGGGATTGGTGTTAGGAGAGAAAAGGGGATTGGGACATATTCCCCCATTTTAGAAATTACCTTAGGGAAACATCTTGCTGTGAAGGGCAAAAGCCTATAAAGTAGAAAAAAAATGAACAAATATATAAAACAGGGGCATCTGGAAGGAGAAATTCCTTTACACTGTGGTTTAATCATATTTTTCTGGTAGAATTATGATCCAGAAAATTCTGGTGTAACGTGAAGGGTAAAAATAGTTTGAAGGTTTTTATAAAAGTCATAAATTTTAGCTCTGAAGCTTTGCCAGCACACTGGGATTGTTCCCAGCTTGCCAGGCAGAGGTAACTTCAACATTCACTCCACAGTGTTAAAAAAGCAACTTGTGATGTGTTTGATGCAGCCAAGCCAAAGAATTCAGAAGATGCCCCTGCAAACTCTGCCCACAAGTCCAGCCTGTCTGCAACCAAGTGTGATCCCAAGCACAAGGACTGCCTGCTGCGGGAATTCCGGAAGCTCTGTGCCATGGTGGCTGAAAAGCCAAGCTACAATGTGAAAACACAGATCATCCAGGACTTCCTCAGGAAGGGATCTGCAGGAGGTATGGCTCCTGCTTGGCATTCTCAGCCCTCTCGGAATCAGCCTCAAAGTCTGATGTCAAAAGGAAAGGTGGAATTAAGATCTGATTGTTGTGTGGTCCCAGCCGTGTGCTGTGGTGATTTCTGAACTGTGGAGATAATCTTTGAGAAGTGAACTCTTTAAATAGCAAATTCAGACAAAAATGTCTCTCTGAGGTCTTGTAGGTGCCAAATTTAGTGCTAGGATCAGATTGAGAGGCAAATTGTGGGTGTTTCCCTTAAGAACTCCTTTCATGTGGAGCAAACAGAAGCCCCAGCTGTGGGTTTTATCCCCAGGGTTATGCAAATGGGCACAACCAACCAGAGCCAGGACATGAAAATAAATCCTCAGAGTTATAATGTACCTTTTATTTTTTCCAGATGGTTTTCATGGTGATGTATACCTGACCATTAAGCTGCTGTTACCAGGTGTCATTAAAATAGTTTACAACTTGAATGATAAGCAGATTGTAAAGCTGTTCAGTAGGATTTTTAACTGCAACCAGGAAGAAATGGTCCGGGACCTGGAACAGGTGAGTGCAGACAGCAACTCTCTTAATTTCTGCTGTTCAGCCCTTTGCTTATAGAAATTCTGTAATGGTTTGGGTTTTTTACTCCTTAACTAGACTGTTAGAATGGGAGCTGGTGATTTATTTTGGTTTTCCTTGGCTTTAGCAGTTTTCATAGCATTTTCTGCCATCTGGAACCTGTAGAAAATCATGTTTGAACAGAAAGCAAAATAAGAATTCACCTGCAAAGCTTTAGAAAGCAAGACTAAAATTATCTAGGCAAGGTGGGCTGCATCTGTTTGTCTAAACTCCTTTGTCTGGCACATTCCTCCAGAACTGATTTATATTACAATTTTTGTACCATCTTGTATCAAAACCTGGGATTCAATTAACAGACCTGTCACTGGCAGCTGCAGTTGGTTGATACAATTAAGTTGGTACAATTGCAAGTGCTCAGCTGTGCGTTGAGTCCCTGTGCACGGGAGTTGGTGATTGACTGTGCATCCTCTGATTCACTGCAAGGTGCAGAAAAGGGGTGAATTAGATAATAAAGGTAATTTCATCTCTGTTCACTGCCTTGATTTGTACTGCCTTCTAGTGACATCACTAGCCTGTCCCACATCCTTGGATTTACAAGTGGATTCATCCTGAGGAAATAAAGAGTCTGTGCTGCTGCAGCAGTGAAAAATAGAGCCATGAGATGATGCTGGTGCTCTTAATTACCTTCTTTGGCAAATGAAACAGCTGAGCAGCTTTATATGTTGTGGCAGCTTCCTTGAATATTTGATTCTGATTTCTTCACACAATCCCAGCATCATTCCTGTCCTTTATCCTCCCTGGAACCATGCTGAATCCCCAGTGGCACCCCCATTCTCTGGCCATGCCTCTCATCCACACCCTGGTTTTGTTTTTGGAGACAGGGAGATGTTTCCGAGACCATACGGATCTTCTTCGAGCAGAGCAAGACTTGTCCTCCAGCAGCCAAGAGCCTCCTGACCATCCAGGAGGTCGATGAATTCCTAATCCAGCTGTCCAAGCTCACCAAGGAGGATGACCAGCAGAGTGTCCTGCAGCAGATCAGTCGCAGGTGAGGGGAGGAATCGGCCTCTGAAGGTTTGCCCAAACACTGGGAGTGGTTCTCTACGAGCTGGGGTAGGTGAAAAATTAATTACGAGCCACAGAGACTGAGCTTAATTAGCATCTGTAAGCTGCTGTTAGTGGTGGAATTGAGACACCTTGACAGCAATGGAGAATTTATGGCTCTTGTTTATGCCAGAGAACTTCATCCCTGCCTGCCAGGACTCTTCAATCAGTACCAAACAAGCGATTTGCAGAAATACACTAATGGTGTTTAGCTGTTAATTAAGTTGCTGCTCTTGAGTATGTTGGGAAAAGCCTTCAAGACATTTAGACAAAGATTCTTGGTCTGGCTCAGTTTGTGTTGATCTGAGGCTGAGGCATTTTACTATCAGTTACTCTTGATGCATCAAGTAAGTACATTTTGGAAGGTACGTCAGCACTGAGGCAGAATTAATGCTGGCATAAAGATGCTGGAAAGCCTTTTGGATATTCCCTCGTGCCTCTGAGGTGTCGCTATTAACGTGTGTTCTCAGCTGTGTTTAAACCCTCCACAAAGGGAGGGCCTTTCTTTTAAAGAGACCTGGATCCATTCCTTCTTTCAGCTGGAAAGTTGTTCAGTGCAGTGCCCACCTTTGCTGAATGTTCTCTTCTTCAGGTGTACGGGCAACGACCTGAAATGCATCATCAGGCTAATTAAGCATGACTTGAAAATGAATGCTGGAGCAAAGCACGTGTAAGTGACATAAACCCAGAAATGCTCATTTCCTGAGGCAGCAGAAGCTCACCTGAGGCTGATCAGTGTTCCCCCCTCTTCCCAACGGGTTGCAGGTTGGATGCTCTGGATCCCAACGCCTATGAGGCGTTCAAGGCCTCGCGGAACCTGCAGGACGTGGTGGAGCGGGTGCTGCAGAACCAGCAGGAGGCCGAGAAGATGCCGGGGCTGAAGAGGACCCTGAGCGTGCAGGCCTCCCTCATGACCCCAGTGCAGCCCATGCTGGTAGGTTTGGTCCCCTCCTCCAGCCAGGCAGGGAGCAGGGACCCCCAGCTGGAAGGGTCAGGGGCCAGGGCAGTGGTTGTGCAGGGCTCGGTGTTGTTAACTGCCAGTTTAGAAAGCATCTCCTACCACGAGGCCAAATAAATATTCAATACAGTCAGTACTTGCACCTTCAGTGCCACTGCCAAGCTAAAAGCTTGCCTTGCTTTCAGTCTTGCTCTCAGTCTTTTATATTTGTTTGCTGTCATTGCAGAAGTTGATCCTGTCTCTGGAAATAGTGTTAAGCTTTCCAGTGGATTAGAGATTCAAATAAGTCTGGCTTTTTGTGTGAACAAAGCAGAGTTAAATATTTACTTCTGGGCTGAGCACGCTCCTACAAAAGGCACAGTGTACATTTTAAAGCATTTGGAGGAGATAAGCACTGAAAAGCTGTAATTATCTGGGCATATGCAGATGATTCTAAGTAAGTGAATAATTAAGGAAAACTTGGACTCGCTAACAGAGGTTCTGGACAAAAAGCTCTACAAGGGAATTCATTGTGGCTCATTCATGAACTTAGGTAAGAGTAGCTTTATTTTCCGTGTATCCCCTGAGTGTTTGGACCCTCTCCCCCCAAGGCTGAGGCCTGCAAGTCCATCGAGTACGCCATGAAGAAGTGTCCCAACGGGATGTACGCCGAGATCAAGTACGACGGCGAGCGCGTGCAGGTGCACAAGAACGGAGATCACTTCAGCTACTTCAGCAGGAGCCTCAAACCTGTGCTCCCACACAAAGTAAGCACCTGGGCACTGCCTCATGCCTCGTGCCGGCTCCTCCACTGCATTCCCAATAGTTTCTTTCATAGGCAAGGAGGATTCCTTCTCTTGGAGACTTATTTCTGATTTATATAGATGTGTGGAATCTGGAAAAGCAACACTTAATATTGCAATCATTTCGTTTTGCTGCACATTGGGAGCTTGAAACTGAATTTCATCTGTCTGCTGTAGAATCCTCTTTATGCACTGAGTTTTGGGAGCCTTGGTGCCACTTGGGTGACTTGGTTCTGTTTATTAAAGCCTTGCTTTTCTGTTTGTAGACTGCTGTGGGTACCAGAGCAGTGCAGATGTGCCACATGTGCCTCAGATACTTGTGGAGAAAACACCTGCATTGGAGCGAATCCCTCTCTTCAGCCAGTTATTTTTCTTTTCTTTTCCCAAGGTAGCCCATTTTAAGGACTTCATCCCCCAGGCTTTCCCTGGTGGGCAAAGTATGATACTGGATTCAGAAGTTCTCCTGATTGACAATAAAACTGGCAAGCCACTTCCTTTTGGGACTCTTGGTGTGCACAAGGTAAAAAAAAAATTAAATAAAAATGCTTTGTTGTGTTTGAAGGCTGTTATTCTGCTGACTTAAACACATTCTGTTGATTATCACAGAGTAATTTCAGAGCTCTGGTGCTTGTCAGAGCATCTGGGGAAAAAAAAATCCCTGAAAAGACTGATATTGAAAAGCTGCTGCTCTAATACAATAAATTGATATTAACCTGACCACTGGCAGCACATTAACAAAACTTCATCTCAAGATATTAATACTAAAATATTAATTTTAAATTAAGATCATAATTATACTAAAAAATCTTTGGAAAATCTTGCAATTCTGTTGTTGTTTCTCATGGCTTGAGCAATGTATGGCAGACTGGGAGACCACAGGGATGCAGTGATTATTCCATATGAGTGTTATGTAGTGCTTGTGTCTAAACTGAATGGGGGTGAGGAAAAGGACAGGAAAATGAAAATTAAACTATAAGTGCTTAAGTTAAAAGTGGCCATTAATCTGCTGTCTCTAGAAACATGTTGGGTTTTTTTTGCAGCAGTAGTGACAGATGTTGCATTGCCCAAAATCATTAATATTTTTAGCATTATCTCCCATTCCTAGGAAATGAACATTTTTTATCTTCTTGGCTTGTGCTTTGTCACATTCAGTGTAAATCTTAATTCTCAGAATACTTCTTTTACAAGAGGCCTAAGCTCATCATGCCTAAAAATATTATAGACAGAAGAGTCCATCCTTTTGTTTTTATTACTTTCCTAAAAGTGTTTGCTGTGCCTGCAGCATTCTCTGAACTGACGTTCGTTGTGTTTCAGAAAGCTGCTTTCCAAGATGCCAACGTTTGCCTGTTTGTGTTTGACTGCATCTACTTCAACGACATCAGCCTGATGGACAGGTGTGTGTGTGGCAGGGGAGAGTGGCTGGCCTGGTTTCCCGGGATAAACTGGCTGGAAAACCCCACCAGTGCAGAGAGACCAGTTCACCTGGGCTGGTCAGACTGGCCACTCACTGTAAAATCAGGGCTGCATGGGAGGGACCTTGCTGTGCCAGGAGATTTTACTGTGGAGCTCCTCTTGCTCTCCCAAATATTGGGCTTAGCTGCATCTCAGCTGCTCATGTCCTCTAAACACACTCTTAACATGGAATTTCTGCTTTATCACTTCCTGGAGGAAAGTAAGAACGAGTTGTCCTCTCTGGAACTCTCTAGGATCAATCATTTAATGACTTGAAGAGCTTTTCTCAGTGTTCCTGTTGGGATTGCTGCTTGTCCCTCACTGTCCATGCCCTGCTCTAGGCCCCTGTGTGAACGGCGCAAGTTCCTCCACGACAACATGGTGGAGATCCCCAACCGCATCCTGTTCTCGGAGATGAAACACGTCACAGTGAGTCCAGAGTGCCCTTACAACCCTCACCCTAACCCTGCTCCTTCACCACTTGGCTTTTTTTTTTAGTGATTGTCTGCAAATTCACCTTGGCAAAATGGTTCTGCTTCTGCTCTGTGTGCAAGACTTCTTGAGCCAGCGTTGTATTCCCATCTTGTGCTGGCTGCAAACCTTTCAGTACAGTGTTAACTTGGATATCTCAGGTTTTTTGGCTTGTTAATGGTTTCCTAGCCATTGTCACTCTGTTAGGAGGAGCTAAATCCTGTTGTCACTGAGTCTGTGCTGTGTGGTGCAGAGCTGTGACTGCAGCGTGGTTGAAGGGAGCCAGACTGCTGCCACTTTGCAAACTTCAAGTGCCACACAGCCTGAGACATCCTGGCTGCTGAAACCTGCCCTGAGGCAGCAGCATGCTGGGCTTTTCCTTGGATTATGCACAAGCCTGATGTCCCATTTTTTTCCCCATTGGTACTGATTTCTGCAGCACCTTGGCTTTGGTGGAGAATGCTTGGACATTTTGGGCAGAAGGTGGTTCATAGGTCCCAAGGCAGTTGGATAGAGAAGGAAGCTGGCACTGCTGGCTCAGCAAATCTGGTCTGGGACATAGTGGGACACAGTCAGTGGGGCAGCCACATCTCTGAGGAGTATTTCTTAACGAGACAAACTTTCTCTTCTGGGGACACGTTCCGAGCTTAGTCACTGGATGTGCAGCAAAGAGAACATATTGGGGATTCTCCTTGGAAAAGTATTGGGAAACTACCTGTTCCTCTCTCTGCAGTTGCTTTGGCTTTAGTGCACCACTGCTCCAAACAAAAAGCCTGATGACTTCAGCCCTGTGACAGTCCTGAGCTAACCATGACCCCTCTCCTTTCCAGAAAGCTTCAGACCTGGCAGACATGATCACCCGAGTCATCCGGGAGGGGCTGGAAGGGCTGGTGCTGAAAGACATCAAGGCAAGTTCACATTCACTCTTTGCTGGTGTAAGCTGGGAACTGGGGAATGACAACAGAATCAGCTCTGAGACAGAATCACACCCTGAGCGTTCTTGAAACATCTCTGGGTTCCTCTCAATGCTGACATCCAGTCTGAGCTGCTCCTTCTGTTGAACCCTGCTGTGCTCAGGAGCTGCTGAGCTGGGTAAAGGCCAGAGCTGTGTGAGGAGCTGCTGCCCACCAGGGGATCTCTCTGAGGGGTGCTGCCTTGCCTTGCACAGGGTAATTATGAACCAGGGAAGCGCCACTGGCTGAAGGTGAAGAAGGATTATCTCAACGAGGGGGCGATGGCTGACACAGCTGACCTGGTGGTGCTGGGGGCTTTCTATGGACAAGGCAGTAAAGGTGAGTCTGGAGTTGGCTTAAGGCAGAGATCTGATTGTTCAGGGAACTCCCAGGGTTTTCCCTGTTCCAGGCCTCCAGAATGAGTGGCTGGAGCAGGGGTTACCTGCTGCAGCCCAGCAGGTGCTTGCTGTGGGTTTGCTGCGGGCTGTTGCTCAGTGCAGGGGCTCTGTTCAGCTTTGTGAGTGGAGCTGATGCCCTGCAACCATCACAAGCCAAGGCCCCTTTGACTCCCAAAGGTGGAGAAGGGTTTTGCCTCTGAAAAGCTGTGGCTTGTCCTGTGGAAGGTGTGAGCCCCCTGTGTCCCTGTGCAGGTGGGATGATGTCCATCTTCCTCATGGGCTGCTACGACCCCAAGAGCGAGAAGTGGTGCACTGTGACCAAGTGCTCCGGTGGCCACGACGACGCCACCCTGGCGCGTCTGCAGACGGAGCTGGACATGGTGAAGATCAGCAAGGTGAGAGCGGGCAGCAAAGGGCTGGGCTGCCCTTGAGGTGCTGCTTCACTGCAGGGTGCAAGCGCCCTGCCAGGAATGAATCAGAGTTAAAGCACATAAAGCACTTGACATGAGTGAGGTGTAAGAGCAGCCAGCTCCTGGATGAGGCACTGCCTGGGATCTGTACCCAGACGCTGAGTGGGAAGCCAGGCACCATCTGCTTCCTGCTAGGACAAAGTTTCGTTGGGAAGATCCCAATTTTTTAATCTGAATTTTTGGGCACGTTGTGATTGGCAAAGGCAGTCACTAGATGGGGCTGTGGGAGGGAAGTGCTCAGTCAGACTCTGGTCTGGTGGCTCCATAACCTGGGCTTGGAGTTAAGATTTCTGTAAGCTTTTCAAGACTGGACAAATAAACAAAGAGCTGAATTTTAATATTACCTTGACATCCTGAAGGCCATTTGCATCAAGGTTGTAGAATCTTAAAAAAAATGGGTAGTTTTACATGCATTGCTGGAGCAACTGTTGTTGTTTCACACACAGAATGACAGGAAGTGGGGGCTGTGTTTCAGGTGATATTTGTGGTTTTCTAGATGAGAGAAACTGCTGCAGATCAGTGCAAGTTTCATCCATGCAAAGGCAATGTAATCCCTCTATGCTGATCTACTTCTAGGCTGTGTTTTAACAGCTTTCGTAGAATTAGGTTTATGTATGACGATAAGTGTTAATCATTTTAATTTTGTGCTTTCAATTAATAGGATCCTAGTAAAATTCCAAGGTGGCTAAAAATTAACAAAATTTACTACCCAGACTTCATTGTCCCAGATCCAAAGGTGAGTGCTCTCATAATCATTTAACATTTCCCAGCCCTTATTCTGCAATCTTCTATGAATCCTTTAGAAGGACAACTTAGAAGTTGTCTCTGTTACAGAATTAATCTTCATACTTGGAACGGGAAATTAAGCACAAGTTTTTATCTCTCAATCTTGCAGGTGCATTTGAGGCTAAGAGCTTCATGAAGAAATCACACCTGCAGCAGTTTTGGGAAATATTCTTGTGCATTAAATCCCTTCCAGAAGTGAGCTTACTTTAAATTTGAGATATGACAAATCTGACTTCAAATGGTTGAAGCACAACTGCAACCAAAAAGTTGCTGCTGTTGTAGGGAATGTGTCAGTATGGTCTGTGCCATGTGTGCCTGAAACAGGAGGTGTTATTTAGAAATTGGCATTTTGTGCTAGTGAAGGATCTCTGGCTTGGTGAAAACTTAGGTTTTTCTAATGAAGGTGACCAGGAAGGTCAGTCTGTGTTTATGGAACTGTGCTGGGGCGGGGAGCGAGTGGGGGTGAGACCCTTTGGAGCTGGCTCCTGAGGGAACAGGGCAATGTGACGTGGCTTCCTCCCCGCTGTGTTTAGAAAGCTCCCGTGTGGGAGATCACCGGGGCCGAGTTCTCCAAGGCCGAGGCGCACACTGCGGACGGGATCTCCATCCGCTTCCCGCGCTGCACCCGCATCCGCGACGACAAGGACTGGCAGACGGCCACCAACCTGCAGCAGCTGAAGGTGGGTCAGCACAGGGCCCTGCAGCACGGGGAGAGCAGGTTCTGGCTCCAGTCTGTGGTTCAGGGACAAATCTCACAGCAGGGCACGCAGTGAAGGTACCTGCTGGCTGCTGCCTGTGATGGCACCTTCCCTTCTCCCTTCATGCCAGGCTCAGGCTGGGTTGTTCTGCTCTGGAGGCCTCTCGGGTCCCTTGAGCTGTTGGGTTGTTGTGCCCTGTCAGGAAAGTCTGTGCTGGCAGCTGGTTCTGTCAGCTCTTGTGACAGGGTGAGGAATTGCCTTCCTCAGGGGTGACCTTTATTCTCTCCGTGGTCACTCCGTTTCCCGTCACTTGCTGAGACTGGGAGAGGCGTTTGGGAGGTGCCTGTGGGTGTCCGGGGGCACAGGGGCCAAGTGGCACCAGCCAGGAGCCCTGGGCTGCGGCCACCCCCTCGCCCTCCTGTGCTGAGGGGAGGGGGCCCAGCACCAGCCCCGGCAGTGGGAGAGCAGGGGGAGCTCTGTGCTCGGGGGAGCTGCTGCAGTTTGGGGCTGGCAGCAGCTGCCAGGGCCTGTTGTGCCGTGGAAAGCAGGGGCGATGCAGCCCCTGTGGGGCCTGTCAGGATCCCTGGGGGGAGGAGAGAGGAACAAACCCCGCTGCAGATGGGCCGATCCCACAGTGAGCACGGGGCACTGCTCACTCCTGAGGCTCTGGTGAATTGGGCTCCCTTGCTCTGTGGCAAGGTGACATGGATGTGGCTTTTGTTCCGCCCTGGGTGGCTTCCCTTAATGCCAGGCAGAGGGGTGGAATGCAGGGAGCTGGGACAGAGCTGACAGGAACATGACTGCACAGAGGTGCAGGAAGAAAAAGCATCTAAGCAAACACTTCAGGGGGGAGAAAACCAGAGCAGCCCCTGCATTCCAGCTTGTGTCCAGTGTCACACATGACCAGTGCTCTGTTTGTGCTGGGCAGGAGCTGTACCAGCTCTCCAAGGAGAAGGCTGATTTCAGTGTGGTGGCTGGGGAGGAAGATGAGTCCACGGCTGGCAGCAGTGGAGAGAATGACGGGAATTCCAGGTCTTCCACACCTCACAGCACTATTAAGAGTCCCCCAAGCAAGTCCCCTGCCAAAGCCCAGAAGGCAGAAGGTAAGATGATGGTGCTTTCAGGAGAGGAGCCTGGGGCTGTGTCCTCTGTGCTTGGGGCAGGCTGGCTCTGGGTCTTTGCCTCCTGTTAAAGGCTTGATGATGCCACCTTTCACATGGATCTCAGGGATAACGGGCAAAGCTCTTCAGATCCTTGGCTTGGCCCAGTGTGAATTGAGTAGCACAGCTCTGAGATGGCCAGGGATTGGGAAAAGATGGATGGAAACAGCTCTGATGATGCTGTTCAGGTTGGTGTTCGCTGCTCCCATTCCTGCAGGTCGCAGCCCTTTGCTCAGACATTGCGGGCCGTGAGCCACTATTTAATCTTATTTGGATGGAATTCATGTGTGTAATGGGACACGTGGCTGGAGGTGGTTTCCAGGTGCAATGAGCTGGAATATGAAGCAGGTTGCTGAGCAGTTTCACCCAGGACAGAAAAATGTGTCTTGTTACATTCTAATTCTTGGATTTTCCAGAAAGAGGGGAGGAAACTCTTCCCTTTGGCTCTTCATATGTTCCCCCCACATTAATACACAACCAGTGTCTGGACAGAGCACACACATGAGCCAGATTTTTGTTTTCAGAGAGCAAAGGAATCATTGGATCCCCTCAGAAATCTGAGGAGAAACGAGGGGAGAAGAGAAAAGCATCCGAGATGGAGGACAATGGAAAAAAGGTACAGTCAGCTGGCAGGGGTGGGAGGAGCCTGGGGCACTTGTTGTCTGTCCACTTCCATTCCAAGGAATGTTTTGCCCAAGTTCTGCTTCTCCTTCCCCCCTCAGCAGCCGCTGCTGGACATTTTCACGGGGGTGAAGCTGTACCTGGCACCCTCCGTGAAGGACTTCGCCAGGATCCGCCGCTACTTCATCGCCTACGACGGGGACCTGGTGCCGGAGTTCGACACGGCCTCGGCCACCCACGCAATTGGGGACATTGAGGACAATCCCGGTGCCCAGCGGGTGACTCCCAGGTGGATCTGGGAATGCATCCGGAAGCGCAGGCTGGTGGCCCCGTGCTAGCAGAGGGGGCGGTGCTGGCACAGGAACCGCTGGGAATAGGGAGGTGGATTCCTCCGTGGAGATGTGGATAGACAGGAAATGCCCTCGGAGGTAGCTGCAGAGATCCAGAGCAACCCTATGGAATGAATTAAAAACCTCTCTGAAGTTCACTGCTGAGCCCCATTCTCCTGCCCGTGCTGTAGACCGCTGCCCTTACCCAGGTGCTGGTTTAGTCTCCTTGGGTTTTTAAAGTTTGGGTATTTTTATAGATAAAGAAATAAAACTGAAGCAGCTTCTCCTTTGCTGTCAGGACTTGTTTTCCAAAGGTTCTTCTCTTCCTGTCCAGGAAAACAGCACCAGCTCCATGGGACTCTTGGCTGTGGTGCCAAGGTCATTTGTTTTGTCAGGTAATTCTTTCCCCCTCAGCCTCCTCTGTTCCCCCCACTAACGACATTTAAGCACCTGGGGTCCCAATTTCTGGCTGAGGTTCAGCAGTAGCCGTAGGATCTCTGCTTGTAACAGAGTCAGAAACAAAGTTAACTAAATCACATTTCAACTTTATTATAAAATTAGAAACCAAACTTCTGTACCAAAACGATGAAGTTTAACCATCATAGTACCAGAGGATTTAATAGTGAATAACATGCCCTTTCAAGCAGAATCTTAACTTCTTAAATCTTTAAACAATGTACAGTGTACATAAAGCACATAAATATTTCCATTTACTTTATTAGTTCAGAACATTATATTCCTTTGGATCATTAATCAGTTTCCTCAAGATTTTGATTTTCCTTTAAAAATATCTCAGTCGTGTCCAGAAGTAGAGAATCCATTTTCACAAGGGAAGCAAGAAGAGTCTTCCCTTCACAAAGCACATTTTGGAGTCACAGGGTGGGTGGATCTTCTCATCCCTAAAACTTCAGGCATTGATCTGCAGCTTGATTTATCTGCTGTAGAAAGAAGCCTACCCTCTACAAGGAAAAGCACATCTGTCCATTGGGGAATACTCCTCTTCCTGCTGAATTCCCCCAGCCCTGAGTTTACTGAAAAATATGACAACATGAATTTTCACAGTGACTTTCCTAAATGAGGCTGTTGAGCATTTTGTGTATTCCTGCAGCTCTCCAAGGTCCCTGTGCCCTCTCCAGAGCAAACAAAGTCACTTCTTACCTGCCCTTCTTTCTATCATGATGCACTGACTTGCTCAGGTTGTTCTCGTGCTGGAACCTGTTAAACCTAAAGTCAAAGATGAAAGAACAACCTGACCGGGGCAGAGGCAGAAGTCAGAATGCTGAGTTCAGTGAACTGCAGCAGCTCCTGTGTTTCTGTGGAGCTCTGAGACCACCTCAGCAGCGCCTCTCTCCTGCTGCCTCCTGAGCCATGCATTTCTCATCTCAGGTGCTGTTCTGGCTGCAGCTCCCAGAGCAGACCCTGCACTCCCTGAGCTCAGCTGCTCTCGGCGCTGTCCCTGTCAGACCACACAAGGTGAATTTGCTGTTGACGTTTTCCCACTTCCTGCACAGGAGCTTCGGCGCTGTCCCTGTGGCTGCACTGCAGTGCCTCAGGGGCTGAGGGGACGCTGGCTCTGTGCTGTTCTCTTCTGGCAGCCGGGTTTGAGCACAGAGCTGTCCCCTCCTCAGCAGCAGGGGGGACTCAGCTTCACAGTTGCCTTGGGACGCTAGCTGCTGTTCCAGCCTGTGGGCACAGAGCATCTGGGGAGGTTCACCACTTGGCGTGCAGCAGCCAAGGGCCCTGGATGCTTGCAGGCGTGCACCAGTTACAGTCACCTCCAGCAAGAACCACCAGGCTTCTCCAGGAAGTCTCTTCCAGCTGAACACAGTGCCCAGGAGAGCTGCCAGGGCTCAGGCCACAGACTCTCTCCTAAGCACCCTCACCAGCAGAAAGGACAAAATAAATTGCTCTTGAGAGCAGTGGAAGGTAACAGAACTGTACAGCTGAGCACTGGGGAGGATGGGGACAGCTGATCTGCAGTGGAGAATGCTCATGGATCCAAGGGAGACAAAGGCTTTCTTCCGTGATTCCCTTCTGAAAAAAGAAAAAGCCACCTGTACTTAAATATGATTGTGTAGCAGTGGAGCCCTCACTGCGCTGCAGCTGCGTGGTTTCCTCACTAAACCCTGGGAACGGCTCAAGCGTTGCATTTGTAGCTCCCTCAAGCACGTGAGGGCAGTTCAGTGTGAGCCCCACCTCTGGCACGTGCTGTGAAGTCAAAGTCGACAAAATCAAACCAGACACCTCCCTCTGGCACAGAAACACAAACCCAGCACACAGGGCAAGGCTGAGCCTTCCCAGCCTCCCTCCCCTGACACTTTCCAGTAATACAAAGACAACCTTGAAATAAAATTACACATTTTTCCACAATTGCACTAGGCTGGAATTAGGGAAAGCAGGGGTGGTCTGCCTGTCCTGCAAGCATAACAATTTCACATTAAGTTAAAAGTAAAATTAACAAGCACAGTGACATTTTAATCCTTGAAAATCAACTTGTTGCTGGGTGTAGCCTGAGCAGCAAAACAAAGGACACTTTTTGAGATCCCAGTTCACTTTTATTATTTGGAGGAAAATACAAAGCCTCTGGAGCTGATCTTCCTGGTGGAAAGCTGGGCATCCATCTGTCCTCAAATTATCCTAGGATGGAAGTGGTTAATGATTGCTGGCAATGAGCTCCAAGGAGTCCAGGCACTGTGGTGTAAAGCACGATGGTGGGACGAGCAGAGTCGGGCATGGCTTGAGCAGAGCAGTTTTCCCCAGGCTTCCTCCTTCCCCTCCCTTGCAGCGGGGTCCATTGCTAATCTCCAAGGTAACTATTGGCAGGGATGTCGGCCCTTTCCCTAAGAGCACTGAGGCTTTAAGGCAGCAGCAGCCCTGACCCTGCAGCCACCCTTAGGTCCTGAAGACGTGCACGGCCCTGATCACGTACTGGCGGCAGATGGGGCACTCGCTCATGCGCTTCCCGCACTTGGTGCACGTCACCATGTGCCCACATTCCAGCAGCACACAGTCGGTGGGAGCATCCATGCAGATCCTGCACAGGTTGTCCTCGGTGCTGGGGGGCCCAGCAGCACCTGAGGGGACAGGAGAGCACGGATGGGTCAGACAAAGGGAGGTGTGGTGGGTTTGTGCAATTCGAGTTGGCTCTGCTGAAGGGATTCCCTACGGGACAAGGTCTGCGAAGGAATTCCCCTTGTGGCTGCTCCATCAGCTGGCAAGGAGCAGAGGTTTCAGCTTTTACACAGTAATTTCTGGGAGATGAAAACAAATACCACTGAGATTCTCAGTGATGAAGCAGCATGGGTCTCTCTTCCCAAGTGATAAGTGACAGCACATGAGGAAATGGCCTCAAGTTGTGCCAGGGAGGTTTAGATAGAAATTTTTCCTAATACGCATTTCCAAAAGGGTTGTCAAGCTCTGGAACAAGCTGCTCAGGGCAGTGGTGGAATGAACAGCCCTGGGGGGGATTTAAAAGCCATGCAGATGTGGCATTTGGGGACACGGTTTAGGGGTGGCCTTGGCAGTGCTGGTTGGACTCAATCTTGGAGGGTTTTTCCCAATAAACAACTCCATGATTAAGGATCTCACTCACCAGTTTGATCGTCGGTGTCCAAAACTGCAACAGAAGAAGAGAGAGGGATTTGGTGAGAAGCTGGGATAGAAGTGTTACCAGGCAGGGTTTGAAAACCCTGAGGGAGCTGCTAAACCAAAACTGCTTTTTGCTGATCACCATGGGAGGCTCGGGCTGGGGCTCTGATCAGGACAGGTTCAACAACTGGCAAGAAACTTTCTCCTCTACTGGGCTTACACAACAGCTAAAGCTTCTCAGAGATAAGGGATCCAAAGGGATGTCTCAATTGTTAAGACAGCCTTGGAATGTGTGCAGAGTTTGGCTTCCCAGTGCTGCACCTGCAGCAGCCCCTTGTGCCAGTTCCTCTGCTGTTACACAACCACCACATGGCTGAGCACAGACACACACAGGGAGTGAAGTAAAAGGATAAATCGCATCAAAAGCACAAGATAATGAAAGAATATAACCCCAACGCTGGTGTCTTAAATCCTGGATCATCCATAGAGGACAAAGGCTGGAGAGATGTGTTTAAGAGAACAACACTGCTTTGGACAGCACTGAGAAACCAATGTATGAAATCAAAGTGTTAAAGTAACTCTTGTGAGTAATTTACAAATACGTGTCTTTTTTAAGAAATGCCTTGGAGTACAAATTGGCACCTGGAGGATCAAGCCAGATATATTCTCTATGCACCTGTGTCCCCTCACAGCCACCTGTGCAGGCCCAGCGTGTGCAGCAGGAACAGACTTGTGGTAAGAGAGTGAAACCCCAGCTACCCACAGCTGGGCAGCCCTGGGAGCCACCGCCCTGAACCTCCCAGCTGCTCTTTGGTGGCAGTTTCCTGCCTGGCCAGGGCATTTCCCTGCTGACTTTGCCAGGTACCATGAGCCAAGAGCTCACCCCAGCACACGCAGTCGTGTACAGCCACCCACCAGCCGCTCTGAGGGTGAGGCAGTGCCCAGTGCGATCTGTCAGGGCCATGCACAACACCAAGGTGAAGGATGCACAGCCCTCGTGCTGCTGCTTCAGGGCAGTCCCTGTCCAGAGCTCCCAGAACTCTCTCCTCAAACACCTACAAGGAGTGGTGAGCAGAGCTCAGCTCCTTTCTGTACAAAACACTCCCTCCTTCCTCCTCACTTTGCTGCACCAGAAATGTAAGGTGAGTTCTATTTCCTTGTACAGCTGTCCATAAAAAGGCAAAACCTGGGAAACAGGCGGATTTTTGCTAAGCTTCTCACCTAGATGTTGGAGGTCCTTCTCTTTGTAGAGGCGAGTGACCCTCTCCAGCAGCTCCCACTTCTCACAGCAGCCTTTGTAGTTGACGAAGTTGCGGGCGAGGATCTCCTTCAGCTGGCGCACGGAGAGCGCGTTGATGTCCCCGATGCTCGTCAGGTCAGACAGGGAGGCCTTCCTGCCCAGCACCAGGTTATCCTCGGAGTCACTAGACTGGGAGGGAACAAACAGGGAATCATTCTTGCCCTCAACACCTTCAACTACAATTTCAATCAACTTTCATCACGTGCATTAGCAGGAATTTGGGTTCGGATGTACAGATAACTGCTGAGTCTGTGAATTCCTCCATCAGAAACACAAATCTTGAGATAGAACTAAATCATTTCTATCATGGTGTCCAAGTGACACCAGTTCTTTCTGTATGTGGAGGACAAGATGATGCCACAGAAGGGGTTGATTGGGTTTGGTCAGTCTCAATTACTGTTCATCTCCGGTAGCAAATCCAGCCTAGGAAACCTGGCATTCCCTGTCATCCAGTTCCAGGACACACAAACCTGTGTCTCATCCTCTGCTGCTGCTGCTTCTTCTGCTGCATTCTCAGCTGCTGTTCCACAGGCTGGGCTCGGAGGCACATGGCCATTGGCCTGGAAGAGGAAATAAAGCTTTCTCAACTCCAGGGCAGTGTCACTGCAGTCCCTGACCTCTGGAAGGAGAAGGGCAGGACAGGGCACAAGCCAGGCACACTCACAGAGGGTTTTCCCTATGCAGCAATCACACAAAGCAACGCTTGCTGAAGCTGAACCTTTAAAGCCCCAGGACAGAACTCCAGGCTGGATCAGGAGGAGATCAAATCTATCCACCAAATTTGTGTGTGTGTATATGCAGACCTTCCCTGATGTCACCCTGTGCTGGGGTGTGATGTCAGAGCTCTGATAGCTCATGAGCTCTCAGTGCAAGGCTCTGTAGAACCCTCCTCTAACACAGCTCAGATCTTCACAGTAACCAGGCAAACCCTCCTCAGCTGGGTTCTGGAGTGGCCAAACACCTTGGCAGTGCCAACAGAGCTGGAGAAGGAAAGCTGGGCAGTGGCTCTGAACACTCCATAAAATGAGCAGAGTAACTTCAGCTGACTCAGCCCCAGCAGCCACTGTTCCCTCTGGTTTCCGACTGACAAAGAGACTGTAACGTTACCATCCTACTTATCCAAGTGGGGCCTTGTTAATATTTACACAGCACGAGAACAACAATCAGGATCAAAGAGCCTGAACTGCAGCAGGATGTCGTGCAAGTTGAGACAAGAAGCTGAAATGTAGCATGGGGCAGTGAGGGAAGACAGCAGAGCTGGTAAAAAGTGGAATGGCAATATCCAGAACAACAGGGAATGAAAATGCCTTTTAATGATTTATAAAAAACATTGTCCCAGGAAAACTCTTCCTTTGAACTAGATATATCTGCTGAGGAAGCACAAGGTACACACATTTTCACAGCTCTGGTCCACAGGGAACTGAATACACCCATTAACTCTGTAACAGGACAAGGAGCAGATGTCAAACACTGAGTAAACTTCCCTTAGCACAGAGCAGAAACACAAACAAAGCAAGGTCAATAAAAAATAATTAAGCTCAAATGCCCCTGCCAAGGTTCATCAGAACTGCAGGTTCATCATAAACCAAGATTTGGCAACAGACTCAGGGTTTGTCTTCTATTGATCTGAGTGCAGGAGACACCAAAAACCTCACCCACCCCCCATCATCTCTGATCAGCTCCAGCTCCAAAACTGCTTTAGACTGTGCTCGTTATCTGGCTCTGGAATTAAAGAACAGTATCAATTGTTTAATTACACCTACAAACAAGTGCCAGAAGTCATCAGCAAGTACCAAAAGGAAGCAGTCACAGGAGCATCTTGTGGCAATGCAAGTGTGGACCAGAGCACCAGAGAAAACACATCCCAGAGCAGTGATGTTCTGAGAGTGAATGCTCAATGTATTCAGCACTGCCCACCAAATTCAATTCCATAAGGAACAGCACATCAAAGTTAATGACAGCGAGTCACAGCTCTACACAGCAAAACCACATGCAACATCTGAATAGTTAATCCAAAAATAGAGATGAGTGAGTTTGCAAAACATGGTTCTGGCCAGAGACTGTACCTGTTGGTGTTCCTGAGCTTCTGAACTTGAGATGGGATCTGCAGACACTGAGGGCTCATCTTGTGAGGTAGAAGAGGCCGGGCTGGTTGGGGGGTGACTCACAAAGTCTTGCTGTCCACGGGCACTGGTATTAAATGTGTTCGTTCTTATCTGATCTTCTTGGGTAATTGCAGGCTGCTGGCCAAGGATCAGGAACACCAGGTCCTCCTTTTCACGACAGAACTCTGTGGAAATCTCGTGGAGTGCCAAGTAATCTCGCAGGTCCTTCACCTTCATCTTGATCAGCTCCTCCCGCTGAAAAGCCGTGGCTCGGAAGCGCTGGCAGAGGTGGCAGAGCAGGGGCCCCCCTTCGGGCTGGTTTGAGCAGGATGTGCAGAAGTTCTTCTTACAGTCCAAGCAGATGTGCTGGGAAAGAGAGGGGGAAGGAATCAGGCCCATCCCGTGCCCTGTGCCAGCGGGACACGGTGGCTGCAGGCAGTGCTTCCCTCCCATCCGGAGCCCAAGGAAGCAGCAGCTGCTCTTAAAGCACAACCAAAAGCTTCCAATTCATGAAAAAGTGCCAAGGAGTCACCCACGTTCCTAGGGGAGGACAAGGATTGATCCCTGAGCAATCACCAGACTCCTCACAGTTCTGAGAGAAGCCCCATTCCCACTCCATTTACCCAGAAGGAAACGAGATATCCTTACAAGATTCCCTCACATGAAAGGAATTTTCTGCACCTGCTTATGCAGTTTAAGCCAGAGGAAATCAGGAGACTGAGGCAGCAGACTTGGAAGTGAATTCCAGCTCGCTGTGCACATTGTTCTGTGCATTAAGAAGCTCCAGCACTGGAGGAAACTACTTAAAAACATTTCTCTTTCATAAATACCTGCTACGAATGACCTTCCTCCCCCTTTTTTTCCCCCTCCAGTTTGCTGCAATCACAGAATGAATCTTTGTTTCACCATAAGAGGGACAGGGAACAGCAAGGTCTAACAGACATCAAAGAATTTGACATTTATTTACAAAAAAATAGCTTATTGTAAAAACAATACACACACTTTATACAAGTTAGAGCTAGACAGAAAGTGTTGGAAGTTTTGGAAATATTATGCCCCAAGCAGTTAAAAACTTCATAGATTAAATTCTGTTGTTAAATGTTTGATACTGTTCTGATCTTGTCACTCAGGGCTTGATTTTCACAAGTTCCAAGCACTCACAGTCAGTGCTGACTTCTGCAGAAACTTGACTGCTCAACCTTTTGGAAAGGCAAATTCTACATTTTCCAATAGGAAAAGCAGCAGAACAGCCACATTACGTGCCTGTTAAAAAGTCCTGAGGGGAGAAAGAAGCGGTTTCAGTGCTGGTTAAAAATGCTAACTCCCAGTCTCAGAGAAGCCAAGCACCTCTGTGAAACCCTGACATCCTGATCCTTCAGAGCTGTGCAAGGAAAAACACACAGGTGGAGTTGGAGGAGTAACAAATACAAACTCAAAGACAAAAAAACTGCTTTATGAACTGCTTCTAGTGATTGAAGAACATCTCTAACTTCCCAGCTGAAAGCAAGCAGATGTTGCTCACGTTTCACAGGGTGTAAATACATTACTGCTTACAAAAGCTCTTTCTGACCCCCTTTTCAGCCTGGAACCCTCCCTGCTCCCCAGGTAACACCTCCAGGCCTCTCATTTAGAGCCTGTACGATACTCACAGTGACAGTTACTGGAAAGAATCCCAATTTCCTGCTCAAGTATTTTAAGACATGAAAATTTCTACCACACAGAGGAACTCTCAAAACCTCATCTCAAAATTGCTGTTTGGGGGCCTGCCAAGGAAAAGTGACTTTCACCAATCACAAAGCAAAGCAGGAAGGGCAATTTCCACAGAACATCCAGTTTGGAGAAGTTTTCCTTAACTCTATCACTATAAAAACCATTAATATGTAATTGACTTCTTGTGACCCTGTGATTGCAGGAGCAATCCTGTTCCTTGGGAAATTCTCAGGGCACAGACAGGAACTGATGGCTGTGTGTACCTAGAGCAGGGGAACAAAACAAATCCACAAGGCAGAGAAGTGGAAAATAACCCTGTTGATAACACTTGCCCCCTCAATCCCTCATCTCTGACATGGGAGCAATCAGAAGAATTGAGATTAAAAACCTCAACAACGCAAAAACAGCACGAAACAACTCAAAACCCCCAAGCAGCCCCACTTTTCTCTGGCAGGGGAAGCCTCCCCATGCCCTGCAGATTGCCAAACTGGCTCCAAAGGGAACCCCTGTATTGCCAAGGACCTTCCACCAGCCAGAAAACCCCTACTTGAGCACTCCCATCTTTAGGTATCACAAAGCAAACTGCAAAGGGCTGTTCTATCAAACACGTTCTTGCAATTAACACTAATAACAGCCTGCCTCAGTTGTCAAAAGATACATCTGGGAAGTGAAAATAAACCCAGGCATGTCTCTGACTTAGCAACTCAGCACTAGGATTAATCTTCAGAGAAAAAAATCCTCCCCAGCCTGTATCTGAGCACCAAATGTTTAAACATGGACATTTTGGCCACATCTCAGCATCAAGCAGCTTTTACAACTTCACTGAACTCTGACTGAAAGGGCAGTGATTCAAGGCACTGGGTTCTTCAGAAGGATTAGTTTCAAATGTTGTTGTACTTTAAAACTTGCTCCTAAAAGGTCAGGCCACGTCTGACTGCCACTCACTGACAGCACAGCCAGGATGGTCAGACAGCCCTGAAATGCTTTACGTGGGGGCTTTTGTTTGTTTGTTGGGTTTGGGGTTTTTTTAAAGCAACCTAGGTGGTCATCAGTGCAGAAGGAATTAATTGTTATCCGCTGTATTTCAGAATAAACATTAACTGGACACTGGAGTTCAAAGGTGCTGCCTCTCCCAGGAGAGAATGCAGTTTTCCATGCTCTCCTCGCAGCACAGTGAGGTTTCATACACTCCTCCCTCCATAGCAACAGCACAGAAGAATTACCACGGCTTCCAAACACACCAGTGTGTTCTAAGGGATGTTTTCAGCTCCCTCGGGAGACCTGAGCGATGAGCTCGGGCAGCCCCTCCTGCAGCTGTTCCAGCATTCCCACCTGCAGCCACTGGGCTCCGGTCACTCCCGGAGAGCTCTGCTCAGGAGCTGGGGCAGCGGGAAGGTGGGAGGGGGATTGGGGAGCCCCTCTGGAATACAGAACCTCAGACTCAGTTTCACTGAAGGTCTGGAGTGGGAGCAGCCGGACACAAGCACAGCTACAGACAGCAGCTCCCACAGGGAAAGGGGGAAGCTGCTGAGGGCAGGAATGTATTGAACAGCCTTAGCAGATCCTCTGCAATCTGTGCACCAGAGCACTCCCCAGTGAGAGTTCACCTGGAGGCAGTGATGGTTCTGTACAAGACACTGCTCCAAGGGCAGCTCCTATAGAACAGGTATTTTAGGAGACGCTGGGGATAATGAGGCTGTGGTTCTGCTGTTGAGCTCACAACTGGCTGAAAAGGTTTCATTTCAGAAGCAGAATTATCTCCATCCACTGTCTGCAATCATGCAAAACAGCAAGTGCTGGATCCAGGATAACTCTCTCCACAAGTATTTGTGAGGACACATGGCTTAATGAGGACAATGTCAAAGACAACATTACAGAGTCACAAGCAGGGACGGCCCCATTGCAGCTGACCCAGCACCAAGAGAAGTCTAAGCATAACTCACATACCCCAAAATATATCACCAGAGTTTGATTCCTGAAGCAACTGCACTTCTCAGTGCAAAAAATGCATCAACATCCCTGTTGTCCTGGGAGTAGAAAGCAGCAGCCCTGCCAAGACTCACCATTCCTCAGATCTGTATCCTCATGCATGAATAAAAAAGTGCAAGGAAAATCAATTTATGAACTTTCCCACATAATCTAAAAGGGCTGTGGCCAGAATTCACCATTCCTTTTAAGTTCTCAGACTCTTAAGTTCACTAACTATAGATCAGACACTTCTTAAGCCACAGAGTGTGGACACAACAATTTTCCTCACTGGAACATTACAGGACCCACTATGCCCAAATAATGCCTCAGGCAGGGTTTGCTGTCGAATTAAAAGTCTTGTGGCAGCAATTATTTTGGCATTTATATACCCACAAATCAAGTTTACAAGTAAGATAAAATAGATTTGGGTTTGGTCTGGGGCTATTTTTGCTCAGCAGTTCTACACACACCCTCAAAAAAACTTCACTGGCTTTTAGTTTGAGCAACAATAGTTTGGAAAACAGGCAGGCAGATCTTCCTTTACTGAAAGCACAAACACTATTAAACTTCTTGCCACAACATTTATTTTTAAAGGACATTAGTGTTTCTAAATAAGAAATTTAATAACTCATGCTCAAGTTAATGCTCCTTCAAGTGATTATCAGCAGTTTGGCTTTCTTTGTTGAGATCTGGGAAAGCCAAGTCTGCTGACGGATTTCCAGTCACTTTAATGATGCCTGTTAATTGTGACAGAATGACTGATGACCCCGAACCGAGGTGAGCTCTCTTCTCCCACATGGAATGACCTCAGACCCAAGGATATGTGTATACAATGTGTCTCTGTAATTAAACGAAGGCAGCTGCCCCTGGTGGGGCAAGCACTGGACTCACCTTCCGGGAGGAGCTGTCGAAGTGCATCCCACAGGCTTTGCAGCTCTGTTCAGAAGCAGTGGGAGAGGGGAAGGAGCTGTAGCCGGGGTTGGAATAGGCCTGGGCTCGGGCTGGCGGCGGTGGCGGCACCTCCTCAGTGGAGCCATCCACACAGAACCAGTTGCAGCAGCTCGCCCACATAGTACCTGCCAGGGAAAACCACAAGTCAGAGGTGGCACGGGACACAGGCCGGCAGCTGAGGCGATGTCTTGGTTTGAAAGACAGGTGTGTGCAAAGGAAGGCGGGAACCTCCCTTGGAATGGAGAATATGACCCCCCTCCCTCCAAATTATTATAGCTTTGAAATGAAGGGGCTTTCAGACAAAGATATGGGAAAAGGAGTAACAGATTATACGTATGTGTATAACAAGGCAAACAGGCAACGACAGACAGAAGAACAAAGCAGCAAACCCAGTGAACAGTCTCCTCCCGCCCTCCAAGCGCTTTCCCCTCTGGTGCAGTTCCGGGCACGGCCGGCAGGGGCGCCGGCGGCTCCCGGTGAGCGGGGCGGGTGCGATGGTTCCCCCGAGGCTGCAGGGGGCGCTCCGGCCCGAGCGGGGAGAGCACGCGGCAATGGCGGCCCGGGATCCCGGGATGGGATGGGATGGGATGGGAAAGGGGCTTGAGTCACACACCCCCTGGGGCAGCCCATCCCGGTGCCCTCGGGAGCAGCAAGCTGGAACGCCAAGGACGAGCAAAATGCCGGGGTGGTAGAGGAGATGTGTCAGAAACTCCGCAGCTGTAGCTGGAACCGCAGGACACGCAGGCAGGGGGTGCATGGCTACGATGTAGTGAACAACTCAGAGCAATGGCATAGGAACGGCGGGGGCTGGGCAGCAACAACCCGGCTCCCGAACACAGCAGAGAGACAGCGGGTCCCTGGGAGGGGAAAAGGGCTTGGGGATTTCGAGGGTTTCCCCTGGGGCACCCCAAAGATGGTGAAAAGTCCCTTTTTTAGTGAGGCAGGGTGTTAAATAGGGTCCCAGTGCAACAGCTGCTCCCACGAGCAGAGCTCCGCTCACGGTAGAAGGCAACAGGAGGCAGAACCCCGCAGTGGTGGTGGATTCTCCCCACAGCGACTGCAGCCTGCTTCCCCTCGGCATGCCGACAGAGCAAGAGAGAGCTACCAGCTGCCCCAGCCTCCTTTTTCCCACCCCCATGCTAACGGTGTTTCTTTCTCTCCCTCTGAGAAAAACCCTCAGATAAGAGGAGTGCAGCCAAGTGCCCTCCTCCCCTGAGCGTGGCAACTTCTTTTGTCTCTCTTAGGTACCCGGTCGTTATTGTCTCCTAGCGACATACGGGAGAAAATTCCCTGAGAGAAAGAAACGAAAGGAAGAATCCTGAACCCCAACACAAGTGCACAGAAACCCCACACACCCAGTCCAGCACGATGCAGCTTTGGTGAGAAGGGACAAATAAAGTTCAGGACAGTTATTAGTAGAATTTCATAGAGTTAAGAGATTACAGTGAAGATAAGATAAAATTTATGTTCCACTTGGCTATATCAGATTCTGAGTCTGCTGTAACAGGCTGTCTCTATTTCATATCAGCTGTTATACTTTGGGTTTTGTGCACACACAAAATGAACACTCAAAAACTCAAATTATATGGCACAGAACAGTCAAATAAAATCAGCAGCAGGATCATAGATGGCTATTCCTCACCTTTATCCTAAATCCCTCTACAGATTTGCAGCTACAAACCCAAAAAGATAAAATAAAAGCAAGGACAGTGGAGCCACTGATTTCACATATTGCAGTTCTCAGCTGAATTTACAGCATTACAAGGCTGAATCATCACAGCAGGTCAATGTCAGTAACATAAGAAAAATCAAACTGGCTTTGGTAACTTGCTTGGGAAAACAACTGCAGCTGAGACACAAAATCACTCGTATTTTTTCAAGTCAAATTTTATATATATACACACACATATACACACACACACTTACCAAAAATCCTAACACAGTCCAGTGCAAAATGCTCAGTTCCAAAGTCTTCTAAGACCACCTCTGCAGCAATATTCCAGAAATACACTGCTATAAACTTGCTTTTGGGAGTTTACAAAGAAATCTGAATTCATCTGGGCATTCAGTTTCTGGAGCACACACCATGTGTCACCACTTACGAGTAAACTGAATACAAATTGCCTCCTCTGCATTTCTGCTCTCACATGGGAGTTCCTGAACTGTTTCTTTTATGTCTTAAAAAATCAGCTCCCTCACTGATAGTGTTCAGCAACTGCTTGATTTTATAAACTTCTGGAAATAAAACATCTCTCAGCTGCACAGCCAATTCACTGCTTTTTACTCAGTAAGTATTGCCACTGTGAAACTCCAGATTCCCAAGGGAACAGGGCTGGTATGAATCCTAAAGGTTATTGGGTATAATATGTTCTTTTTATTAAGCTGTGCTAAATCTTTGGGGCTGATGTACTTGAATTGGGAAGGTTTTGCACTCTGGTGCTGTTCCAGTATCTGTTGCTTTAGTGGCATCTTTAATCCTTTCAAAACCTGGCTGAATTTGGCTCGTCAGAGTCCCTGCTGTCCTGGACAGATGCCTTTCAAATGCCACAGTGTGAGCTCAGCCAGGAGCCCTCCCTGCAGGCTCAGCACATTGCAGTGTTTAAGTGAAAATCTACACATTCACGACACGGATTCGTGGTGTAACTGATGTGCACGTTGCTGCAGTGGAAATTACACTTGGGCTGGCAACCAGATCTCAATAAATAGCGTGGATTGCACTTAGGCTGGCAATGAGATCCCAATAAATACATGGAGGGAAGCATTGCACGAACAGAAGTAATCTATCAGTATCTGTGTTAGCTTTGCCCTGCAATCAAACACGCACTTTAGATGGCACAGATAAAAGAAACAATTACCCTTTTTCTCTCTGCACATTCATTTCCAAGCTCTCTGTCCCACTCAGAAGTTAACAGAGCCTTTCTATTGCGAAAATACAGAATTTCTACTTGAAATTATGATCTTTGGAGGTTTAATTTGTTCCTAAGAATCACAAATCTAAACAACATGAAAGCTGCACAGTCCAAGAAGCATTCACAGCCTCCACAGCAGTGGAAAACTGCATCCAGAGTTAAGCTCCTTCCTGTTTCAAGGACCCCTGCAAGCTGAAGGCCACCCACGGTAACAGAATACACAAATGCTACTGCCTGTCCCCAAAAACTTTGTTTTCCTAAAAAAAGACAGCCTACTAATTCACTCTGGAACATTGCAACATGTCAAGCATTGGGAAGAAAAACACAAGGCAGTGCACAAACCGGGATAAAATAAGACAGAGCTCAGCATTCAGCTGGGGTTGTAGCTCTGTGATTGCCAGGAATTAAAAGGCCAGCAAAAGGCTCAGATGTTGCTTTAGAAGAACCTTAATCTGCTCAGCTACAAAGGCATGGAAGGGAAATGCCCATAAACAAACAACTTAATAACCAGAACTGTCCTCTGATCCCTAACATTTTTCCAAAGGTATCTCTGTTCTTGAATAGAAAGGAGCACACATCTGAAACACCTCCATGGCTGCCTCCAGCTGCACTAAGACAGCAACAAGAAATACAGGTAAGATTCAGCAGCTGCTTCAAGAGGGATTTTCCATTGCTCTGGACAGGATCAGCTTTAGACCCAAGGCAAAAAGCACTGCCACTGGGAGAGGACTCAAAGTTACAAGCAGAATGCCACAGTGGAATTTCAGGATGACAGTTTCCTCGGTAACTCTACAATGTTTGCTACAGCCAAATTATTCCCTTATTTATTCTTTTACCTGTCCGGAGGTACGTGGTCAGCATCATCCAGGAACTGCTCATTTCCCCAAGCAATGGATGGATGGATGGATGGATGGATGGATGGATGGATGGATATTACAGATGTGGCAGAGTCTGAGGGTCAGAACTACAGCCCTGCCCTGTGCAAACCCTGTCAATCCCTTGCAAAGGAGCTGCTGTTCTGTACCCAAGGAGCTCCACAGCTACACCAAAGTGACAAATTAATGCCCAGACAAAAAACCGCCCAGTGGAAAGAGCTACTTCTGTGTTGTGCTCCAGGGCTGAGGAAATACTTAAAATAACTTGACTAATAACAGTGTGACAGCTTGGGAAACTTAATGACAGGATTTCAGGAATTCTCAAGGAACATCCTGAATAAAAGATGTGGACTTATTGGCAAGGCTGACATTACAGGCACTACTGATAGCAGCATTATCCTTGGATAAGGTGCCTGGAGTGGCTAATGGAGCCACAGAAACAACTGCTCGAGCCACGCAGCTGAGCTGGGTTTGGCAAGCTGGAAGCTCCATGGCAGGCACCCAAGAGCCACTGCTGGCAGCCAAAAACCACCTGCCCTAAATCCTAAGTGCACGTTGTGCTTGGAGCATCTGCCAGGGCAAGGGGAGAGGGAGTTTCACCAAGGGTGGAGACGCAAGATCAAACAGTCCATCCCGGACTTGCAAACACATCCACCCACGTGGCAGTCAGCACCTTGGCAAGGGGCGTGTTTCATCTGCTTTCTTCAGCTGCTTTAAGGAAAGCCAGAAGAAATCCAGTAAATGGCAGGGAGTTGCTTGCCATGGACAAAGTGGTGCCAGCACTCCACCATGCCCTGCTGGACTGCTTTTACTGATTTATTTATTTTTCCAGTATGAAGCTGTGCATGCCATGACTCTCTTCACTGAATTTGAACAGAAGAGTGAAGTTCATTTCATTACCTGCTCATTAACACGTTCTACACAACACCATGAGTTCTGTATTGATTTAATTCTGAAGGAAATACCAGTGATGTCAAAGTTTTCCTCCCATACACAGTTGAAGACAGGATTCATAATGCAGGCCTGCATTCTTATACTTTCCATCTTCATTAAAAAAAGTGTTTGAACTCAGGTTCTCACTCTATATGCCATATCACTGCCATAACCTTGCTAGCTGGACTGTCAGGGATCACTGCCTCCACACAGGATTTATTACACATGCTATTTGGATTTCATCAAAGGGTAGGCTGTGGCTGCAGAGGGAAACTGTGGTTTATGTTTGAATAGAAAACCTGCCTTTATTTTCCTAAGAGTACAAACAACAAGGGACTAGAGCAAGCAAAGGAACATCTCGGAATCAATGAGCTTCCAGCTCTTATAATAAAGCTCTCCAGGACTGTGTCTGGCTCCTTTTCTGTGACTGCTCAGGAATTCAGCAGCTGGAATGCAGTAGCACCAAGGAGACACTTGAATCATGGGATCAAAAGGAACTGAGCTCCCACAAGCAGCTGATTTTACTCCCACATGAGGACAAACCACAGCAACAAGTACTTCTGCTCCTGAGAGGCCTTTAACCGCTGGAACACCAGGGCTGATGACCCTTGGGGCTACTGCAGATGGAGCTGGGTGCCAAAAAGGGAGGGAGATGCAAACGAGCAGCTTTGCCAGGGCCTGCTTCCCTGCAGTGCTGTCTGCTCATCAGCCCCAACAGCTGCCCTCACACCTCCTCGATTAGAGAGCTCTGTTCACCACAAAGAGCTGTTTTTCCATCAGCTCCCTGCACCATCCAGCTCCTCTTTGCCCCTCATCCATCGAGTATCACCCTCCTTGCTACTTCAGAACATTCTTCCTGCCTTCAGAACCTGCTGTGATCAGCTACAGATGTTCTACAGCAACACACGTCCAACCTGGCATCCCCTGTGTGTCCTCCACAACAGCAAAGCCCCACTCCCTGGTAAGACACAACTCACCAATCCTGGGATAATGCTGTTCACAAAATCATTAGTTCCAGCCACTTCTAGTAGCTTCAAGATCAAGGAAATTGTTCAGGAGGCCAGAAAAAGGCAGTGTGGCTTTAAAATACTCATGTATTGATAGCTCACTTTTAAAATTACTAGTTTTGTTATTAATCCACGCTGTAGCCCCTGCAAAATGAATCAGATCTCATTTTGATGATGGTTGAAGTATTTAATGAGTTAACCACCTTGGTGCCCCATCAATAGTGCTGCACAATTGCTCATTGTTCCAATTTACTACCTTTTTTTTTATTTCAACAAACCTGCACTGATAAGAAATGCCTTGCTAAAATTAGTTTCACTAATGACCTACCACTTACAAACTGAATTCACAGTTAGGTCAAAAAATAGTATTTACTTGATAACAGAGCTATAGAATAATCTGCTCAAATGCCACTTATGCACAAAGTATTATTTTTATCAGCCTTTGTCCCAGGCACAGACCTGAATTATGATAAATGGGAGCAGCCATATGTTGGGACAGCTGGAAAAGTCAGCAAATGAGCCACTTGCAGAAGGGACAAGGGAAGGAAGCAGGTTGCCAGTCTGAGCATGACATTTGCAGACATGGTGTCTCAACCAGTACAGAGCAGGAGAAAAGGAAGAGATGGGACACAAATCTGTCACAAAGAATGTACGTCTAATTTGCTGCATAAAATAACTGGATTGAGACTGACAGATTTTATGTAGGGATAGGAAAAAATATGTGTATGAGTAAAGGTACTAATTCACCTGTGCCCAAGGTGACAGCATGCACACCTTGAAAAAATGAGTAAAATACCAGCCCTGGATCACAGCTAGAAACAGGAGTGTTCAGGTGGGAGAGACACAAGAAACTGTATTATGGAGGGAGGAAACATTTTTCCATTTTGTTCTGTGCCTTCCAGAAGTCTGGAGACATTTCCCATCTCTAATCATCTAAGTATGCAACAGCAATAATCCTTAACAAAGACAAATATTTAATTGCTCACCAATCTGATCAGCAACTTTGATGTCAGTTTAACTCTTCAGGTGAGACCCTGGTCAGCTACAAAGGCAGAGTGCTCAGGTCAGTCCGCACCGAGCACAGTCAGAACAGCGTGTCCAGGATTTCTGTGTCCCTTTGGTCGGGATCCCATGCATCCAGGAGTGCCTGTGCTGCCAGGCACATCAGGGGATGCCCTTGAACAGCACCCACATCCTCACGTCCAGAGGCTGCTTCTGCTGGCCAGAGCAGGCTGGCACTGGCACCCCATTCCCAACGCTGGCTACACCTTCCCCGTGGGATGCGCGCAGTCCCTGGCTGGAAGCGCAGCGTACGCCCTCCAGCAATAATCCATCTTCAGCCCCTCTTCAACACAGCTCCACCTGTGCTTCTCCACCTCGGAGATGCCTCCGAAAGCGTCTGTGTGTGGGCTCAGGAACCTCGGCAGGCTCAGCAGAGCCCAACAATCCAGCCGGGAGCAGATCCCGGAGCGCGGCACACAGCTGGATTCGGCAGCGCTGCTGCTCCGAGCGTGCGAGCCCAAAGGAAGGGAATCTGGCCACGCACCAGCATTTTAATGAAGGAAGTGACATCCGTTTACCACAGAGCAGAGAGTAAACAGGGCAGCCCGCTGGGGCAGGGTGCAAGGCAGAGCAGGAAAAAGCTGGAATGGGGCCACAGGCGTTCAGCACAGCCACACAGAGCTCTGCTGAAACGCCAGCGCCTTCAATTGCTGCTGAGCCAGAGAAGCACCAAAAGTCACTTCCCACTTGCGTGGTACAGAGGAAACCATCGTGCAGACAAAGCCCCTTTCATGCTGCTATAACCTGGTTTATGTTGAGTAAACCATTTGCCAGGTAAGCCTTTGGAAAATTGGCTTAGCTGAGAGGAAAATTAGGAGTTCTAATATACATGAGAAAAATCCAGCAGGTATTGCAAGAGCATTTTGCAGCTGTACCAGTGCTTATCAGCATGCTCTGAGGAATCTGCAAGCTTACTCTCAGCAACACTTGATGCTGTTTGGGAGGTTCACAGACCGATCTCCACCTGAAATCCCACAAGCACAAAGGATCTCAGCTGCAACCACCTCTTTGAAAGTAGAAAGCTGCAATTCCCATTTGAAAATGGAGAAAACGGTTTTAGAAAGCTGTGGGATTTAGAGAGCATTGCCCAGAAAGCTAATTCAGAACAGACACCTTCTCACATGGCTCCCAGCTTTGCACCTGGAATTGCAAACTCAATGCTTGCCCACTTTCCTTCTCCTCTGCAGCACAAGCAACACCAAATTTCCCCCATTTTAACATTAGAAGCTTGGAAATCCTGTTTTGTAAGAAACTGGATACCTAGGGTGAGTATTATTTTAATATAAGCTGTTTATTTTGACCCAAAGTTGCATTATATATATATTGAAAAATATTTAGATTAAAAAGCTCTTCTTGCTATTAACTGTAATTAGGTCTCAAGACATCTGCCAAGATGTAAAGTCAGCTACCTTTTTTCTAAGTCAGTGACATTCTTTCAGCAAGTTAAAACAAAACAAAGTGATTAATGAAATCATGTGATTTTAGAAAATTATTTTTCTTACCCAGTCTATCTCAATTCCTTAGTCCCATACCTCTTCCCAAGGAATGTGCTGTGACTTCAGACTTACTTCCCTTCCACTCTCCTGTTACGCTGAAAAACAATTCAAAAAGCTGCTGTGCTCTTTCACACTAGCTGATATTCAGCAGCAAGACTGAATTTAGTCAGTTGTAATATATAGCAGGAACCAAGTCAGGAGGAGAAGAAAGAAGACTCTGGAGAAGTAAGATTCCAGAGTACTGTTTTGTTACCATTCCCAGCATCCTGCATGGGTTGATGTGTGTCTCTATCCTTAGTCTCACACCCAAAAGTGTCACTGAAAGTAGAAGCTCTCCATCAAAACTTCAGCAGGGAGCAGTCCAGGAATCCTGGACTATCCCCTACCAACTCAACCAGTCCTTTTCATTATGGAGAAAAAAGTCCATGCTGGCTTTTTTTCCCTCTGTTCATTCCTATCCTCACAGGTTTTCTTGGATTCAGCTGCAGCGGGTCACTGCTAAAACTGTAATTGCAGTAGGTGGTAATAAATTGCTCAGTGAAAACCTGAACATTTAAATAACTGTGCAGCTTCCCTACTCCAGGAAAGATCATTATTCCATTCTATCCAGATTTCATCCCAAAACCCACCTAGACCACTCTTCTATGACAGCCACGTGGCAATAGCTGGGAGAGGTGTCCTGGATCTGTGCCCACCTGGAAGCCAGAAAGTGGCTCCAAAGGCACAGCAGGAGCTTTTCAGGGAGTCCTCCTCCTCCTCTCCACACTACAAATACATCCCTCTCTCAGCAAATTTTACAATGCCCAGAATAGAACCTTGCTGAAAATAAGTTTCTGCTGTGCTGCAAAACACTGCTGTGGACTAAGTGACTTCAGTGCTTGGGTATTGCAAACAAACAGGAGCAGATCCACAGTTTAACCACAGAACAGCTTTGAATCCCCTCTGCTGGAAGGTGATTTCACCATGGAAGAAGGTAACTACTGTCACATGGTTTAATGATACCCTTCTCCTAAATGGGGGAATTCAGGGAGCTGGAGAAAAAAGGGGAGGAGAGGATATAAATTTGCATTTTCATCACATCTCGAGTTCCCTACTTCAGGTAAAAAGAGATCAAGCTATTTCCATTGAAATCCTTGGTCCCAAAGGCCTGTGATGACAACTACACACCTTGTTTCATTATGACAACTGGATAAATTACGTATTCACCACAGTTTATCTTTGGAATGAAGCACAAGCAGATGGGGGCAGTTGAAGGGAGAAGAGAGGTGCATTATCCCAGATACAGCTCCTCAAACTGGGGGTTGGACAGGATGAGCCAGAATTCCATTAAGTTTCCCTGAAACTGGGATTGCAGTTGGCCCTAAAGCTCCACGGACTCTGGGCTATCACTGTGTCTCAGGCGCCCAGAATCGAGAGTGTTTGCTTATAAATTACAACACCGGTTGGAAATCCTGGAAATTACTTGTCATGCCAAGCTATGGGTTTATTTTTAACCAGTAAACTTCTAAATTTCACCCCTCCAAAGTCAAAATATAGTCTCAAAATTCCTCGCATGCCAAACCTACTCTTCTCCCCACCTTATTCCAGGAGCTGCTGGTAGAAAATCAACCTAAACCCCATGGAATTTATGCAAGTGGAAAAGTGTACGTGCAGTGGGACTGGATGCGCCACAGCTCTGTGCAGACTGGCAGGCAACCTCTAACCTATTTAACTGGAGCCTGAAAAAAGATAATTTTTATTTGGCTGGACTGAAACAGATCTGGATGTATATAACTGAGGCACATCGTAACAAGTACAAACGCTGCAGACTCATTTCATAGCTATGCCTATTCCAAATTAATCTGAATTCAAATCCAAACTAGGTGCTGAAATAGAATAAAATGCAGCTGCAGATCTTCTCCTTCGGCACACACGTACAAAGACCAGCGCAGACGTCACATCCGACACGGTGTGGGAAGCTCTGCCCTCCCAGGCTGCAGAAATACTTGGGAATTAATCAGCAGTTAAAAAAAGGTCCAGGATGTTGAATACAAACCTGAGGACTGGTTTTGTTCCTGAGATAACAAAAGACAGTGCCATGAAAAAGTGAGTTTATTTATGGTTTAGTCACCTTATCTGTGGACAAGGGTAAACACCCCACTCTCATCTGAAGGAAGTTAAAACAAGTGGAACTTTGAGAGGGACTTTGAAGTTGTACTCTTAAAGCATTTCCATAAATATTATTTTTGCGCCAATCTCCATTTAGCACGGAAGCATTTGAAATTCAGAATTGCTCACTCAAAAACTGAGGGAAAGTTCAAGCCTCACCACTCAGCGTCTGCCAGCAGGACTAGCATGAACTCTCTACAGCATTCATGGGACAGATGTTGTGGAAAAGTCCATTTCCAACCATCTGCATGTTTGTTTCTGGGGCTGGAAGGTTCTACATTGGCTCCTTCACCACCATCCTTGTTTGATTGGTGTGGCTCTCTCCCTCCAGCCTCAATCTCTGCAGAACATTAAGGAATGAGAAATCCAGAACAGAGCAGCCTGAAATCTGGGCTTTATTCAAACAGAAACATGAACAAACCCAACAGCCATCTGGTCCCACGGTTTTGGTTATTGAATTGAGGGGGCACATCCTGAGGAGATTCTGCAAGAGCTCACACAGGAGCTCACAAACCATTCAAGTAAACATTTGTCTCTGGGAACTAAAGCCATGATCCCAAAAAAAGGTCATTCTCCTTCAGTGCTACATCTCTATACACATATTATGGCCAAAGTTCTCTGTCAAGCCTTTTATTCACCTGTGTGAAGCACCAACAGAGGCAGGACAGGCATCTTTTGATGGCAGAGCTCACCTAAACCCGCCCAATTCACGGGATCAAACAGAAAGTGCTGAACATGGAATCCCAGCGGGATCCAACCTGCAGAGAATGTATTTTTACCAAAGACTGAGAGGATAGGAGGTAAGGGAAGCTTCAGACAGAGACCTGCATCTCCTGGATTCCCCACCTTTGTCACAGAGGGGAAATTTCCCTTATAAGGCCCAAGCCAACAGGGTCACATTTCAGTGCAGGCTCTTGGCAAGGCCAGACATTCAGGCATCATGAGTCAGTGCTCCAGGAATCACTGGGCTTTACAAACCAATAAATCTACTTCATTCTGGTTGGGTTCTTTTAATTCACCTTCTGTTGGGTTTTCTTCTAAACCTTTGCAGTACACAGGCACCACCACATTTTCATTTTGCTTCTCTGTAACTGGCAGGAGCATTTTTTTCCATTCTGGGGCTTTTTTGGCTTTGTAAAATGACAGACAAGATTTTCATATTTGACTAAATCCAGACCAACTATCGTGGAGGTTGGGAAGAGATGCTGTGCTGTCTTGTACTTTCACATAGCCCTCTAACCACAAAGAATACTTATTTTTTAAATAAAACCTCCAAACGTCTTCACTTCTGTCCTCAGATCCCAAACAAACAACAACTTATCTGGCATTTCAGCAGAAGCAGACATGACTGCTGCCAGTAAGAAGTTCCCTATGACACAATCTTTTCCACCATTGACCTGATAACATAAACATGACCTTTCTTCTCTTTTGAACTCTACATTTCTCAGTTCAATAGTTCAGCAGAAACTGACCCATTTTTTGATTACACAAACAAAATCAGATACGAGATATTCCTATTTAAAAAAAAAATAAAATCTGAATTTCAAGAAATATCATGGGGTAATTATTTTCAGATTAGTAATGGGATAAATAGGGACAAATATGGGACAATTCAGGGTGAGGATTTTTTGTTTCAGTTTCCAGCTCTGTGAGTCTGGGCCACTTCAGTTCTCTGTGCTTGAGTTTTCCATAAGCAAAATACAGATAATGCCCCATGAGGGAATGGAATTAATATTTCATTTCTTTAAAGCAGTACTATAATTCATAATGGAATTAAATACCTTCACAGAACTACACAGTGAGGCACTTAAGGGAAGAAATGCTGAGAGCGAACAACCTCCTTGCACTTCTGCAGAGCATCCTAACAGTTTTACATTAGAACAAAACACGAAATATAAAAAAAAACCAGGACAAAACAAGATAAAATGAAAACATTAGGACAAAACAAGATAATTTTGAGGCCAAATTCATGTTTCACACAAATGCAAAAGACAATGCAAGTCCCATTCATTTTTTGGTGGTGGTTTTTTTTGTTGGAATGTGTCTGAACTCTTTCCCAGTTCACAATGAAAATTATGGTCAATGTGCAGAATAAAATAGTGCTCAAAAAACTTACTTTTTCTTAAAGAGACATTTCAACTTTAAAGTGTTACTGACAAATGTGGCCTTGTAAAAAAAAAAACAACAAAACAAAAAAAGACAAACATTCTTGGGACTTGAGACAAGATAAAGTGTGAAGGAGGCAGCATGCTGTCAAACTGCTAGTTAGGAAAACATCAAGGATTTTCAATTTCAAATCTGTCGTGCATGTTGTAAAAACTCCCTTTTCCTTAGAAGTTTAGAAGGTTTGGTCAATACATTTAGGCTGTTTCCTCCATAATCAAGGATTAAGGCTGATAAGACAAGCACACAGTGGACAGTAACATGTTATACCCTTTTCTTCGTATTTTCTTTTATTAGGGGAATTTTTAGGAAATACTACCACGTATTAGATTTAATTTCAAGCCCGCACCTCTTATTCCTGGCAGAGCAATGAAAGCTTTAGCTCATGTTATTAAGAGCCACATCCAGAAGTAAAAAAGCAAGCTCATGCCTCCAGAACAATGTCTAACCAAGTGGCTTTGGCTCTGGGCAGAGCAGCACTGAGGGAGACAGGCCTCATTCCAAGAACGATCATCTTACTTCCCTCAGACAAAGTAAAGCCTTTCATGAACCAGGCTGGGCTCTGGCCTACATTCTGTTGTATGAAAAGACTTCATTATATGCAGTTGAACACATTGTTTGAAAACCTGATATAAACGGCCTTTACCGCAGCAAGAGCTGAACAAACTGATATCCTGCAACGCTGAGGGTTCCAAGGGACCAAAATGGAAAAACTGTATTAAATGTGTTGTGTGTTATCTCTAAAACACACACAGTTTAAACCTTGAAATAGGTTTTCACCCATGGCAGAGTTCAGAGATGGTATCAGGGTGATCAGATAAGGTTATCTGCAGATTTAAGGTGTCTCTGAAGGCAAATAAAAAGAAATTCTGCAAGCGCTTTGTTTCTAAGTGTGTTATTTTGCCATACACAAATAGTCATTTACAGGTGCTTTGAATCCCAGCTGCACTCTCCGTGCACACCTTGTAGCCATTCCAGGTCTCTCCTGAAGCCCAGCAATGAGCTGAACGAGGTATTTCAATTCTTTCCAGGAATTCCTTCACTCAGAATGAGCTGAACGAGGTATTTCAACTCTTTCCAGGAATTCCTTCACTCAGAATGACATTCCTGACTTGGGTATTTTCATGGCAAAACTCTGTCTGTGATTTGTATTCAAGTCAGAGGAGCAAGTAACAAATAGTACAAATAACAGCAAGAAAACAAAACAGTTTGCCAAAAGGGAGGTTGATGGTTTGAGCTTTATTTTTATTAAATTCATGCTTCAACTCCCTCTTGTTTCTATTCTGCATAAGAGACAAAATCTTGCTCCTCCTACCCCAGAGCTCTCTGCACAAGAAGATGCACAGTGACAGACTAGGTCTGGCTGAGCTGACAAGGAACTCCATGATCCGCTGCAACAACTGATAAGCCGTTCCATCTGAGAAACATAAGGGATGGATTATGCAATATCAGCCTCTGTCTGACTGGCAGAAACCTGGCCCTGAGCTCCAAGAGCATGAAACAGCCCCTACATAAAAAACAGCTTCAATTTCTACTTTTTGGATTATACAGTCAAAGGGGACTTGGAAATCTATACTTTACTTGGAATCTGAAAAATAAACTGTTTCCAAACTCTCCTGCAATGCTTGTGCAACGGCCTCAAGACAGGCAGGGATCTGGCCAGCTGTGCCACCAGCCACAGAAGCTGCATTTTAGAACTCGCCCTTCTCTGGAACAATTGGAACTTTCTCCAGGCCCAAGTCTGCACACAGAGCTCAGTGTTTCCCTGCAAGCACACAACAGCTCCATTATTGTTTAACTACCAAAAACCAGCTCCAACAATCTATCAAGCTTGACATTCTATCCGTCTCTGCTGCTAGCCCAGACTGTTGGGCATATATATAGGAAGAGGTTCATGGATTCAGTAAGAAAAGTTATTTCATTAATCTAAACAGAGATTTCCCTTCTTTTAACCATTAATTTGCCATTTTAAAAACCCTTCAGGAACCCAGAGGCCTGTTTGTCCTCCAAGTTATCAAATTCAAGTGTCTATAAAGAAATCTATTCCAGCAGATGAATAAAAGCTCTTTTTAAAGATACATATAAAACAAATTCAAAGGCAATGCCACAGAGAAGGAATTCCTCGCTGCCTCAGAGCTGCAGTACCAGTTGTGGTTCCAGCCTGGCCACGATTATTTTAACACCAAGCTACAGCAGAGCATTAAGCTGCTGCTTATCACCCTCCGTGCCCACGGACAGCACAGCTCGGCAGTTTTCCCAGTAATCATGGCTCAGGCAAAGTCCTAAGAAACACCAACACTGCCATGGAAGCAAACTTATCAATGCATGATGCAGCCTCGTGGAGGATGACCTCAAACACAGGAATGACTCATCTGAGTGACGCCAGCAAGCTGGGTCTCTGGGTGAAGCTGAAGGACACCTGGGAGCCATCCACTGGTGCCAGCAGTCATTTTTCTCTGAGCAAGGTGTTTTGACATCAGCATCACATCCGTTTCAGTCTGGAATTCTGTGGGATGCAGTTCGTGACTCATTCGGGGAAAAGCCAAACCAAAAAAAGCTCAGGTGGTGTGGATTCAATGATGCCACTTGTGACACTGCAATTTGAAATTATCCACGTGTGTATATAGAATACATAATGCCCCAAAGGAACCATCCTTCTGCAGCAGAGGTTACCACGCAACAAGCTACTCCCAAAAGAGAGTATTTTAAATTTAAATTACATTTAATGAGTTTCAAGTCTCACTTAACATCAGCCTAAACTAAAAGATTCAAAGCATATGCTCCTTAAGTATATTCTTATAAGCACATCCCACAACCTTCTGAATATAAATAAAAAGGTGGCAGCATTAAAAAAAGCTGATGTTTGATGAATATTTTAGCCTTCACTGAAATAAAATGTGGCAATTCCTATTCCTAGACTATTTGGCAGAGGAGCCAGAGGGCATTAGAGAAAGAAGCCTGATTAATATTTTTGAGTAAACTGAATACCTCAAGAGCAATTAATGTGAAGAAGTTGTAGATTTTACAGACACTGAGAAGAATTAACAGCATCTCAGAAAACAACAATTCTTTCTAAAGAAAGTCCCTTATGGGAGCATAAATTTAACAAGCCAAAAAGGCCTTTCAGAGGTTAGAAAAAGCCATCTCAGTTCTGAGAAAACCAGCTGAGAAAGAAGGAAAAACCTAATACAAAATCTGAATTCTCGATCTGACAGTCCAACTCTTGGTTTCTTAAAGAAGAGGGTAATTTTTCAACCTTGCAATGTTGTTTGAAGACTAAATAATCAACTTTAGAGGCACCTACCAGCAGGGGGTTGGAAACCTTTGCATGCAGGTGAGTCCTGGTCCTGACATCAGCCCAGCAGTGACGGGATTCTCCCCACCTGTGAAACAGAGATTCCACTTATTCACTCCTGCAAAGCATTCCCTGCTCCCTGCATGCCAGCTGAGGGAAGTTCACAGTGCCAATTTCTGGCTTCTTGTAAGGACAGTCCCTGGGAAGGGGAGGAAAACAGGCTCGATGGGAAACCACAGAGAGGCACCGTCAAGGATAATGACTGGAATTACTTTGGGGAGCAGGAGCCAGGCTGGGGTTTCACAATGGGCAGTCAGGGGAGGGCTGGGGAAACATTTGCACCAGGTAAATGTAGAGCACAAAGCACAGGCAGTGAACAGCAGCATCACACACCTCACCAGGGCTCTGGCTCTACCACTTCCAGAGCTCAATCCACACTCAAGTATCCAGACTACCAGCAGTATCCAGGTAGTTTAAAGTCAGGTTATGCCTGTAGTCAGAGCTCAGACTAGCGAGAATAACCAATTTCTGTTATTTTTAACTACCTATTTTTAACCCAGAGGTCCCCTCTCCCTGCTCAGCAGCAGGTCACACACAGCTGTGTCCAAAAAAGGGCCACGTGCACATACTTTTCTGCAGCTCACATTATCCTGCTAATAACATCGTGTTTCATTAAGCACAAGTACTTGGTTCAATGTACTTTCTGATTTCTTATCTTCAGATCAGGCTCTGTATCATTCAGGACTGGTCAGAAGGTTTAGAGAAGAGAGGGAGCCAGGGGTTCTTTAATTAAGTGATCTTTTAAGGTCCTTCCAACCCAATCCACTCTGTGATTCCATATCCTATGAAAACACACTCTAAAGGACACAAAAGTAGCCGAACCCTAATTAAGCACCATTTTTCCTACAGTGAAACCAACACACCCTAGGTGAGGAGAGCCTTTTACCTGGTCAGACCTGAGCACACAAACTGCAGTGCTGGGTCAGACACAGCCTGCCCAGCTCCACTGCCCGCTCCGTGCTGGCCTAGGAGAGCCAGAGGAGAGGCAGGCACACAGAGCAGACCGTGGAAATCTGCTTCCACCCCTCCAGACAAAAACTGGTTCAAAGTCCAAACTACAGGTTTAATAACAGCACTGGCAGCTCAGATCATGCTCCAGCCTCATTGAGGAGTTTACAATCTCAGCTGTTATTAACAACAAACAGTGGTGCAAAGTTGCACAAGAAGTGAAAATGACACCATTTAACAAACACAAAACAACACAAACGCACCCTGAAGTCAACAACAATAAAGAGAAAACTCAAGATGTGAAGAAGGCAGATTTCAGTCATAAGCTCCACTAGTGACCGCTAACCTCCCAAAAACTCATGTATATGATGCCTTTGTACTCTCAGTGCAGAGTAGTGCATTCAGCTCTCATTTGAGGAGCCAAATCACATGGTACCTGACAATGAAAAAGACTGAGCCTCACTGAAAGCCATCCTACTTTTCTACCCTACAATTAAACACAAAAATGATGGCTTCAAAACTATTCCAATTCAGCAAAAACTTGAGCAATTAAGCATTAACCCACGAACACCACTGTCAAGGCAATCAGCCTTTAATTAAAAGTTCAGTTGCTACAGCTGAGTGGATGTGCAGTCACAGAGTGCTGCAGCTGGGTAACCCAGCTCCAGGATCCCCAGCCCCCAGTGGGAAACACAACAGTCAGAGGTGATTGTTTTGGGTCATTAGACCCAATTGTGCCACCAAAACCAATTATGATTACAGAGAATGACTACAAGATCCCCCTCCCCATCACTGTGGGCACAAATGTGTTAAGGAGATTCAGTATTTGATGGGTGGAGGGAGGTAAACCCAAGGATCTGGAATTTGTAAGAAACATTTAAAGCTCATCACAGCTTCCTGCTCCACTTCTCAGCTCTGGAAAAACGAGGTAACAGTGGGAAGACAAAGAGTTAAAACTCTTTTTGTTTATGCAATCATGTATATGCCTTAATGATCATCTATCTTAAAATCTGAGCTTCAAAGTGTTGAAATGCAACCCACCACAGCGCAAACACAATAAAATACCAACTTACAATGCACCTGTCATCTCCCATCCTAATGATATGGCGAGCTAAAAAAGCTTCTTGTAGATCCACTAAGTTCTTCACCAAGTCCACAATGAGGTCAGAAAGAACAGAAAACTGCCCCAAGTCCCTGCACAGCTGTGAAACAGTTCTCCCAAACCAACATCCGAGGTTACGTCCTGTGCTCCCCACGGAAGACACGCGGGCGCGTCAGAAAAGAGGAAGCGAGCTCAAATGAAACACAGAAATAAACCCCTTGTGTCTCAGCCAATTAAACATTACCCTGAGCACGGCTTAATCCAAGAAGCATAAAATTAAACCGTTCCTATCTACCTTTAACGTTACACTTGACTAAGCACGCCTGGCTGTCCTTGCAGTGTTGGGAAACACGGGAGTTTTTGCAGTGAGATCTTTTTCTGGAGTGCAACTGGTTCTTTATCACAGGGTCAAACACTGAGCCTGTCCATCCTCAGCCTTTTAACCTGAGGAGACTCAGGCAGGACCCTGTTCTCACTGCAGAGCTGACATTTATTAACCTGCAGAAACCAAAATACTGCTCAGAAAGCGGAGGATGAGTCAATACTTTCCCCACAGGAAACACCTTGACCTGCTTACAGGAACAAACTGCTCGGAAGGACACTCAAGTACTTTTATTTTCTGAACAGCTTGCTTTTTTGCTCAGCTTTCACTTTGCAGCACGCCCCCAGTTTTGAGCAGAGAAGAAAATAATTTGGGTCCTTAACACCAAATTAACACTTTGGACATGCTAAAATGCAAAGAGACAATAATTTAAGCAGAGCTCTACAGAAGGCTGGTGCTTATCCAGAATTCCTCAGCTCTCATAGCAATTTGAGCAGAATAACCTACTGAACCCCAGAGGGCCTTTGGGAGCAAAACCCGGAAAGGGAACAGTTGCTCATCGTCACTTTTAAACATGAAAAAAGAGACTGCACCAGAGTCCCACTCCCCCTCATTAGGGAAATCCTGTGAGAGAGCCCCTTGAATCCATCTCCCCAAAACGAAACCCAGGTGCTGCACCTGTCCCAACCCGAGCAGCCCCATTCCCGCTGCCCTGTGCCCCCCAAGTCCTGGCAGGCCCTCCCGCCCTCTGTCCTCCTACACTTGCCAACACCCCAATCCAGAGCCATTCCCGCAGCCCACAGCCCCTGGATAACCCTCAGTGACAACTCCACGCCCTCATGGACCCCATATGTACCTGCCCCCCCCTTCAACCACCCACCCTGCTCTACCCTGGCAGCCCCCACTGCCCCACACCCCCAAACCTTGGCAGCATCCTC
>VXBT01005853.1:194284-223605 GCA_013400235.1 Oriolus oriolus | reverse complement strand
GGTCCCGTCCCGGTGCCTGCGCTCGGCGGCGGCGGCGCTATGGCAACTGCCCGCGGGGCCGGGCGGCCCCAGGGGCGCCGGGCGGTGCAGCACTGCCCCCTGGCGGCCAGGAGGACTCAGCGGCGCCCTCAGCGGCCGGAAGGGCAGCGCCGCCCGCGGCGGCCCCGGGGAGCGCAGGTTCGAGACTCGCCCCGGGCAGCTGGGAAGAGGAGGGGACACTGCGGGGTCCCCTGTGCGCTGGGGGAGTCTCTTGGGTGTGCACGGGGCTTATCGGCATTGCACGGGAAGTGAACATACACCGAGAGATCACAGTATCAATCAGGATGGACAACACCTCATCGACCAGACCAGAGCGCTGAGTGCCACGTCCAGTCCTTCCCTGAACACCCCCACGGATGGTGACTCCAACCACCGCCTTGGGCACCCCATGCCAATGTTTAATCACCCTTTCTTCCTCCTGATGTCCAGCCTGAACCTCCCCTGGCACAGCTTGAGACTCTTGTTCTCTCATCCTGAGCTACAGGGACAGACACACAGCCAGGTGGACACAGACACACATTCCCATATAGACACACATATATGCACACAATGCTTGGAAACACACGTTTATATGTGTATTTTATACATATCAAGGGCAAGTAAGTCCTTAGTGCCAAAAGGTATCCCCTGCTGCCTGGAGCGAGAGGTGCCCTATGTATCCTGGGATGGCTTTCACTGCCCTGCTCCAAGCATTTCCAGCAGTTTTCCAGCTGTTTTGGGCACGGGGAAGAGGCAGAGGGAAAGGACATCCTGAGCTCTGCATTACAGAGCTGCAGGAGTGCCTGTCTGAGCACGGAGGGGAAAGGCTGAATGAGGGTATTTAGGTGAGAAACTCTTTTAAGCCTGATTTTGCCATGCAAATTTAGGGCAAATGAGCTTGAGTAGGAAGTCAAGTTTTTCCAGATGGAGCAATAGATTCCCATGACCTGAACCCTCCTGCTGTTCCCACACTGTGCAATAACCAGCACCCACGGTGACACCTTCCCGGCAGCAACACAGCCAGAAATTCAGGACATTGCTGGGACCTCGGAGCACACCTGGGAGCAGAGCAGCTGCCACACGAAACCCAGCCAGGCCCCAAATCACACCACCCTCCCCAGATATTTCCCAAAGGGGAAAACACTCCCACAGCTGCAATTAGCTGAATGCCAAGGAGAAAAAATCCCCCCCGCCAGCCACGACTATGCCAATGGAAGCTGGGATGGGAAGCTTTGGAGGAGCCCAGACTTCCCCCCATCACCTTTCCTAACAGACTGGCAGTGTCCCTGCTGAATCACCACCCCGTGACTCTCTGGTGACTGAGTGCAGGAGTGGAATTTCTTGTAATTTCTCAGGGATCACAGGGGAGAAGCACGCATGGTTGGTCTCACACTGACTCTGATGAGGGTTCCTCACCAAAGCAGGTTGTTCCTCTTCTCATCCTGCTGGTTAGGGGAAGGAAACATCTGGAAAGCCCTCTTGGTTCAAATGTAACTCCCAGAGGTTTCTATTTGGCTCTTCCCTGCTCCACACTCCCCCCACCAAGAGCTTTGCTTCCCCTGCAGAACCTCAGGCAGAGAGATAAATTAGCAATTGAAATTTGTGTGTACCAGCTCTTCATCCACAGCTCCAAGAGAGGAGCTAACAAGGAATTAACTAACAAGAAATTAGCTAATAGGGTAAATTTCTGCTTGTAAGTTCCAGCCACGTCAGCACAGGTCTCCAGCAGACAGGAAAACCATCCTCTTCTTCCTCACCCCCTCCAGCCAGGCTGCAATCTCTGGGGCCAAACCTCGCCTCCTGAGCTTGGAGATCCCGAAACCACAAATAAATGCACAACTTTTAAAAGTTTTCGATAAAAATTATGTATTTAATGTGCCAAGCACAGCCTTAGAGGGCTCCAGGAGCTGTGCTGCTGTGTAATTAGTTTAATGAGCATGCCCTGATTAGTCCCAGCCCCCAAATTCTCCATCAGCTGCCTTGAAGTGCAAGCCATGGCTCAGCTCACCTGCCAAGGAGGTCTCTTACGCTGAGGATGAGGGTGTCTGAGACATCTGGGATCAAGAGGAAACACCACATGTGAGCCTCCCCTCTCCTCAGGAGGTTGCCAAGAGCAGGCAAGAGCAGCTGGAAAGCAGTGGAGCACAGAAAGATTATTTTAAACATCACCACATGCAACTGAATAGGTCCTTGAGCATCGAGCAGGGCCAGCTGGTGCCAGCCAGGACCCATCTGCCTCAGCTGATCCAGATCAGAACCTCCATCAGTTATCAGCAAGTCTTTACACAGCCCAGCTGTGCCCCAGAAACACCAGCAGGTCCCCACAGGGCCTGGTGTTCCTCTGGGGAGAAGGGAAGATCAAGCATCTCATTATGTCCCTGCTCATCAGCAGCCTGTCCCACCCCGGTCCTGCTGGGGACTAATCTCAGCGTTCTAATTAAGTTCAGAGCAGCTGTCATTAATTGAATCCCAGCTCTCAACAACCACAGCAATGTGCAACAGCTTTTTTTTTTTTCTTTTATTTCTGAACCAAGCCCACTGTGGGCCCAAGGATGATCAGAACTCCAGAACCAGAGGGCAGCGAGCCACGGGGGGAACAAAACCAGCACGGGAAGTCGTGGGGTTGTGCAGGGACAAGGCAGCTGGTCTCAAACAACACCTGAGGAGAGGGCTGGCTTTGGGGGATGAAGACAAGCCTGCAGCAGAGGGCAGGACCTGGCTGTCCTGCTGCCCTCACAGCCCAGGCACTGCAGGCAGCATCTGCTGGGCACGCAGATCTCCAGGGGACCCCATGCTCAGTTCTTCCACAGGGTAGAAGAACAAGAGATTTTTCACGTTGGTCCTTCCCAGGGCTGCAAGACTCTCAAGAGTCAGTTTGTAAAACCTTTGGTGCTTGCCTGCTTTTGTGCAGCTCTCTTGAACTTTGTCACGTTTGCATTTCCATCCCCTCAGAGCCCCCCTGTGGGTGTCGCCGGGCTCGGTTCCAGCGCGTCGCCATTTCCGATGTCCAGCTCCACCTGTATCCCTGTCGGCTGCCAGGAGGAGCAGAGCAAAGCTTAGCCTCACACTGCTTGGACTCTGCATCACTCCATCACCTGCCTCAGAGCCAAAAATCCCAGTTACATCCCCCTGAGGATTTCCTTCTGCTGGTGCCCCTGTTTTAACTGGGTCTGCTGAATGCAGAGGTACAAACAGACAACGCAATTTAGCAAGGAAAGAACATCTTGCTCTGAAACATCCCCAGACACACCATTATTTAGCACATCCAGGATGCATTTCCCTGCCTAGCACACCACCATACCCAAATTTGTTTGGATGAAGCAGCAGAGCAGGCTCAGAGCCAGTAGGCTCAGGCAGTGCTGCCTGTACACAGGCAGGACTTTAGCTGAAGTCACCTTTGAAGGTGTCAGAGCCATTTCCACGGGACCCTCGCTGCCCACACACCATCAGGAGAGCGAGACCTACATCAGGAACACAGTGACCTGGATTGGAAGTGCTGCCACTCATTTATCCTGCCTTTAAACACCAGCCCAGGCTGCACGAGCCCCTCTCCCACTGCCAGGGCTCACCCAGCGAGGCTGTGTCCTGCCCTGCTCCCACAGGAGCCAGGGCCAAGTCCCACAGCTGCATTCCCAAGGGATGGATCCAGGGAGCCTCACCTGCCGGGGTGACTTTGCCAGGGAGGCGACACGCTGGGTGCTGGCTTTCTCCCAGGTGGCTTCCTTGCCCTCCAGCAGCACCCGGGTGCTGGGCACGAAACTCCAGGAGCGGCCGAGGGCTGGCTTCAGCGGGCCAGTGCTGCTGTCCCTTGTCACCTGGTTGGTCACCTGCAGCACAAACAGACTTATCAGTGCCCGGGAAAAGCAGTGCCACTCGCTGTAATGGAACACTGGAGGTCAGCAGGAAATCCTGGCCAGGCTGCTGTCCTAGGAAGGGTTTTCCTTCTCCATCCTGAGCCCTCCTTCAGCTTCTCTGCCACCCCCTCTAAGCACAGCCCAGGTAATTGCCCCAGTCCAGCACTCAGGGAGCTCACTCCTATCCGCAAGCTGCATCACTCCTGGTGCTGAAGTCACCACAAAGTTTAATTTGGGGCCTCCAAGTGTCCTTCCAGACATGCTGTCCTTGTCACTTTATCAGAATGAAGGGCAGGGCTGTCTCGACACCTCCCAGTGGCAGGCCCAGCAGACCACCATCTTCTGGTGTGGCCTTCCCAGTTCAGACACATCAACTGTGGTCCCACCCACCTGTCTGGTGCATTGGCAAATGCAATTGCTTGGCCAAGAGCTGGGGAAGGCTGGAGCAGGGCCCTTTCCAGCTCCTGTGGGATGATGCAATGCCCTGCAGCTCCTGCAAGGTGACTGAGAGGTTACCCAGGGAGCTGGCCAGCCCCTTTAATGAACGGTGTTATGTCAAAAATAAACACAACCAGCCTTTCAACCTGCCTGTACTTAACTCCGCCTTGCTCAATCTGTGTTGGCTGAGGACAGCGCAGCAGGAAGCAGCACATCAGCCCAGGTGTTGCCCCATGCTTGGAACAAGACATCTGCAGGCTGCAGAGATGGCAGGGAGCAGGGCACTGTGGGGTTCAGGCTTAGCTGAGAGCGGGATCCCCTCTGCCACTGGTTCCAAAGCCTCCCCACGGCTCCTCGCCACACACCAGCACATGAAGGACAAATCCCAGCAACACTCACCACAACAGCAAGGCTGAACTCCCGGGCCAGGGTCTTCAGCTCCCTGGAGAGCTGCATCATGAGGGCCAAACCTGGAGCAGGACAAAGCATTTGGCTGTCTGGGGATCAGCCCCCAAAGTGCATCTTGGAAGCAGCTGACACCTGGATTTGCAGGAGCACTGGATTCAGTGCCGGCGCCTGTGTTCATGGACACCTGCACTGGACCATTCCCCATCCTTTCATATCTTAGGAGGCCCAAGGTCAAAAAACCCTTCAAAAGCACCAGGAGTTCCACATAAATCTGGCCAGGTTGATTTAGCAGGTACAGGACCCATGTCTCCAGCTCACAGCTTCGTTTCCTAAAGCCCACGGTCGTGAGGGGACCTCCTGTGATAGCACTAGGCTGCCACCCAGCTGTGCAAGACCCTCTGGAAGGTGTTTGAGGGGGCTCCTTGGTATCCTCACTTCTGATTTATGGTCCTTTCTGGCAGAAAGAGCTCTGCAAACTGCGCCAGCAACCATGATGTATTTGTGACACTGTAAGAGAAGTTTTAATTTATGGGCAAAGAGTTCAGTGCCCGCCCTGGATGGGTTTCAGGCCACAGCCAGCTAGAGTGTTTGCTGCTAACACCCAAACAGACTCCCCTTTTATCCAGCCCCAAAGGAAAAGCTGGGAGCAGTCACATTCACACTTGTCCTGCCCCAGCCCCCACTCCAAACACAGCACACACGGCTGGAAGAGGCTCTTTGGGACGAGGAGAGGGCTCTGCAGCCTCCTGGCACGTGCAGTGGCACAGCTCACCCTCTGACTGCCTGCCACCCAGCACAGGGTAAATCACAGCCGACACCGAGTCCAGCACCACCGCCTTGAGAGGTCCCACGGAGCTCACGACCTGCGAGGAGGCACCACGTGCAACGTGGAGCAACAAATCCAGCAGGTTTGGAGGTTGTGAGCTGCACAGAGGCTCCAACACCCCTGGGATGAGGCAATCTGGAGTCACTTGTCAGGCACACAAGCCCTGCTGCCCTCCCTGCAGCTCTGGGGAAGGGAGAGGGGCCCAGAGCCTGGCTCCTACCTGCTGGGAGAGGCGATCCCGCAGCTCCTGCAAGGCACTCAGCAGCTCATAGATGCTGAACACACGGACCACCTGGATCCGCTGCAGAGCCTCCAGCTGCGGCACAAAACACAGCCTCAGTCTCCCCAGGACTTGTCCTATTCCTCTGATGCCATGATGATTTTTTGCTTTTTCTTTTATACCCCTTTTTATACTCTCTTAAAAATGCTTTTATGTATTCTTTTAGCCCGCATAGTTATAATTCTTTAAGTTTGATAGCTTCCCTTAGACCCAATATTCCGTTAAGCCAAGAGACCAAACATTCTGAAAACCCTTTTTCCCTCTTAACCGTGTTTAGTTCTTAATTTTAAGACCAAGAAAAGGCATCACCTCCTGCCCCAGCTGCCACCAGCTCTCTGCATTCACATCATGCCACGAAGCCAGGGACCCTTACTCTTCCACATTTGCCTCCACCCCACTAACACCACTGTCCCTATTGCACTGATGGGAAAAGCAACATGGATTGAGCTCAGGGAGCAAAGTCCTGCAAGTCCAGTAAGCCCCTCCCTTCTCCCAAGAAAAACAACAAAGAGCAGTGTCTGTCCTGAGCATGGCACCCACTGGGCCGTGGAAGGAAGAGTTTGGACCCAAAAAAAGGGCCAAAGGCAGAGCTGGAAAGACAAACCACCTCTGGGGTTTTCTGCAGGCAAAAGCAAAGGCAGTTTTAGAGAGAGCAGAGGGACCAGCTCTAGGGGAACTCACCTGCTCTTCCTCATCCTCTGTCTGGGCTCGGAGCATCTGGTAGAGACGGGAGGCGGTGAAACCCCCCGTGGAGTCGAGAAACAGGACGTGCTGCTTGAGGCCCAGAGACACGCTGGCTGCAATGCCCAGGCACACCTGGGGGAACAGGGATGGGGTGTCACACGTCCCTCTGCTTCACTTGCCTGATGGCACCATCTGCACCCTGCCTGTCCTCTCCCCTGCCCTCCACCCCACTCACCTGCGTCTTCCCACTGCCCGGCGCTCCCATGAGCTCCGTCACTTCCCCCGTGTACAGCCCCGAGTCCAGCAGCTGGTCCAGGCTACGGGATGGACACAAGGTGGGATTATCAACACCCCTTCAGCCAGAATGGGGGGGCACCGGGAGGCAGCAGTCCCCAGGTATTTGTGCCTCAAGTCCCTTTCCCAAATGCAGACAAGTGCACGGGGATGGTTTGGAGACTGAAATGCAAAGCCTGTGCTGGCAACCAGAGCCTTGTGCAGCAAGCCCGGCCCTGGGCAGAGCTGGTGGGAGATGCACCCACCTTGGGCTGCCAGTGGGCAGGATGGCAGTGGAGCTCTTGAGCTCCTCGTAGAGATCTGCTCCGTTGGCAGGGAAGGCAGAGAACTGGGCCAGGAGCACACGTCTGACTGCAACCAGCGCCTGGGGGCAGAGAGATGTCTGGAGACGGGACTGAGCAATGGCCAGCACCTGCTGCAGAAGGTCCCCCCAGACAAACCCATCCTTGTCCATGAGCCAAACAGCTCTGAGCTCCCTGGTTAATGTACCAGGACTCAGGAGTAGTCCCTTTTACCTTGTAAGACAGGGAACACTTCCGGGCAACATCCTCCAGGTCTGAAGACACAAAGTCCACCACTGCAAATCACACGAGGGACAAGAGGTTGGAAGCCAAGCCTGCTCAGACCACAAACACCAGAAGACAACCATCTTAGACAAAACCTGCACCAACAGGCAAAGTGTCTGTGCCCTCTGTCAACACTGCGAGTGGAGGAGTTTTTCCTCTGAGATGGCCCCATCACCCATCACAAAACAATTTGTTTCTTGCAAAACAGAGCAGGGAGAGAAGCAGGTACAATTTTTCCCTGTTCTGCTCAAGAGCAGCTCAGCACCTTTTCCTTCCCCTCTAGGGGCAAGAGGTGCCCAGGGTGCAGCATTCCAGGAAGTTGGGCATTTTTCAGAGGGAACTGCACAAACCCTCCTGAAATACCATAACAAAAGCCATAATTGATCAGTCCTCAATAAGCCTCTGCAAGGACCTCTACCATGTCCTTACACTGTCCTGCTCCTATGGAGAAGTCCTGACTCACTGCATCCACCCAGGAGGACCCAGAAGACATCCAGCAAGGAGGACATGGAAGGATATTCCACCACAGCCACCCTCCCAGGATTTGGGATGATACAGGTCCACCAAATGCATGGGGGATGATGTTCCCCAACCCGAGACCCTGATGCCAGCCCGTTACCTGTCCTGATGCCACTGGCCCTGAGAAGCTGGATCATATCTTCGGTGAGACCAGGGCAGAGCCCAGCCCGCAGGACCACCATGTCCACAGGGTGGGGGAAGAGCAGAGACCTGCGGAGGAGACGGGAGAGTGGAATTCACAGAATCATTAAGGTTCGGAAAGACATCTAAGATCATCAACTCCAACCCTCAACCCTGCACTGCCAGGTCCAACACTGAGCCACGGACGGTGCCTTCCCCTGGAGCTGGGGAGAAGCCACCCAAGCTGTGCCTGGGATGGGTGGTTACGGTGGGTGTTTAACTCCCCTTTGGGGCCAAACAGCCCAAAATCCTGCACAGGGGGCACGGGGGCATCGCTGCGGCTGCTGCTCGGGGTGGGGGGAGCACAGCGGGTGTGGACACCCCCATCCCGGGGCAGGGACACCCCCCATCCCCGGGCAGGAGCACCCCCATCCCCGGGGCAGGGACACCTCTATCCCCGGGACAGGGACACCCCCCTCCCGAGCCACCTCCAGCAGAGCCCCACGATGCTCACGCCCCAGCCCGGGCTCCCCGCAGCCCGGCCGGGGCACGGCGGCCCCTGCCCGCTCCCTTCCTGCTTCCTGCCGCCGGCGGAAGGGCCCGCACCGCTCCTCTTCCCCGGCCCAGCGCTCCCGACCCGCTGGGTTTCCCTTCCCCAGCCCCTCCGCCGGGATTAGCGCAGCGCTGAGGGCCCTTCCCACCCAAGCCATCCCGGGATCTGTGACATTCCCAGGGCTGGGTTTGTCCCGGCTCATCAGCCAGCGCTGCCGGGTGGGAAATGCAGGTGCACGGAGGGTTGAGGGGCTTTGCTGCCCTGCAGGTGTGGGGAGCCGTGTGCCCCTCCCTGGCTGCACTGGGGGCTTGAATTTCTCCTGGAAAAGGCTATTTTGGGGGGTATTTATTATGATGATGTTTTTCTTTCCCAGCTGAAGCCTGAAGAGGGCTCTCGGCACTCGCTGCTGAGCCTGCCCTGCGCTCTCAGCTCTGCCTTGAGCATCAGCAGCACCCAACACCCTTTGATTTTGTAACTCAGTTTACCTGCAGTGCTGCGGCTTGTGACAATGTTCATTCTGGCTGAGGTGAGAAAGGCAGTGCTATATCCCACAAGTACTGAAATGAAGCCAGCTGGGCCTTCCCCAATACCTAAAGCCATGCGGGAAGGGGTTTCTGGTGTGTTAATCCAAATGCATGCTGGAAAAGCCACTGCACCGAGTCTATGCAAGGCAGGGATGGCATCTTGCACTTTCCACAGCTGTTGTCCTTGTGCCTTGGAACTGTTCCCAAACAGGTGAAGTGTTGTGCTAGGATGGGATGCCCTCCCTTGCGGCCGAGGGTGAAAGAGCAGAGGAGAGGTTGCGGTGCTGCTAAAATTCTTTATTCATAGTCCCATAAAATCTTCTGAAGGCAGAGTCCAAAGGGGATACATGGTAAAAGCGGCAGCAGCAGCAGGCAAAACAGCAAGCTAAAAACAGTCTCTCATCTTCTATAGCTTCTATATATTAAACTTACAGAAGTAAGGATTATATTTGTTAATTAAGCAATAAAATTAGCACACGATTCTAGTTTTACTTTCTTAACCTATCCTGGCTTAGTTCTAACATCCATAAGTCTTACTGAGGTACTGCATAGGTATTACACTGATTTGCATACGTAGTTTCTATCAGCTTCTTATTGTTTATGTGAACACTCTATCTAAAAATTGTGAGCAGTGTAGTTCCATCTATGTTTTGTCTAAAGTAAGAAATTCTGTGAAAGGGTAACACTGTTGTAAGAACTGTGCTTAAGGTCTCCTTGCTGCAGCTTTTCAAATGTTTGAAGCACTTAGCATATTTTTCTCCTAAAGGTTAAAAATCTGTATTTCTATTTCACTTTGCTGTGACTTCATGTATCTCAGCTTTTCTAAAGGTTTTAATTCAAACCCTATGCCTTGGCTTTCCTCGGGGCCTGAGTCCAGAGGATCTCTCACTCCAACAGTGAAGGTGTGGGAGCTGCCCTTGATGAAGCTGCCTGCAGCTGTGGTGCTGATGATGTGCTGTGAAGGGATTTACAGATTGCTTTGGAATCGCCTCCTGCCCTGATACCAGGGGCCAGGCAATGCTGCTGGTGCCAGTCAAACATGGGCAGGGCAGTCCTGTGCCAACCCCCGCTGCATAAGAGCCACAAGCCACAACACAGATCACAGAATTAAAGACAATGATGTTTTTCCTCCTGGCAGTGTCTGTGGCCAGCCTGTGCTCTCCTCAGTCATTTCCCCATCCTGCCAGTTCCCCCCTTTGCTGTATAGCTGGGACACTGGGGAAGGCAAGGCCTGTGTTTGCGGGGAGATAAACCACAAAGCAGAATTCCTGATTGTGATCCCTGGGAAAGAGGGGAGATTGAAAGGCCCAGTTCTCTTGGAGCTCAGTGCTACTCTGTCTACTGGTGTCCCTCAAACTGAGCCACTCATCACAGCACTTCCAGTATGTTCCAGTCCAGAGCTCTGTGTCAGTCCATGTCACTGTGAATGACCACGTGTGGGGCGACTGGCAGCGCCAGACAGGGGTGGGATTGCCAGCGGGATGGGCTCCCAAAGGCCCTGCAAGGAGGAGGAGGCAGCACTGGGTGTCAGTCAGCTCTCCATCCCAGGGAATTCTGGAAGGTGCTGGGCACTGCTGCAGCTGCTGGCCTGGGGCCACTTGTCCCTGAGGCTCAGCTGTCTCATGCTTCCCTAAATAGAAAGGGAAAAGGGTCTGAGCACTGTGACAGGGGTCAGCCATCCCAGCCGTGGGCTTTTTTGGTATGACCACCCCCCTTCCTGCTCCCCACACCCTGTGCAGCTCTGCGGGCAGAGGGAAGCTGGGATTTGCCTGGCAGGTGGGAGAGGATTCCCTCTTGCTGCAGAGGGGTGCTGCCTGCTTGCAGCCAGGTGCCCCCCGAGCTGGCCCTGGCTCCCAGCCCTCCCCAGGCGTATAAAGCACGAGGGGACAAGGAGGGGACAGGCTGTGGTGACAGGTGACGCTGACAGGCAGCAGGAGCTGCCAGGTCCTGCCCAAACTTGGAGTGGGAAGTGAGCTCTTTCCTGAGCCACACGGACTCTCCGCAGTGCTGGTGGATTTCTTTAATTCCCTTTTTTGTTGCTGTTTTCATTTTTTTTTAATTGACTCCTAAGGATCTGCAGTGGTGGGAAAAGCTTCTGAGAAGCCACAGCCTTGAAGGGCAATTTAAATCTTCATTTTCAAAACTCTTCAGCCTGGTAAGCTGCTTTTTTTGAAGTGTGTTAATTATACGTCAGTCTCATGGTGGAACTCAGCTTGGGGGAGTAGGCAGGCGACCGAGGCAGCTGAAAATGAGACACAAATTGATGTTTTTCCTTCAAGCTCTCCAGATGGAGGATCCCATCCAGCTGAAAGAGGAGGGCAATAAATATTTTCAGGCCAGTGACTACGAGAAAGCCCTTCAAAGCTACACTCAAGCCATAAAGCTCAACAAGGACAAGGCGCTGCAGGCGGTGCTGTACAGGAACAGGGCAGCCTGTTTCCTCAAAAAGGTGAGGAAAGCTCCCCTCACCTGGACAGTGCTCAGGGGGAGAAGAGCAGGAAGGCAGCCAAGGGCACTCACTGGCTGTGGACTGGGTGGTTTGTCTGTTTATTGGGTAGGGTGTTTGCAGCTGGTCTGAAATTCCGTGTTGTGGGCTTGTGCCGGGGTGTCCTGTTGGGAGGCAGGAGCAGAGAGGTCCCAGTGTCCATCAGCAGCGGGGACATGCCCGGCTGTTCCATGGCTAACAAATCTCTCCTTTCTGGTTTAACAGGAGGAATATGCCAAGGCAGCCTCGGATGCATCCAGAGGTAAGGAGGGGGCTGTTATGAGGAGAGCTGGCTACACTTGCTCAGCCTGCTCTCACATCGGTTTTTGGGACACTGTGGCCTTGTTCCTTGATGTTCACTAACACCCAAGTGCTGAGGCCACAAGGGAATTCCTGGAGGTTCAAATGATGTTGTTCCAATTTGGTGCAATCGGTGCTAGTCAGGCACTGACTGATGCTAATAACAGAGCAAATCACAGTTTGCACAGGCCATTTCCGAGCAGCAAGCTCTGATGCCTGGTGTTTTGGATCCCTTTCCCAGCTATTGACATCAATGCTTCTGATATCAAAGCCTTGTACCGGCGCAGCCAAGCCCTGGAAAAACTGGGGAAGCTGGACCAAGCATTCAAAGATGCTCAGAAATGTGCCACCCTCGAACCCCGCAACAAGAACTTCCAGGAGACCCTGAGGCGACTGGGGGCCAACATCCAGGAGAAGGTGAATGCCAGGGGAACAGTCCTGGAACCCCACAGACCAGGGGTGGGGAATCCTTTCTCTGGGTTATATCAATGGATTGTTGGTCATAGTGGAAACTTGTGGCAATACAGGGGGATAAACAGGCTCCATGACCTGGAATTTCATAGTTGATGTGTGTAAATCTGAGGACTGGGCTGGATGGTTAAACTAAAAAGTGTGGCAGCTCCTTCCTGAGGCTGGCCTAGTCCTGAGTGTCTTGGAAAGGTCTTGGCAAGGGACTGGATCAGCTTTGGGGTGGATCTGGCAATTGCTACAGTTACCTTTACAGGGGTGCTGTGAAGAAATCCTTGCGCCACAAGGTACTGTGAAGCCTGACAAAGTTTAGGGCTGGCTCTGCCTGTGCCCATGAGATGGGTTATGGATGCTGATTGCTGAGAAATGACATCTCCTGTTACGCAGCTTAAATTGCCTGTGGTTTGAGGGTGGGGAGTATTCTTGAAGTGAAAAAGGAAAGTTGCTCCTCGATTTTCTCCTGCTGATGCTCTGTGCTCTCTTTTGGCACAGCTGCGCATTCAGTTCTCCACGGACTCGAGGGTGCAGAAGATGTTTGAGATCCTGCTGGATGAGAACAGCGACAAAGAAAAGCGAGAGAAGGTGAGGACTGCCCTGGACTTGGTGAAATGGCTGTTTGATGTCAGAGGCTGCAGCAGGGAGCAGAACGCCGCGTTGCCTTCCCCGCCTCCCCTGGATGGAGGGAGCTGGGAGGTGAACTGCACTCAGAGAGAGGGGAAATGTCCCAATGAGGCATCACCCCTGTGCCGAGGGAAGGTGGCCCAACCTCCCAAATACCAAAGGTGGGATCAGCCTGGACTTCTGCTCAAGTCCATCTCTGCCACCCTCCAGGTGTTCCCTCTAAGCAGTGACCCAGCCTTCTTGGGCAGAGCAGAGCTGACCCCTAAATGCACCTGGACAATCTGTCTGGTGGGGTGTGAGCTGACCTGCTGCGTGTGTCAGGAGATGGCTCCCACCAGGATCTCCCAGAGCTGCACAGAGATGTTCTGGAGGCTGGGCTGTGCCACTGACCCCTGGTTCTTCTGCCTCCCACCCAGGCTGCAAACAACCTCATAGTCCTGGGGCGGGAGGAAGCAGGTGCCGAGAGGATTTTCCAGAATAATGGGGTCAACTTGCTGCTGCAGCTGATAGAAACCAAAAATCCTGAGCTGATCCTGGCAGCCGTGAGGACACTTTCAGGAATGTGCACAGGACATAAGGCTCGGGTAAGGACAGGGTGCTTGGACCTTCACTGCTATTACCTTTTGCACTTGGGGAGGGGGGAAATTGCAGTAGTTTGTGTTGTTTGTGAGCAGTGGGAGAAGATTAAAACTCTGCCTTGTACTGATTCAGGATTCACTGAGGAAAACAGTTGCTTTGTCCCATCTGAGCCTAGGGGACACAGGAAGGAAAGGCTGTTGCTGACACTGTCCTGCTCTCTCCTTCTTGGGGTCAGGCCACTGCCATTCTCCATTACCTGGGCATCGACAGCATTTGCATGTGGATGTCAGTGGACAATGAAGAAATCTCCCTGGCTGTCTGCAACCTCCTGCAGACTATCACCGACTGCCTGCTGGGCCAAGGGAAGGAGGAGCACCATGGCAAGGAGGAGGCCCTAGTGCTAGGTAACAGCACATCACCTGCTCTCCATTCCCTCTGCCTGCAGGAGGAGTGGGCCAAGCAGGGAGGGCTCTGCTCCTGGGATTCCACCTTATTCCTTGTTCTTTGGTGAAGTGGGGACTTTACCCTTCAGCTGTCCAGGAGGACAGCCTGCACACAGCTCTTATCCTCATGGATGGCTTAAATACCTCTGTTCCAGCCACACCATGGCTTTGAATGGTTTGGACTGAGTTCACCTGCTTTCAGAGATAACTTCTCGTAACTGGCTGCTACTGTTTTGCTTCTGTGTAGACACTAAGAAAGATTTGAGGATGATCACAATGCGTTTGCTGGATATGCTGGTCAGTAAGAAAGTGTCTGGGCAAGGGCGAGACCGAGCCCTCAACCTCCTCAACAAGAACATACCAAGGAAGGACCTGAAAGACCATGACAACAGCAGGAGCATCTTTGTCATCGACAATGGTGAGTCCTTGCCCACCATCCTGTTGTGATTTGGGAGATGTGGAGCTGCGTGTTCTTGCCTGAATACCTGAAGAACTGGTCCCACCTATAAAATAAATCCTCTCTGGCTTTTTTTGGTGCATGCAAGCCTGGAGCAAAGTTAGACATGCTAGCAGGAAACAGTACTAAGAGAAAATCAACTGTGTATGAGAACAAGAATTTTTGAGTTTCTAAAGGACTGCTTTACATCTCTAGTTAGTTTTCTCCAATGTATTTGCTAATGTTAGGAGGATTTGGCTTGGATAAATTGTCTGGTTTAGACAGGATGAGATGAGCACCTGCTGAGGTGGACCCATAAACTGATCTATTCTAAAACTGGACATGAGTGAGGGCTTTGTGTTGGTGTAGTAATTCCAATGCATGTGTGTGTTACCATTTTGATGGAAGTTATTTAATAATAATTCAGCAAAAGGAGGGTAAAGTCATCCAAAATCACTTGAAAGTGGCTGAGTTTTCCTCAGTCAGAGCCTCCATCTTTGGGGGTCAGTAGGTTTAATGTTTCCTGACAAAAATAACAGATCCAGCCAAGGGCCTAATGCAGTTTTGGTTATCTCACTCTGAGAGCTGGAAAAAAGCCTGATGCTTCAAACCTGTAATCTCACCAGCAGAAGCTCCTCCCCAGTAAATATCTGAGTGTCTTTTTCACTTAAGACTTATGTGATTAGGCTGCAAAATAACTGAAAACCATCCAATCTGGCTATTCCACAGCGAGAAAGTAACAAATGGTATCTTGAGTTTTGCACAGACCCTCTCCCCTCTGACAGCCATATCACTCCATCGTTTCCAGGCTTAAAAAAGATACTGAAAGTGGTGGGCCAGATTCCTGAGATGCCTGACTGCCTGCCACTGACAGAGAACACCCAGCTGACTGCCTCTGTCCTCCTAAATAAGCTCTACGATGACCTGCGCTGCGACCCGGAGCGGGACAACTACCGGCTGATCTGCGAGGAGTACATCAAGTGAGTCAGGGGTGAGCTGGCCCAGAGGGCAGGAGCAGGGGGTCTTGAGGATGGGATCAGGCACTTGAAGTCCACTTGTGTTCAAAACTGAGGCTCTGGAAGATAATGATTTGCTTGAGATCCTGCTGGATCACAGGCTTTGCAGGAATTTGCACTCCTGAATACCAATACGATTCAGCAGTGCAGTTGAGGTAGGATATTTCCTCCCCACTACTGTTCCATACCCTACTCCCTCTATCCCATGCAGGAGCAAAATCGACCCACAAGACATGGATAAGACACTCCATGCTGTCCAGATTGTGTCTGGAGTTCTGCAAGGGCCCTTTGACTTGGGCAACAAGCTGCTTGGCATGAAGGGAGTGATGGAGATGATGGTTGCCCTGTGTGGTTCCGAGAGGGAGATTGACCAGCTGGTGGCTGTGGAAGCCCTCATCCATGCTTCCACCAAGCTCAGCCGAGCCACCTTCATCATCACCAATGGGGTGACGCTCCTGAAGGAGATCTACAAGAAGACCAAGAATGAGAAGATCAAAATCCGAGCTCTGGTGGTAAGGATGCAGCCCTGCCTCTATTGCCTGCCGCACGCAGCAGCTTAATCCTGGACTTGGGAGAGGAGGGAGGTTCTGGGAATGAGAGATGGGCTTAGGCTGTTTTGGGGCAGCAACACAAGAGGATTAATGAGCCTTTCTCATGGGTATGTCCTCTTCATCCTCCTCAGGGTCTCTGCAAGCTGGGCTCGGCAGGAGGCACAGACTACGGCCTGCGGCAGTTTGCTGAGGGCTCCACTGAGAAGTTAGCCAAGCAATGCCGAAAGTGAGTGACTTCACTGATTTCTTCAGTTGTTCTAATCCTTGCAAAATACAATATGTTCCTCTCTCATGAGATCCTGCCCACACGCTGCCTTCATTTCCTGTGCTGCCTGCCAGCTGACAGTGCCCCCAGAGCCACTGCACTGGGACCTGGAGCTCCTCTGTGCCTGAAGCGGCCATATGTTCCTCCTGCCTCAATATCCAGATGAGCCTTCTCCCTCCCTCACTGCCCATGGGAGACACCAGACCCAGTGCCTCCCTCTTTGCCAGAGTGGCACAGCCTAATTAATGCTACCTTGAATATGCCCAAGTCCCTTTTGGAAGTGAATTTGCCAGGTGGAGTAACCAAGGAGATGGGGTGAAGTTAGGAAGTGACTGAAGGGGTGGTCGTTCCTGCAGGCATCTCGTGTTTCATGGGATGGAAAAGGCAAAGCAGTGCCAAGTAGCTGTCCTGGTCTGTCATTCCCAGCAGCATTTAGGTCCCAAAAGTTGGACCATGGGAGGAAGGTCATGTCTCAAGGGGAAGCATCCCCAGTCTTAGGAGCTGCAGCAGAACCTGAGGACATATTCGGGCCTGAATTAGCCTCATCATCTGTTTTTCCTCCCTCTTTTTCCAGATAAGTTAGTCTTGGCTCCTGAGATAGAAATGTGAGTGTTTTTCTCTCTTCCAGGTGGTTGTGCAACACCAGCATTGATGCCCGCACCAGGAAATGGGCTGTGGAAGGGCTCTCGTATCTCACTCTTGATGCAGATGTGAAAGATGACTTTGTTGAGGATGAGCCAGCCCTGAAAGCCATGTTTGATTTAGCCAAGGTCTATCTCCTTTCCTTGTTCTCTCATTCCTCTGGTAGCATCAAGTTCTCCCAGCTCTCCAGCCCTGCACTGTGCCCCAGTCAGAAGGAGCTGTGACCCCAACCCCTCACCTCTGGTTCAGCAGAACTTCAGTTTTGCCTGTGCCCCGGGGACATCTCAACGCTGTTACCATCCTGCTCTTCTCCCTAGGCTGAGGAAGGTTGACTTTACTGTCAGCAACTGCATGAAAACCAAAGGCATCAAGGTGTTGACAACACCTGATGATGTCCAACACCTTGTTTGACCATGAAAACTTTTGGTTTTCCCTACCGTGGGCTGTAAAGTTGGGGATAAAGCTAAGAACATTTCTACCAGGACGAAACACCGTTGTGGCAGTCCAAAGGGACCTGTTTCCCTCACACAAGCTTTTATTTTCCTGTGCAGGCAAGCGACAAGACTATCTTGTATTCTGTGGCTTCTGCGCTGGTGAACTGCACCAACAGCTATGATACCAAGGAGCTGGTCCCAGAGCTGGTGCAGCTGGCAAAATTCTCCAAGCAGCATGTGCCTGAGGAGCATCCAAAGGTGGGTTGTGTCCAGCTGGAGATGCTGTTCAGAAAGACTTTCTTTGGTGTATCCATTGTCACAGACTTCAGGTCTCCTCTCTCCAGACTGAAATTGCTTTGCTCTCCAACCAGGCTTGGCTGTTAGGTAGCTGGATGCTGGAATGGCAGCTGCTGAGGGCTAATCCCTTCCCAATGTTTTCTCCTCAGGACAAGAAGGATTTTGTGGTGAAGCGGGTGAAGCGGTTGCTGAAGGCCGGGGTTGTCTCTGCCTTGGCCTGCATGGTGAAGGCTGACAGTGCCATCCTGACCGACCAGAGCAAGGAGCTCATTGCCAGGTGCCTTCACTGCTGTCCTGGGCGCTGGGAGTGCTGGGCAGCCCCTGTGCCATGGGGATGTCATCTGGGCTGGCTCCTTGTTTGTGAGGAGGTGCATTCTGCCTGAGAGGGGGTGATGAAAGGGAGGTGGAGGAAACACTTAAAACCGAAGTTTTTCTTCAACAATATAAAAATCCATGTTCTGACCTTGAAGCTGGCTTACAGGGATGCCTTGCTAGGAGACATTTTGAATTTTTAGTTCTTTGTATCGATTCTGACTGGAAGAGAGTTCTTCTTACAGGTCTGGAAACTTCTTACTGTGCCATTTGTTGCTTCCTCATAGAGTGCTGTGTGCACTGCGTTAAGCACCTGGAATTTACCTGGTGGCTCTGGCACTCCTGCAAAACCTGAGCCCCCTTCCATGAGAGCTGTTGGCTGTTGCTGTCCTGCGTGGCTGTTTCACTGAGTGTTCTGTGCCCCTGCAGGGTGTTTCTTGCCTTGTGTGAAGACCCCAAGGACCGCGGGACTATTGTCGCTCAAGGCGGTGGGAAGGTGATCACTTCAATGTTGGCAGTTCCTGATGTGCTGTTAATGTCTGCCGGGAGCCTGGGGTGTGTCTCCAGTGAGGGACGGTGACAGAAAAGCACAAGCTGTCACCCACCCCCTGGGGCCACACTGACACTGCAGTCCCACCTCTGCAAGGCTCCAAAGAAGTGATGTTCTTGAAGTGACTGTGTGAGCTACAAGCTCTGGCGTGGTGCCTATTTGACAACAAAAGCAAGACATCACAGAGGGCTACGGGATATTGTTTTAGTCTGTTAAGGCAATCCTCTAAATCTTCTCAGAACACTGAATGCTTTTTCCTGTGTGTCTCCAGGCCCTGATACCTCTGGCTGTGGAAGGCACGGATGTTGGTAAGATAAAGGCTTCTCATGCTCTGGCAAAAATTGCTGCTATCTCCAATCCAGATATTGCATTCCCAGGGGAGAGGGTAAGCTTAAAAATAATAATAATAAAAAACCCCAAAGCATTGATACTTCCTTTAGCAAATGAAAATTGCTAATACATGCCTTCTCTTCTAGGTGTATGAGGTGGTGAGGCCCCTCGTCAGCCTGCTGAACACAGAGAGAGATGGCCTCCAGAACTATGAGGCTCTCTTAGGTCTCACAAACTTTTCAGGAAGAAGTGATAAACTTAGGTGAGTTTTACTGCTTTTTAACCTTCTTTCTTCCCCAGGAGTAAATGTGAATTACAGTGGAGCACTTGCTGGACTACAAAGACCGGTCAGTTTGAGCTACCTTTGGCAGAGCTACAAAGGTCTCAGAGCTAAAAGATTCTTGAAATAGGAAAAGGGGAGTGGCACATTTTCCTCTAGAAACAGCAAAGACATGAACCTCATCTTCATTAGACAGGGAATGAACCACATCATGAGCTCCAGTGCTGCAGACACTGATTTGTTTCAAGGCCTTCCCTGCAGTTAATATTTGATAAGTTGGTTACTGTGACACCTTTCCCTGGTCTTAAAATTAAGAGAGCTGAACACAGTTAAGAGAGAAAAAGGGTTTTACCTCGGTGTTTATTGAATGACCCTCAGGGGTGCTGAAATGCACATCGAAATGCACCCCAAATGCCCCCCGGAGAAATGGCCCCCCACGATGTGATGTGTGTGCAATTACAGGCCTTGCTAATTAGCACATCTATCAAAGATTGCCCAGGGAGGGACTCCAGCGAGACCCCTCAGCGAGGAACCTTCCCCTGGCTGGGCCTGGCTTTGTTTACAGAATGTGTTCTGGAGAGGCCCTCGGGGTCTGGGGTTTCCAGGGTGTTTGGGCTCTTGGCTTAACGGGATATTGGGTCTGAGGGAAGTGATCGAACTTAAAGAATTATAACTGTGTGGGCTAAAAGCACTAAGAATACATAAAAGCTGTATAAGAGGTATAAAAGAAAAAGCAAAAACTCATCATGGCATCAACTGCTTGACCTATAGTGTGTTTTTTTTACTGCTCTTTGACACAGGTTGAAGATAGTCAAAGAGAAGGCCCTGCCAGATATTGAAAACTACATGTTTGAGAACCATGACCAACTCCGACAGGCAGCCACAGAGTGCATGTGCAACTTGGTGGTCAACAAGGAGGTAACTCGCTGGGCATCTCCAGCCTGGCTGTGTGCAGGAGCCGTCCCTAACTGTGTTATCTCTGGGTATCTCTGGGGGTTTTTTTAGGTCCAAGAGCGGTTTGTGGCTGATGGCAATGACCGGCTGAAGTTGGTGGTGTTGCTGTGTGGTGAGGATGATGAGAAAGTCCAGGTTGCAGCAGCAGGAGCCCTGGCCATGCTTACGGCAGCACAAAAGAAACTCTGCTCGAAGATGACTCAAGTGGTAAGACCATAACTCTGATTGTGGGCAGTGCAGATGTGCCCTGCAAAGGCCCTGGCTCAGATGTGAAAATGCCTCTCAAAAGGAAGATGCAGTCTATGAGTTTGATAGTGAGGAACCTGGAGAAGCTGGGACCTTGGTGTGCATGCTCTTAGTCCATTTTGATAAATAACTTGAAATCCAAATCTTGTTTCACCCTGAAATGAGAAGAGCTTGATCGATAACCTTCTGAAAGGATCTCCCTTCCCTGCACAGATCTGTAGGCTCTGAGAACCCAGCTCCTGCATGGCTGAGTGTCTGAAGAGCTGTGGTTGAGAACTCCTAAACCCTGTTGTGTTGCACACATAATTGGACACTGGAGCTCATTAAGATAATAATGATTAATCAAGCCAAAAGAGAAGCTCAAGAAGATTGGGGTGGGAGAGTGTCCTGGTCATCTCAGCTGTGTCAATACTCTGGTCAGATTCTTTTCACAGAGATTATGCAGCAGCCTAAACATGAAACGTGTTACATGTGGTGCCAGTGCCGTGAAATATTCTGACTTTAGTGTAAGAAAAATTGGGTTCAAATGTTTGGAGTCAGGTTCCATTAGTTAAAGAATGAAATAACCATAAGTGACATGAGTATTGCTCTTCCTTCTGCTGAAGGAAGCAAAAGTCATGTTCTTGGTTGAGATATTCTTCAGGTCAGTACTAATGATCTCTCTTTTCCAGACCACCCAGTGGCTTGAAATCCTGCAGAGGCTCTGCTTGCATGACAACATGGAGGTCCAGCACCGAGGACTGGTCATTGCCTTCAACTTGATCAGCGCTGACAAAGAGCTGGCGAAGAAGCTGGTGGAGTCGGAGCTCCTGGAGATCCTGACGTACATCGGGAAGCAGGAGGATCACCCCAAGAAGCAGCACATCATTAGTGTGGCACGCGATTGCCTCACCAAGTGCATGGATTATGAGCTGATCAAACCCCTCTCTCAGGCGTGAGGGAATGGAAAGCACCAAAAAAGGCTGAGTGTGGGGGGAAATAAAATGGAGAAATACGGAAAAGCGAGAGCCATGAGGAGAATCTAGTGCCATTGTCAAGGCACTGAATAGTTTGGGGACAGCTTTGGAGGATCATAAACTGTATGAGGAAAAGGAGGGAATTTGCCTGGGAAATTTGGGAAGTGTCCATCTGAGTAATTCCCAGATGGTGTAAATCCTTTCTCTGCCCCCATTCAGCTGATGGTGATGAAAGCTTCAAGGCCCAGCTGTAAAAGAGTTGGTTGTGTTGGAGATGTGTCAAGGAGGCTGTTGGAACAAAGCTGAGATCTGTTCTGCATCCACCTCCAGCTCCTGTTACTTCTAGAATTCCCAGGAATGGTGGAACAGGGAGGGTTAAGTGCCTTCTATTCTGTAGTCAGAAAATAGGATTTTAGCCATGTGCTTTTTTGTTCATTTATTTTAAGCTGTGTGCCAAAGTGTGAGGATGGTGGATGAACTCTTAATAAATTCACTACTTTGTTCCATGTGGAATTCCTGTTCTGATTTTATTAAGCCAAAGGAGAATCTAAGGCAAGTCTCACTTGCAGCCTTGCATCACACTTGGAAAAACTTGGTAGCACAAGTTGAATTTTCACTCTTTGCAAACCATCCAGTGCTGCCCAAATGCAGCAGAGTCACCACGAAGGTGTCACACCAAGGCACAGTGTTTGGCTCAACAAGGAATGTTGAAAATATCCCATTTATGAAAAAAAAAACCAGAATGAGAAGCAAACCCCCAGTGGGTTATCACATTTGAACTTCATTACATAAATGTTTTCATTCAAGCACAGATTCTTAATGCAGTCTGTGGACAGCACAAAAAAATCACAGACCATTTCTTTAGTCCCTGGGAAAGTCCCTAAGAATGTAATAAATATAATCTTACTCGGTAATGATTTAAATATGAATTCAAACACATTAAAATATTTCTGATCATACTAAATATCAGTGAGAGTCACAATATGTATATATATATATATATATATATATACAGCATAATGAAATGTTGAGGTCTGGGGATTATGAAAGGAACCATGGGGGTAGTCTTTTCTTGCATGTTAAGGAAAAAAAAATAAATGGAAGGTGCCTCTAGTGTCCTGAATTTGGAAAAGATTGAAAATTTTAAGCTAATAGGTTTGATGACCTAAAGGCAAATTTAGTTGGAGGGTGATTCCAGCTGTGTTCAATGAACATAATCATGTTCAGTTAAATCACTGGTGCTTTATAATCACAGCAGGATATCAGACTGTTCTTCCAAACCAAAGGAACCACATTCCATGGCGGAAAATACGATTTGTTATCTACCAGCCTTCAATCTTTGGATACTCACTTTTAGGGATTTTGAATCTGGCTTTCGAAAGTACTTTACTTTAACTCTAAATAGGTTTAGCTAACCAGCATCTCTGACACCAAGACAAAATGCCATTGGTATTAAAGGGCAAAGTTTTCCTTCTCCCACTGAAGCTTCTCTTTGGAGCAACTGGGTTCTACTAACTGACTGTCGCTGAAGTTGAATGGGGAAATAACTTCCGTAAAAGGCATTTATTGGCATTTTCTAACTAAGCACGGACAAAACACCCTTTTTATACTAACAGAGACCGCCCACCCCACCTCAGGCCCCCTCAGCCCCCCTCAGGCCCCCTCAGGCTTCCTCGGGGCGGGAAACGCTCGCACCGCCCCCAGCTCCTCTAACGCGCCTTCCTATTGGCTCCCGCTGGCCCTGCCGGAACAGACGCGCGCTGTGATTGGTTGTTACCACCGGAGGGGTGGGGCAAAGCGGGCGGCTCCGCCCTGGCGCGGCCGGGCCTGCGGGAGCGGAGCGGCGGGAGGGGACACGGGACGTGGGGTACGGGACATGGGGCACCGGGGCTGGGGAACGGGGGTCCAGGGGGTGCGGGACCGCGGTGGGACAGCTGAGGGCTCGGCGTGTGGCGGGACGGGGTCAGGGAGGCTGCGGGGACGCGGAAGCGGCTGTGGGGGCTGGCTGAGGAGGGGAACCTGGCTGAAGTAGGGCATGGGGGGAGGATATCTGGGAACCTGGGGGATGCGGGGCTGGGGGAGGGCGGACACGGGCAGAGGAACTGGGGACTGAAGAGCTGCAGGGATCTGGTGGGGAGGATGCAGGAAGGGAGATGGGAAAGAGTGCAAACGTGTGGCATGAGGGAAGGGAGGGATCCAAACAGGCCTCTGGACCCTTGGAGAGACACTGGCTGCAACAGCATTTATAGGTATGACACGATTTTTTCCTCAGGCTTTCCTGACTTTGGAATCCCGGTTTGTGTCCTGCTCGGTTGTAGCAGGGATGTCACCTCCCTCCCTGTGCTCCCCTGCTACACGTGCTTCATCCTCCTAGGGAGGAGGAAACCTTCCAGCCCCTGGCTTGGAAGCAAGCTCCTTATTGAAGGCAAATACATTTTCCCAGAGCAATGATGAGCGAAGTATAGTCTGAACTGGTATTGCCGAGACTCCGTGTCTCTGCTCTGACCAGGGCATGATCACATAATCTTCTCTCTGAGCTGCTTTAGGATAAGCTCGTCTGCAGGAAACAGCTTTTCTGTTCTTGAAACTTTGATGCACTCTAAAAAAAAAAAAACTTAAGAATTTTTAGCAATTTCTTTTAACGGCAGAAGAACAAAGCCTTGATTTGAAAAGTAACTCAAATACTTGTTGCTGCAGCATTAGTGTAGGCTTGCAGTGAGGGAGGCGTTTGGGTTTTCTCCTGCGTGTTACATGGATCACAAAACTCCAGATACTCTGCCACTGTGTCTTCTGTGTAAGTGCAATGCAAACTCTGAGCTGTCTGTCCTATAGGAGCTCATTAGCAGTTCATTCAGCTGTATTCTCATCTACTGATTGCCAGCAGGGAGCCGGGAGTATTTTTGGAATACTGTCAATGCAGTGCAACACCTTTGCGGTTAAGGGAAAGGCCCAGGAAGAGAGACGGGGCTATTCTCTAATTCAGTTTTTTTGTTCTTTTCCAGGTCGTGATGACATCTTTATATTGATTTCTCTCTTCCTGTGGAGAAGGAAGCATCTATGGGGAATATATACCTAGGAGTATGTTACAATGGTTTTCCCTTAACAGGAGAAGCCACTTTGTTTCTGTTAAGGAAGTAGGAAAAACTCAGTTCCTTCAAGCACTAAGTTTTGAACACTTCCTATATGAGCTGTGAATGTGCCTTAGGTTCACTCAAGAATTTTTAAAAGACTTGCAAAGTCAAGTTCTGGCAGTGAGACACTGAACAATGCCAGTGCTGCTGTTAATGTTGACGAAATTGTACTAAGCAACACCAAAGCATCCTGAGGGCTTATGTGGTACATGACTGTATAGAAATCACAAATTAGTATGTAAGTCCAAGGGTTGGTTTAATAAAGTTGGTGCTCCCTGAAAAAACTTCTCTTGTCAATCTTTAGCCCATCATGGCTTTAAGAACACCATTAAAAAGCAGATAAATGGGAATTCTTCTATAAGCCAAACTGGTTTTGGAGCAAGAAACCTGACAAATGAGTATTTATGTGGCTGCTAAGGACAGGAGGTTTCAAAGGAGCCAAATCCAAGCTGGCATCCTGCAGCCATCTACAGGAACACAAAATCTGCCAGGTAACTGCTGAGCCTGCCACCATGGTGGGTTCAATGCTTGTTACTCAGCTAAGCTTTAAAGGGCAATTTATTGTGTAAAAGAGTAATTACAGCTGCTCAGAACTGGGAGGCTTCGATGTGGGTGGTTCTGTGCAGGTCTTGGAGTTGGCCAAATCCAAGTTTGGCAGGGACAGGGTGTTGTGCAGTGGGGAGTGGAAAGCAGCCAGGGCTTGGCAGGCAGGCATCTGGTGGGCATCTGGGGAGAGGAAGAGGGATTAATCCTGGGAGGAGGAGCTGTAGAGGCCCTGGAGCAGTGTGGGATCAGGCAACTGCTGTGCGTTAGTGAATGCTCTGCATTAGAGGGAGGATGAACCTGCCCAAGAGCCCTGCAGTGCTGGTGGGTGAGTCAGCACTGGTCAGCCTGTCCCACGCCTGCCCAGCTTCTCCCTGAGCAGCAGACACGGAACTTGGAAAATACAGGAAGGATAAAAGGAAAAAAAAAACCTGTCCTGAAGAGGAATAATCAGTCAAATGCTCGTTTCAATGAGTTGTTGCACTGGAGTCACCAGGACATTAACAAAATGTGATTCGAAATTCAGGAAATCTCACACCTTGACGTGATTTGTCTTCCAGTAAGATGTGTGTGCTCTTACGGGCTCTCTAAAGGAAGAGAGGATCCTGTAGCTACTGGAGAAGGGAGAAATGAGACAGTTTTTATTATTATTCCATAGTGGCACACATAGAAGGTGTACAGAGATAATAAAGCATCAGAACATATTTATTACAGTAGGTGTTTTGGGAAAATGCAAATGACTGCATTTCCCCCCATTATTCAATAACCTTGCTCTCTTGCTTACAGGTGAGGGAGGATATTGGAGATTTTTATCTTCTGAAGCAGAGCTAAAGTAGAGGGAAAATGAGATGCCTGGTTCAGTGGATTAAATGTTAGAAAATTGCTCTTAATCTGGAAAGACCAGAGTGGGGTCCTGTACTTTGTGCAGCAAACTTTGCTCTTCCATTCTCTAAGCACTGTCACCATGATATCTGGAGCACTGCTGCTCCCTAGAGTCAGGCAAACAATTTTCCATCCTGAAAAATCAGGTGTCAAGCAAGAGCCAACCATGTGACACAGGTTTTCTTTCCTCCTGTGTTCAGTAGAAGGATGTTTTGTTCTGATATGAATGTGCTACATGGCTGGGGCTGGAATAATTACAATGTAATGCTCAGACATTAAAGATTCTCAGCCTACAAAATGCTAATCTTACATCCACTATCATCACATGAAAAGATGAAAGCAGCTTTAGTCTTGTCTCTCTTATGTAAATAGAGCCCCCAGAGGAGCAAACTGTTTTTCCAATAACCAGAAAAGAATTAAATTAGGTTCTCAATCAAGAAAGAATTTTGCTTTATAAAAGCTGATAATAACAAATGCAAAGACTTATTTAACAATAAACCACGCTCATCAGTTGGCAGTTCCTGTTTTAATCTGTCTTTTTCTCTCTTGTGCAGAAAATGTCACATTCCTCTTGTATCTCTTGTTCCTTTAAAGAGTCAAAAGTCTTAATTTATTTAGAACTGTTGATGGGATTTAGGGGGTTGGTGCTCTCAATTCCAAGGTGAAGAGCCTGAAAATGCAGGAGACTGAAGAGCAGAGGTTTAAGCCTGTCTCCACCTCTGACAAAGCCAGAGCTCACCCTGGGCAGCGCGAGGGCCTGGGAAGCTGCCCAGGGAGGAAAAACTTGCCTAGAGAATTTCCCTACCTCTTTAATTTGCTGGCTCCTACCCTCAAGCAGGACCAGTGCTGGTCTTTGATCCTCACATCTGCATTCCTCTTATTCAAATCAGTGTTTCCTCCCTTTCAGCTGGTCTTTTAAGGCATTTCTGTGCTGGCTGACAGGCTGGGGCTGTGTGATCCCTCTGCAACTGCCACAGGATGTTTGAACAGCTCATCAACAAAAGGGAGAGCCTTGCCAGAACGTGCAAAGGCAGCGAAGCCGATGAACCACCGAGTTCAAAGGCGCTGCAGAGCTCACTGAGGAGCTGTGGCAGTCCGAAGCCTTCCATGGGATGTAGAGAGAGGTGCTGGAGGCTCCTGGAGGCCTTTCAGCTCTCAGGGGAGTAGAGTTTGACCAGGTGCTGCAGCTCTGTGGCATAGCCTGTGACTGGGCAGCGCTGGTGAGCCTTCACGTAACTGTAGACGCAGCGGTAGCAGAACACGAAGCCGGACGTGGCCAGGGCCGTGGCGTTCACGCGGACCTTGCGGCACAGAGGGCACACGGTCTTCAGGCTGGGCAGGAGAGCTGAGCTGGCCTCGTGCTCCAGGTGCACGGGGGGTGGGGGAGTGGGGAGCGCTGTCAGCGACTTGATGGTCTCCTGGTTTTCCGAGGAGTACCACCAGTCCAGGAACTGGAGGAAGAACACGCTGACGGACAGGCCGGTGGACAACGAGAAGGCAATGCCGCCCAGAGCTTTCCTCAGGGCCGACTGCACTCGTGATGCGATGCTGTAGCAGAGAGAAGCAGGGAGAGATGGTTACTACCGCACCTTTATCCATCTAGAAACCATGGGGAAAAGCACGTGGGGAGTCACTGCTTCACACCGCTCCTTGATGCACTAAGTTAGTTGGTCAGCGTGTCCCATGTCTGCACTTATTAGGATGTTTCAGATTCTTTTTGTATTTTAAGAAAGATCCAAATCCTGTTTTGTTCAGAAGTCTAAATCAGAAGAGTTTGGAACAAAGGGTCCTGGACCAGAGAGCGTTTCACTCCTGGAGCACCATTTCACAGGGTATTCAGTGTGCTCATGACTAGCTGCTGCTTAGGAGAATCAAAGAACTAAGTTTCAATCCTTTCAGCGACACTGCAACAACTGCTGCCCCTCTCCTGCTAGAAAAGTGCAGGGGAAGACTGAACAGTATAAAGGCCTGCATGCCAAAAAAGACCCCCAAACTCTGCAATTTTATTACCACAAAATCTTTTCAAGCTAATCCCTGCTACTGATTTCCTTATTTTCACTCACAATACACGCTTTTGGAGCGCATTTTGCCAAAGAGAACTTTCATCCTGAATTTTTGGAGAACAAGGCCCTTTTACTTGCAGCATCACCTCTAAATTAACACACCCACGGAACCCCCTGGAGAGCAGCAGCTGCACCAGGTTCTGCCATACCTGTGTGTTTGACTTGGGGTGGTTTCAGCCCATTTCTTCTCCAGGGCCTGGATATCCTCTGCAGTCAGTCTGACCAGGCGGACGCCAGCCAGCTTCAGCATGGGGGAATGATGCTCAGCCTTCCCCAGGATGTAGCACAGCTGCTGGATAAGAAACCAGCCCTCCCAGGTCATGTTTACATAGGGGTAGGCAGCTAGAAAGGCTCTGTAGAAGCGCTTCCAGGATGACGATGGAGGGTGGATGGAGTACTCATCCTCTTCCCTCAGGCTGGACACCAGTTTCTCCAGCTTTCCTTTCAGGTAAGGAACAAGAACCAGCAGGAGCAGAGACTTCCAGTGCTGCCTCTTTGGCAGGCCGGCCGTGGCCAGAGGTTGCTGTCTGCCATCTCCCATGGGGATCCTCTTCAAGCTGTAGAAGTTCTCGGAGAAGGATGCGCTGCACCTGGCCAGGTAGTGCTGCTGGAGCAGTAAATCCAGAAGGATGTAGAGCTCATCAAACCAGTGCCACAGGAAACCGTAACGGCCAGGATTAGACTCAGCAAGCACCTGTTGGGGAAGGGACATAAAACAGGAGGAATCACAGAGTGGTTTGGGTTGGAAGGAGCATTAAAGATCATCTGCCATGGGCAGGGACACCTTCCACTATCCCACGTTGCTCCAAGCCCCGTCCAACCTGGCCTTGGACACTTCCAGGGATGGGGCAGCCACAGCTTCTCCGGGTAACCTGTGCCAGGGCCTCCCCACCCTCACAGGGAAGGACCTGAAAGCGGAGTAAAGTGCTAAATTATAAATTACAGCAGCTATAAACGACGTCTCTAACTCACAACACAAGCCAGGTGGGTCACGACTGTCCCGCTGCCTGTGAGTGCGGCCGGCCCCCCTCCTCTCCCCTCACCCGCGGCCCACCTCTCCCCTCACCTTGACCAAGTGCTGCAGGGCGGGTTTCACGGCGGCCATCAGGCTGTCCTGGGCCACCGCCTCGAACACNCTCCCCACCCTCACAGGGAAGGACCTGAAAGCGGAGTAAAGTGCTAAATTATAAATTACAGCAGCTATAAACGACGTCTCTAACTCACAACACAAGCCAGGTGGGTCACGACTGTCCCGCTGCCTGTGAGTGCGGCCGGCCCCCCTCCTCTCCCCTCACCCGCGGCCCACCTCTCCCCTCACCTTGACCAAGTGCTGCAGGGCGGGCTTCACGGCGGCCATCAGGCTGTCCTGGGCCACCGCCTCGAACACGGACGGCCGGTCCCCGCCGGCCGGGGCGGCCGTGAGGTGCGCGCCCACCTCCGCCATGACACCGCC
>VXBT01005853.1:111181-193552 GCA_013400235.1 Oriolus oriolus | reverse complement strand
CTTGGTGGGATGGGAATGAGCACAGCAAGCTACTGGGATACTGGTGGGACCAGGCAGGGATAAGGGCTGGGTGCTGGGAGGGACTGGCTGGAGCTGGGGGTGCTGGGGAAGGGAACTGGGATTGGTGAGGAATGCTCCTGCGACTGGGGGATACTGGGAGAGATCTGGGGAGCGGTGCTGAGGGGGGGAAGGGCTGGTGGACAGGGGGCTCGAGGGCGGGCACTGGGGTGCCAGTCAGGAGTGTGGGTGGGTGCTGGGAGTCCTGCTGGAGGGGTGGGAGGGGCTGGCAGCAAAGCTGGGATGGGGCTTCCACGGAATGGGGAGGTGATAGGAGGAGCGATTGGAATGGGGACCACCAAGGGGGTGTTTGGTCCCCTGCACCAGCACAAGTTCAGGGCTGCAGGCACAGCTCTCCCTCTGCCGTCCATGTTCCATTGTTCTGTTTCTCGTCCTGCTTGTCTGGTGGCCCTGGGCCACACTTGGGCTGTCATGCAGCTCCTTGAGAGGCTTTCCAGGAAAAATGGGTGGCATCACTTACACTGGAGTTAAACCAGGGATCACTTTAGAGATTTAGGGATTGATGGTTTCAATGTCCAGGAGCTTGACTCAGTCCCAAGGCCCTTAAACCTGCCGCCCTCCTGTGTAGGGTCAGTGCTGGGGAGCGGGTCAGGCTGGCTGGAGTTATGTGTGGGGTCAAGCAGGTGTTGATCAGACACAGAGTCAGGTTTTCTGCGTGGTTTTGGGCTGAGGAGGCTTATCTTGCTTTGGTTCAGTCCACACTGAAATGTCAAGCCACTGTTTATAGCATTAAGCATTGCTGGAGCTTTCTGGAGCCATTCATCTTTTTCATCCCTTCTTGTTTGCTGGGGTTGGATCAGGAGGAGCCTTTTGCTGTCAGCTTTGAGCACCTCTTACCTGTTTCCATCTTAGCAAGTGCTGGGCACAGAACAGTAGTGAGGAGGGGGCAATCTGAAGTTGATTTTCTTCTGAAAATACAAGGCTGTTTGTGGTGTTATAATTTACCTTGACCCTCCTCGGTGTACGAGGAGCTGGCATTTTCTGCAGTCACACAAACAGCAGTGTTTTAAATATCTGGGCTGTTTTGGTTCCATTTGCTGTAAACCATGCTGAGATTGTTAGTGATGAGATAATACCCGGTGCTGCTGGCAGGCTGTCTGTGAACAGTGTGCAAAGCAAGCTCTGACACACACGAAGCAGCAATCTGTGTGCTCGTGAGGAAAAGAGCTTTATCCTGTGCTGCGCTTGGAATAGGGCACTTTGGTTACTGACCTAAGTCAGCTCTCATTTACATCTGTCAAAGGAGGTTGAAAAGACTTGGGCTGTGCTTGGCCCTGTCTGGGTGTTTCTAGGATTCTTCATGTTTCCAAGTATATGAAAGGAGAAGAGCAACAAAATATCCTGTTCTTGGGGTTTAACGACCATCTCTGAAATTCAGCACGGTTCCTTCCTCTCTGCTTGTAGCTTTGTGCAACTGGGCTGATGTTTATGGTGCTTGGGGTTTTTTATTTTCCCTCGATTTTCACTCTAATCTGCTGCTCTGGCCCCAGTTAAAGCTGTATTAGAGTAGCTCAGCTGAGACATGACCCCGGATGACAAATCCCCACATAATGCAAACAAAGAACATCGAGGCCACGTTCAATGCTTTTCTCATGGCACCGTGCCAAATACTCCCGTAGAGAAAAACATTTTAAGTCTTCTTTTTAAGCTGGGCTCAAACCCGAAGGACTCTGTCAGCAATAATGTTGCAGCTGAACACAGACTCTGATTTTAATTACAAAACAAGCGCCACAGCAGCCTCTGCTTTTGGGGGGGGGGGCTGTGAGATTTTTTGCTGGAAAAATTTCACTCATTGTGGCTCGTGTGGCTTTCCCAACCCAGCCTCTATTTTGGAAGGAGGTTAAACCTCCTCTGTACGAGGAATGTGTTTCCAGAGCTGTCTCCAGGCATAGCTTGATCTCCAGCTTGGCAGGAGCTGAAAGGGAGAAAAATCAAACCAAACCCAGTAATTCAGCCTAACTGGGTGAGGTGGCAACCAGGCAGGCAGCAGGTTTAGGAAAGTGGGAAAAGCAACAAGTTGTTCCTCATCCAGATGTTTGGCAGTTGGACAGGATGCCCCCAGCACTGCCACGAGAAAGGGGTGGAAATAGGGGCGTTACCCCTCAGCTGCTGCTGGGAATTCGACTGCTGGGGTGTTAAACTGATCCACGTGGATGGGGGGAAAGGAATGGTGATGGCATTGGGGTTGGTGAAGGGATGAGGAGGGAAAGGGTTAAGGAACAACAATCTGGTTGCACTGCTGGGCAGTCCTGGAGTTCAAAGCTGTGCTGGTCCTTTTGTTGCTGAGCCAGCAAGACCTGCAGGGTTTAGAGGCAAGACAGGCAGCATTTAGGGAACTGATGATTTGCTGCTTTGCTGGCAGCCTTTAAGGTCATGGAAGGATGTGTAAAAAAAGGGGAATTGGGGCAAAAAAATAGAAAAAGGAGGAAAGAAATGATAAAATCCTTTTTGAGATGGTTTTAGGGTCATAGTTCCTAGCATTGATACAGACTTTCATCAAAAGCAGTAAAACTGCCCACTCCTCTGCTTGTTTAGAAAATTGCTTCATATTTGTCACAAAACCAGCAATTGTAAGAATAAAATGATGGATATTCACATATGTTTGGGCAATCCCTGTATTCCAAGGCATTAATTTAGTTCTGTGGAGCAAGAGAAGTGCTGGTGAGACCACTCTCGTGGCTCTGCTGAGCACTTGGCTGCTCCAACAGCGTTTTTCCATCCTGTCCACAAAAAAAACCAAACCAGAGCAGCACTGAAATAATGAGCTTTGTGTGTGTGTCTCAGAGGTGGGATGTCAGATCTTGGCAGAGAAATATTTCAATTTCAAGCGTGAGAAAAGTAATGGCTTTTCTTTTCAAAAAACCACTGTTTTGCATCTCCTGGGAACAAAAGGAGGGAAAGGAATGAAAGGCCTGGGGGTGGGTGTTGCAAGTGGGGTTAACTGTGCCTTCCATCAAGATGCAGCACAGGCAGATATCGTTAGGGGGAGATGACAGTTTCCTTTGTCTGAAACATGGACTTCTCACTGCCAGGCGAGACACTGGGTTTGCTTTTCCTTGGAAAATGAATCTGTGTACCCAGGAATGACAGCTGCAGAGCATGCCAGCATCTGCTGGTTATGAGGAGTTTAAAAAATGCCTTTTGCCTGCTGAGACTGTGGATTTGGGAAGCTGAGCTGAGCACCACTGTTGTGTTTTAACCAAGCCTTTTAAATCCCTGGCTTTGCCAAGGAATACCAGCAGCAGGTGCAGGATGAAGATTGGGGAACTTGTGCCTGTGGATGTGAAGCTTTTGCTTCCTCCCTCGCTCACCAACCGTCCTTGCTCCGAGTTCCTGCCTCACAAGCTGGGTGTTGCCACCAAACAGCATTTGGAGCTGACTTGTTCTTTTCTTATTCTTCTTATTCTCAGGTGTTTTAAGGAACTGGAACCATGACGGACTCCAAATACTTCACGACCAATAAAAAAGGTTGGTGTTGGGCTGGTGCAGTGGATTGGAGGTGGTGGGTGGCTATTTTTACACAGCTTTTTTAACTGCATGCAGGAGCACTTGTGCTTTTCTGGTAGCTCTGTCCCTGTTTCTCTTCTTAATCATCCAGGGAGAAACTTCCAAAGTAGGTCACATGGTGACAAAAGACAAAACTGGGTATTATACGGTTTTATGATTGCACAAAATGACCCAAATTGCTGCTTTTTCAAGGATCAGAAAGCAAAACATTGGGATTGGAGTGCAGATCTGGTCAGGGACAAAGTTTTGGTTGTGGGCTAACAAGTGCCAGACTAAGGATGGTTGTTAAGTTGGGCATCACAGGATGAAGTTGATGTGAGGAATTTAATATTTTGGGTATATACATCAAGCAAACATAATGGGTTTTCCTGTTGCCATTTCCTCCAAAGCTGCAGGTGCTCTGTTTGACTTCCCTGTGCCTTTACTGCAGGTGTGGCAGTCACCTCACCTCAGGACAAACTGCTACCCTTAAAAATGGGAAGCCTGGAAAGGATCTTCGGGATTATTTTACTCATTCAGCTGTTTCAGAGCAGGGCTTGTTCTGCTGAGACTGTCCCAGGCAGGTTTCCTAAACTGTTCTTGAACAAAGCACTGTTGCTGAGTGCAATTTAAGCCTGATCGTTCTCCAGTGGATGTGGAAAATGGTTTGCATTAACTTCTCCTTTGCAAAATGGCTGAGTGCTCCCTCTGAGTGCTTGCCAGTGAAAAAACCCACACTGTTGATCTATTTATGTGTCATTAAGCTTCACAATGAGCTCATAAATGAAGCTAATGCAGTTGACATCTTTCTAAGGGGCAGCTCTGGAAGTTCAGAGCTAAAGGCAGGTTTTTGTGGGCTGGCTGCAGGGAGCCAGTCTGTGCTGGGTGAGAGCTGGAGCTGGCTCAGCTCTGCTCCAGGGCATGAGCTCTGGGTGAGTAATGCCAGGCTCTTCCTCAGGCAGGAGGGATGACGAGTGGTCTCTGCACTGCAGCAGCTTCTCTTCTGTTTTAGAGCCCCTGGTAGGTTCTCTGTGTCAGGTTTTAATCAGTGCTGCTGCTCTGAGCAAGTGTAGGAATTGAAAGCTGGTGCTAGAAATCTTGTCAGGGATATTTTGATGTTTGTAATGTGTGCTCAGGCTGTGGCTCCTAGTGGGAATGCTGCTGGCTGTCCTTCCTGAGGAAAGCTGTCTATCTGTCTGTTGGGAGCATCATCCTTCTTGTACCACTGGCTCTGTCTGGAACAGGCCTGATGAACAGCCTTGTGCACATGTTGCTTTATTTTATAAACTTGCTTTGCCGCTTTGGTGACCCAGCCTGAACTGGTTTTCTACCCAGTAATATCTGGAAGAATAAATCATGGAAAAGGCTGATTTGGGAACCTTGAAATCCAGGCAAGCTGTGTTACATGCAGCTTTTGTTAGTGGTAGCTCTGTCTTTTTAGCTTTTATTCCCCTTTTTAAACACATGCTTTGCTGTTTCAGCCACTGTGTCCCACAGCATTTGGGCTCCACTCCAGCTTTCTCAGGAAGCAGGCAACGATGAGCAAAACTTAAAAAGTCTGGGCAAAATTCCTAGCTTAGTTTGTTTCTTGCAGGCACGAATCTGGCATCTCCCAGTATCTTTTCATGCTGGTTATGTAATGGTTGCCTCAGAGAAACAGACGCTCCAGGGATGTGATTTGGTGTCCTGGAAGTGAGAGAGCTGCCACACGCAGCGTGGTTCTTGTTCATGGCATTTTTCTCTGCAAGGTGTAGTCACATCAGTCCCTTGAGTGTTGCAGCTTTGCTTCTCAGTGAACCATGGTCTCCATAAGGTCTGACAGCTTCCAAGTGCTGCTGGACCAGTTTTATGGGAATGGCAGGCCAAGGAAGCAAAAACTCACTCTTCAACTATCCCTAAAACAAGAGCCTTTTCCTCTCCTGAGAGGCTCAGTCTGGTTTTTTTGTCTTCTGCCAGGAGAGATTTTTGAACTCAAGGCTGAACTCAACAATGAAAAGAAAGAGAAGAGGAAAGAAGCTGTAAAGAAGGTTATTGCAGCCATGACCGTGGGGAAGGATGTCAGGTAAAAGCAGCTTGTACCTGTGGCAGCTCAGGTTGTCCTGGGACTCGGGTGTAGTGACACATGTCCGTGGAACAGCTCCGAGTTTGGCACCCTGGTGGGGATGGCTGTGTCCTTGCCTGTGCTGTGCCTGAGTCACAGGTTTCTCAGGCTCCTTCCTGTCACTGAAAGAAAGAGAAATAACTGTTTTCAGTGTGGGCTTAGCTCAGTCCCAAGAGCCCTTTTTGTTTAAAACATATCCAGAATCCAGCCATTTTGTATGTCACTTTAGATGATGTTTTCTTGCTGCTTGCTGTCCTGGGTTTTAGTGTTACAAGGGTAATTCCAAGTTTTTCTCAGCCTTATCTGGCACAGCATAAATTGAAGCTACATTTTAAAATGGGTGATTTTTAAACTGAAGCTGTGTCTTACTGCAGCTGAAGGACACTGGCATTTACCTCTGCAACACTGTCCCCAGTACTATTTTCTGAGACAACCAGAAAAACCTGCTGGAGTGAATGCTTTCTCCCTTCCAGCTTCTCCTGTTCCTGGAGCCTAGCAGAGAGTCAGTAATTCTGGATTCATGGCAGCGTGGTCTGTTGCCACGGAAATCAATACAAGGTTGCAAATTTAGCATAGTGACTTCATCATAGAATGAAGGAACATATAAACTGGAAGAGAAAAAAACCCTAATCTTTTTTGCCAGCAGCACTTACCCTTCACCTTTGGATCCCCACAGCAAACCTGGGAGCTGCAGAATCTTTGTGTAACTTCCTGTGTTATTCTGCAGTGCTGTTTACAGATGGCTGCTTGACATTTGAGTGAAACCCAGCTTGTCAGTGTTTAAGCTTCTAATCACTCTGGGCTTTACTAGTCTGAAATTTGGCCGGTTCTTCAGAAGTATCCTGCATGACCAAAACATTTTGAAGCAACTTTTTTTCTCTTGTGGGTTCATTTCCAGGCGTGGTAGAATTTTCTTGTTTGGTGAACTCCCCAGTTAAAACACGTTTAGGAAATTGCATTAGGTTTTCACCTCTTCCTATGTTAAAGCCATAGAAGAGATTAAATGATTATTATAAAAACCATTGCAAACTGCTTTGAAAGGGAAGGTGACCTTTCATTAAACAGCAGGGTGCTTAAAGTGGACCTCCAGTTTTTCTGGCTTCCTTGATATTGTTACTATCCCCTCTGCATGCGGTGAAACCTCACTTTTTTATCTTGTGGGTGGGAGTGTGCATCTGCTGGAGGGCAGGAAGGCTCTGCAGGGGGATCTGGACAGGCTGGATCCATGGGCTGAGGCCAGTGGTGTGAGGCTCAGTGATATATGAGGTCCTGCACTCAGGTCACAACAACCCCTGCAACACTCCAGGCATGGGCAAGAGCATCTGGAAAGCTGGGAAAGGATCTTAGGGATGCTGATCAGCTGTGGCTGAATGTGAGCTGGTGTGTGCCTGGGTGGCCAAGAGAGCCAACGGCACCTGGCCTGTGTCAGGAATAGTGTGGCCAGCAGGACCAGGGCAGTGATTGTCCCCCTGTGCTGGGCACTGGTGAGGCCACACCTCAAATCCTGGGGGCAGTTTGGGGCCCCTCGTGACGAGAAAAACACTGAGGGGTTGGAGGTTGTCCAGAGAAGGGAATGGGCTGGAGCACAAGTCTGATGAGGAGCAGCTGAGGGAGCTGGGGGAGCTCAGGCTGCAAAAAAGGAGGCTCAGGGGGGACCTTCTCACTCTGAACTCTCTGACAGGAGGGTGTAGGTGGGGGTCAGTCTCTTCTCCCAGATAACAAGTTACAGGATCACAGGAAATAACCTCAAGTTGTGCCAGGGAGGTTCAGATGGGATTGTAACAGGCTGCCCAGGGCAATAGGGGAGTCACCATGCCTGGAAGAGCTTTAGAAGCACTTGGGGACATGGTTGTGGCCGTGCTGGGGGAACTGCTGGTCTTTGCCAACCCAAACAATTCTCTGATTCCATCCTTGCTTATCCTTGTGTTGTGTATCCAGCTCTCTGTTCCCTGATGTTGTCAACTGCATGCAGACTGACAACCTGGAGCTGAAGAAGCTGGTCTACCTGTACCTGATGAACTATGCCAAAAGCCAGCCAGACATGGCCATCATGGCTGTCAACAGCTTTGTGAAGGTAACCTGCTCCCCTGGCACGTCAGAAGAGGGTCCAGCACAGTGGCTGCCAGCACATCTCTTTGTCCATCAGCCTTTGGGAGCTTTATCTCTGCTTTGGGGCTGGGCTCGTAGAGGAGGGTGCTGAATCCACTAGATTGGGGTCCTTTCTCTCACTTGTTCCATCTGGTTATTGCAGAGGAGATGACTTCAGCACCCCTGTAAGTGGCTGTGAGAGAGCCTGCTCCAGGGAAAGCTGCTTCTATTGTTTTACCAACTTCTGGTATTGGAAAACAGATTTTATCTGTTTCATCTTCCAGCCTTTGTAGTATCTGAGACATGGATATCAAACTTCCTGTTTGGATGTTTCAGCTGTGCTCTGGGTGGAAAAGTTTTATCTCTGGTGAAACTGAGAGACAGTTCACTGGAAAAACAACAGCCTGATTGCTGTGTTGCCTTTAGTTCCGCTGTCAGGTTGCTTCTCCTTATCTAGGAAATGTTATTTCAGTCCCATGTTGTGCAAGATAAAACCCAGTGCTTAGAAGAAGTTTGAGACTCCTTTTAAGAGTGTTATAAAATCTGAGACACTGGGGACTGAGACTGAGTTTCAAGTTTCTGTTGTGGTTCTTGAGGCAGAAAGAGGTGAGAAGACCCAAGAAGAGATCAGGTCTGGTCTTCTGGCCAGAGAGGATGTCCCTGTCTTCCTCTCTGGAAGGAATACTGTCTGTTTCTAGAGTGTAACTCTGTTAGAATGAACTAACAAAATTATATTTTTCATCTCATGCCCTGTAGGAAAAATTCTGGTGTCCCTTTTGGCAAGTCAAGAGACAGGTGTTAGTGCAGACCAGTGTCAACACTTGCTCTTTACTAACTCAGCACTTCTCAGTTCAAGGTGTGAAATGCACTGGTAGGACGTGTCCCTTCTCTTGCAGGCTTTAAAAGTAGTTTTTCAGCTGTGGGAAATTTGAACAATGAAAGGTAAATGCTTTTGTAGGTCATTCTGTAACCATCCCTTTACAGGCTGATTTTAGAGGAGCTCAGAGATGTAGATGGATTGGATGTATGGAAAATTATGTAGGCTTGGAGTTCCAAATGTTATATTCCTGTCTGCTTTTTCTTTCTCCTCTTCAGAAAAGCACCTCTAGAGTAGCCTTTGCTTAGTGCTTCACATGTAACTTAAGAGATGTTTGTGTTTGGCCTTTAAGAAATAGGCCTTGATGACTGTTGCATAGTGATTTTTCCCATTACATCTTGTGCTCCTTTAAACCAGGATGGCTGGAAATCAGTAAATTACTTTGTCTGTGGTGAGATTTTGGGTGCTGAGAGCTGCCTCTCCAGCTTGGCTGCCGGATCCTGTTGAAAGCAGCTTTGCTGGGAGAAGGAAGGAGCACCAAGATGATAATTTTACAAGATGGAAACATCCTGAGACAGTGTAAAATGCTTTTGTGAAGCAGCAAGTGCCCTTTATCCCCGATCTGAAATAACTGCCTGGCTCTTAGCGTGTAATCAGAGAGATGCTTCTTAAGTAAGAGCAGCCTGGTTCTGGCTGCAGGGAATCAGTGGCTGCTGGTGCAGGTTTGTTTGTGTTCTGGTGCAGGACTGTGAAGACCCAAACCCTCTGATCCGTGCCCTGGCCGTGCGCACCATGGGCTGCATCCGCGTGGATAAAATCACCGAGTACCTGTGCGAGCCTCTCCGCAAGTGTCTGAAGGATGAGGACCCCTACGTGAGGAAAACTGCAGCTGTCTGTGTGGCCAAGCTGCACGACATCAATGCCCAGATGGTGGAGGACCAAGGGTTCCTGGATTCCCTGCGTGACCTGATCGCGGACTCCAATCCCATGGTAACTTATTCCCAGCACGTTGCTTGAGTTTGTGTTGTTTGATAATCAGGAACGTCAAAGGTTTTTCACTGGGATAGTTTTGTTGGTTAGAGAACACTTGTTGCCTCAGAGAACAGGAAGTATCTTCTCTTGTTTGATCTGTCTGGGATTTTGCCTGTCTTGAGTGCTGCAAAAGTGGGACTTCCTGGCCACATGAGTCAGAAGAGCAAGAAATACGTGATGCTGCTCTCTTGGTGACAGCTTGTAGCTCTTGCTCTCCTGCAGGCTTTGGCTCTTCTTGGAGTAAGAGTTGGGATGAATTCATTTGCTAATGCAGATAAATCCACTGGCTTGTAATGAGTGGAGAAAATCAATGCTAATGTTTTTAATAAAGTTAAATGAGTCGTCAGAGCAGAGGTGGAGATCATGACCAAGAACTTCACAGGAGTAAATTACCTACTAAATCAGCATTTAATTATGCTTGATGAAGAGTCCACTTCCAAGCCAGGTGTCTCCTGCTATTACTTTGTAGCTAAAAGGTGGTGGCCAAGGAATTGAAGTGCCCCACTGCATCATCCTTTCATTCAATATTGTTTCCTATTTCCTCCTGGAATCCAGGGAGCATACCAATGTCATCCTGACCCTTAGCAGGGAAGAAAACTTCTGCAGCTCAGTTTAACTCAGAGTTTAAGGATGTGACTGCTACTTTATCTCTTTTAGAGCACAGACTCTGCTTAAAGACATAATCTCACATTATTAGGGCAGATCTAACAGCTCTTTCTATGGTGCATGAGTCAAACCACAGAATTTCTGTCCTGCTGTAGCTGTCTTTGGGCACCTCAGATAAACCAAGTGCTGGTGATAATGTGCCATCCCCTTTAGCAGGAGAGTGAAGGCTGCTGATTGCTCTAAGACTTTGTAGAGACAGTACAACTTGAGATGTGTGACTGTCACAGGCAGCAGTCTGAGTGGTGCTGTCTCTGAGGAGATACAGACACCTCTTTTCTCTGATATCCAGCTCTTTTACAAGTTGTTCTTTTTATCTGTCTCCCTGATTCTTTTTCTTATGCCAGGCTCCTGGGTGAATATTAATGACTGCTTGAAGATGCTTTCTTTGTCTAGGTGACTCTGGGGCATATAGAGAAGTAGCTGCTGTTCCAGTTCAGTGTGGAGGGTGTGCCTTGCAGCCTCTGAAGGGACTTGCTTGGGCTCCTTTAGTTCCACTTCAGTGCTGGCCCTGGTGTTCAGCAGCTCCCAGGCAGCAGTGGAGGGCAGGAGCAGAACCTCCTCTCCTCCCAGCCTTGGTTCCAGCTCTTAATTTTGTTCTGATTACAGCCACATGGATATGAGTTGAAGAGCTCTGGCTGAAGAGATGTGGTACTTCAGGAGAAATAACAAGGTTTTGCTTGCCCTTTGTGCTTGTTGATCTCTGTGGAACTCAGTGGTTTGGTAAATGACCCCCTGGCTGACAGGAGAGCACAGATATGTGTTTCAAAAGTGCATTAACTTAATATTGACTTAAATGAGTGGAGAGGAGAGGAGAAATACCAAAGGGCAGCGTGTGCTCAATTTGCTAAATAAACCTCCAAAAGTAGCACAGGGCTTCCCGATAAAACATCAGGAAAACTCACGAGCTCCTTGGTGGTAATGAGGGTGGGCTGGGGCAGCTCTCCTGAAGCTCTGCGGGGTCACAGTACCTGCCTCATGCTGTACTTACCTGCTCCTTCCAAAACTGAGGATTCACAGCAGGAAAATGCAATTTGGAGGAATGAGGATGATGAAGGAGAGGCCTGGGGTGTGTTTTCAGATCTGCAGGCTTTGAGAGATCTGCAGGCTTTGGGAGGATTGTGTAGCTGTGTTCTGTGTACTGGTTTCCCAGGTTTTACTATAAGATGGGGCATTATATTTTTCTTTTTAAGGGTGCATGGGGAGAGATTTTATCAAAGGCTCGAGGCTCTCAGAGCTGCTGATTTAATACAATATTTATCTGGTTACAATTTTTGTAGAAGAAGACATTCCTTCTAGTTAAGTTGATCCTCTTTGAAATTCGTGCCTTTGTGATACAGTGGTTCCCTCAAAAGTACAGGAATTATCCACCCCTAATTAAGGTTCATCTTCCTGGTCAAGCCATCCACCTCATTGCTGCTTTCTCCATGTGAAACTTCAGTTCCTGATGACCTTGAATTGTGATTGCCAGCTAAGTTATATTTGTGTGCAAGTTGATTATTTATTAAGGTATTTTTCCTTGGAATGCAGTCCTGCCTGGAAGGTCTTTTTAAATAAACGGTGTGTATCAGTATTGGCTATCAGAGGAAAGATTGCTGGAAGGAATGGTACAGATGGATCTGTTCTGATGGCCTATTCCTCTGTAAATGGTGCATCTCAATCATTGCAACCTGTTAGCCAAGCTCATTCATATTTATATTATAAATGTTTCTCCTCTTTTGATGGCTTGTGGAAATGGGCAACATTAGATACTTAATGAAGCAGAATTTTTTAGATGGGAAATCCACACTTGTTCTCTCTTCTGAGAAATGAGGATTTTGAGCAGGAGCTAAAAAAGGCTGCAGCTGAAAAATGGTCTTCAAGAAGGGTTTTATTATGGCTTGGTAATTGGTTGCCTCTAGCACACGAGCGAGCTCTAAGCATTTTATCTGGGTGCTTGGTGGAGGAACATCTCCATCTGTGGCTCACTAATTGCCTCATAATTGTGCAGAGATCAGGGTGCATTTTTCTCTGGGCTCAGATCACCTTCATCATAAGGATGTCTGACTAAGTTGGAGGTGACCTTGTCAGAAACATTTTGGGTTTGTTCTTTTTTTTTTTTCCTATATTTTTGGAGTAATGGCATTTTTCTGTGTTAATAAACCAGCAGTCTTTGGGGATGTTTGGGGCAGTGGAGTCCTGTTGAGGTGCTGTAGGTGCACAGCCTGGGTTCTTTCCCCTTTTATCTGTTTTTGTTGTCAGGACGTGGCCTTAGTTCACAAAAAGTGATTTTTTTTTGTGTGTGTGCACGTGCATCCTCTGGGTGAATTAATTCAAATTTCTAATTGCATAAATATCGATAGGGATGTATCTGACGAGGTACCAGGTGGGCTGGTGGCTTTTGACATGGCAGAGTTACCTGAGATGCCTTGTGCAGGCAATTGCCAAAAAACCACTACAAGAGCACGGCTGAGCTGCACTGAAGAAGTTTGGTTGTGAAGGAGTCTTTAATCTCGTTTTACAGACGGGTCTAAAGTGCCTGTGGCTGCCCTTTGTGGTGTGGGATCCTGCTGAAGGGGATCCTTCCACAGAGGGAGCCCTGATTTCTTCCCAGAGCTGTCTTAAGGCAAATCCTTCTTTTTTTGCCCTGCATTTCTGCCCATGAAGCTCAGCAGAAGCAGGACTGGGGGAATATAAAGCTGGGGCCTGGCTGCCTTGGGCAGCTGCACTTGCTCAGTCCTCAGCACCTCTCTTGCTGGTAAGCTGGCTATAATGCATCTCACAAGTGTGTCCTCCCATAATCCTCATGTTCTAACAAAAATAGGATTCCAAAATGGGATTTTTGCGCACTCCGGGTTACTGCAGAACGCTGTTCACACCCAGCAGTAGGAAATAGTCAGGGGAGAGAGGTAGGAGTGTTTCACACCTACTGGTGGCCAGAGGTTCTCTGAAAAACCTTTTTTTATTATTTTTTTCCTGATGCTGTCTTGTTCTGGCCTTTGTGAATCCCATCCAATGACTGCTCCTCCTTGGAGCATGGGAAGTGCTGAGCCCAGGAGAGGTAGAGCAGGCCACGAGATGGCAGCAGCTGAAAGCAGAACGAAAGCTGACTATCTTTAGACACTTTATTTTATAACTACTTCCCTCCTGGTTTTTATCCCTGCGCTTGGTTTTCTTCAGGAATGTAAATATTAGCAGAAAAACATGAGAGGAAATCCATCTAAATCCGTACCGGTCTTTTAATATTTGAATGGAGCAACCTTTCTCTCCAAATATTTTCAATCCTTGACCTTCTAAGGTAACTTTTAACCCATGGAATAGATTCCTTGCCAATCTATCTGTTTTCCATGTGGCTTAAGTTAACTGATGTCACCTTCTCCCTGTTATTTTCTAGGTTCTGTTCAGTTTTTAATTCCCTCTTGTAGCGTTTCTTCTGCCTCGTGCTGGATCCAAGGCTTTTCAGGTGTGGCTGTTCTGCTGCTGTGTTTTTGTGGGCTGCACAGACTTACTGTGCTGTGTTTTACACCCTCTACATCACAATTTATTGGGAGAAACACTGTTGTGACTCAGCACAGAGTAACCTGAGATCACAGAACTGAGTAGTAAATGCACCGAGTGTGTGGAGTGTAATTAAAGTCTTTTGTACCAGGGAGTTTTTTTGCCTTTAACATCAGCCACACTAGGAAGGGAATCTGAGATCTGACAGCTGGAGGTGGTGAGGTCCACCTTGATCTGAATTGATCTGAATTCCCTCCAGCAGTCTTGAGTTTCCACAGCTCGCAGATGAGACTAAAAACATAGAAATCACAGTGTTCTCCTGTCTCTCCAGCTGTGCCTGTAAGGGATGTGGGTTCCTTCTTTGCCAGAACTTCAGAGTTTGTGTGGGGGAGCTTCCTGGATGACCCTAGGGGGGAAGATGATCTTCCTTTATTTTTCCTACTAGCTGGCAAGCAGAATGTCTTTGAGATGATGTCCTGAGGAGTGAGCCTGTTTAGAAACAAGAGGAGCTTTTGTCTCCTGGGCCTGTCCTCTGCAGGAATTTTATCCCTCTTTGTGTAATAAAAGCTGAGGAAAGAACTCCTTGCTGAGAAACTGGTGATCCCCTGAAGTCTCAAAAGGAATTTATGGGAGGCAGTCATGGAAGTGGGAATTGTCTTATACAACAGGGAGTGGAACACCACCTTCTCCCTGGGCACAGGAGATCACCTGCTCCTCATGGGGCCTCTCCCAGCTGTGTGTTTTACCTCTGCAGCCGGTGTTTTTTCTGGTGGGAGGAGTGAGCTGTCACTGCTGGATGAATTCATGATTCCTGCTCATAAAGGTTGTAAGGACTTGAAAATTCACAGCCCGGTATGGAGCTGAATATTGGTGGGAGCTGTGGGCTCTGCAGCATCTCATCAGCCTGGGGCTGCTCCAGGATGACCTCTGTCCCTCTGGATGAAAAACATCCTTCTTTTTAAGGTGTTGCAGACACAGGCTGGATCTTGAAGTCCTCCAGCCATGTCTGAATTGGTCCTGTGTGTGGTTTGGGGTTTTTTGATGATGTTTGTGCTGCAAGTGGAGATAATATTTCCTTCTGGGAGACACTTGATGGCCTTTGTGGGTGGAATTTCTTTTACCCTGTGATGGATATGTTGCAGTGAGCTTGAACGTTGCTTGGGGCTGTTGGAGAGTGGTGATGTCACTTTGGAGCTCTCTAATGGATGCTTCTGCTGTTTACTTGAGGCTACCCAGGAGGAAGAGCAGCACTTTTGGTAAACTATGCAGCCAAAAGCAGCACCAAGCTGGGAGAGAGGTAGGGAGAAGCTATGGAGGAGCCTGTCTAAACAGTGGCTGTGTTCGTGCATGGTGGGATGCTTGAGAGAGGAAATGTGGGAGTGCCAGGCAGTGCAGAAACCAGCTGTGTGTGTTGCAGCAGGCAGCAGCAAAGACTTAAAAGTAGGGAAAAATGGAGAGCTGCCACCTGTGATTGGTGGCACAGCTTCTGGTTTCCCACTCTGATACCTAAAAGGCCAACCTGGAAACAGAGAGTGGACAGGAGTGAGGGAATAAAGGTGGATATTTATTGGAAAGGCCTTCAGAGGCACACCCTGGGCAGGCCAAAGGCTGCACCCAAGATGGACCCCGAGTCACGAGTTCTTCACACTGTTACAGGTTTGGGCCATTTGCAGATCAGCATAAATTGGCCAATTAAACTTTAGCTAATGATGGAACTGCCCCTCAGCTCGCCCCCCTTCTCAAGGTGCTGGGTTACACATTTTGGGCCTGGGACGGGCTGGGTGTCCTTGGAGAGCAGGCCTGGAGAGGCTTTGTTATGTCTGTGTGAGCATGAGAGAGCAGCAGCTGACAGGCTGCAGGGCAGCTCAGAGTCACACACTGGGAATGCAGAATTTGAAAAATGTAAGAGTTAAAACCTAAGGCATCATGAGCCCGCCTTGTTCTGCTGCTGAAACCAGCTTTGGCATTGGAATGAGCTCCTGCAACAGCTCCTGCAGAGGAATCTCACTTCCTGAGCAGGTATTTTCTACAGGTTGTCATCCTAAAGAGATCTGAGGGAATTTCAAACATGCCTGTGGGACTTGGGTTTTTGTTTGGTTGGTTTTTGGTATGAAGGATACAGGCCTTGAGCATCTTCCATCAGAGCTGTGCTTTTCCCGTGGTTTTGGTACTGGCAGAGAAGCAGTGAGTTCGATAATTTGTGAATTTCTGTGGCTCCAGAGTTTTGTCTTCCCAGACCCCTCATTTATAAAGCTTAATTGACAAATTCATCCGTCAGAGACTTGTCTCCTTCCAATTACAGCCACCAGTATGTGCCTAATTTTCAAAGCATTAGTCTTGCTGAACAGATCATTCCAGGATCTCTAACATCAATCAGCGTGCTGTGAATTTTGTTGACATGTGTCTTTGTGTTATTTTCCATTGGAACAGACACTTCCAGCTATTGACAAACACCATTTGTCAGATAATGCTGTCGTTATGATGTTCTGTAACTTTTCACCCCCCTTTTTAGGGCTCTGTAAGGAATTTGGTGCTTAGCTGGTGCTTTTTTTCTCAGCTCAGATCAGAGACAGCCCATTTGCCACTGGATGGTGCCAGCGAGAACCTCTGCAAGGAAAATTGCACAAAATAAAGCAAAACCTTCCTGATATGTGTGGTAGGTGCCTGATCCAGACTGGGATTAGACCACAGGGATTTCTGGAAGGAGAACAGGGAGTTGCAGACCCTCAGTGTGTTCCTGTGGAGTTGAATTTCCTGCACTGAGGGCTCAGCTGTGCCAAGGAGAAGCCCCTTGTGATGGAGCCATCCCTGAGCAGCTTCTTGCCCACCTACCACAAGAGCTTCAGCAGCTGGGGGAAGCACATTTTCCTGCCTTACAGCTCACACATCCTGATTTTTGCAAGGATATGAGAGCAGGAGCGATGTTCCAGTCTGCCACAAAGTGCCATTTTTCTGCAGGGAAGTGCAAAACCCAGTTAGGGCAAGCACGCCGTGGGAAGTATAACACTTGACTTCCCTTCCATTGCCACCTCCATGAAAATTCAGCCCACTTGCAAAAAGCAAGCCAGGAGGTCTTTCCCACCCAGGCAGCTTTTTGGGATGTGATCAGGAACTGGGAATGTGTGAGTCTCCCAGAGCTTTAATTTATATCTGTACATATAAACAAGCATTGGCTGTGTGAGAGGCTCATCAGGGCTCTCTGACTTGCATGGTTGAGCCATTTTATAGAATCATTGAAGCACAGAAGGGTTTGGGTTGGAAGGGACTTTAAAGCTCATCTTGTTCCATCCCCTGCCATGGGCAGGGACACCTTCCACTATCCCAGGTTGCTCCAAGCCCCATTCAACATTTCCAGGAATGGGGCAGCCACAGCTTCTCTGGGCAACCTGAGCCAGGGCCTCACCACCCTCACAGGGAAGAATTCCTTTTGTAAAGTAAGAAATTTTAATGGTTCCTGGCCTGTTTCTAGGGAAGCAAAGTAAGGAGGGCTTGGAGATAAAAGTTCTGATGTGGGCAGGATTAGGGGTCATGTTCTCTGGAGAGCACCTGTTAGGGACCTTCTGGGCACACGGCGTGGTCGTAAAAATGGGTGGCCCTGTGAAACACCCATCCATGGGTGCTCTGAATGTCCCACCTGGGAGTCTGTGCTTAACGACACAGATGCCATGCAAGCCCAGAGTGCTCTTTGAAATGTCAGCACCTCTCCATTCTCAGAAACATCTCGTGGTGCCTGGTTCCCTTCAGGGCAGGAGCCTCAGCATCTTCTCCAAGCCCCTTTGTTTTTCCTCCTTTTTGCTCGTTTTCACTTCGTTTTAACGGCGTGGCGAGCCGGAGGTTCCTGTTTAAAGCAGCAGAACATTGTATTTCATTAACTCCATTACACACTTGGTTTAATTTCCAATTAGCCTGGGATGCTAGGGAAATAATCTGATTGCTTCGACCGGTTGGCATTCTGGATGTGCCGAGCTTCCCTCCTGTCCCCTCAGCCCCTGCAAAGCTTTTCTGTGTGGGCTGCCAGGCAGACACACAGGTTTTTACCCACCCCCTTCCCTCCCTGGTGCTGTGTTTTATACCATTTGCTCTGAGCTAAAGGTTTGAGCTGCCAGAAGGAATCTCTTGGAAATCAGAGTGCTCCTACCTCTGCAGCTTCCCGCGAGGTTGGGTCTGGTCTCTCTGGCTGCAGAGGGAGTTTGGCTGGAGGTGGATTTAAAAATGTTCTTGTTAAAGCTCTAAGTGGAGAGGCTTGGGTTTCTTGGTTTTGTTTAATAAGAGCCTGGGAGATTTTAGTTATCCTCATCCCAGTGACGCTTCTCCAAGAGCCTAAATTTATTGGGAAATTCCAGCCAAAAGCAGGTTTATTGTCATTCGGCTCGTCTGTGCTCCAAAAGGATGTTGCTGTGGCTGCATTTGAATAATGTCATAATGTACCCAGGGTGAACTGATTTGCATCAGCAAGCCAGGGACCTGTTATTGTTATTAATTATTATTAATTCTTCAATCTGCTCTGCATTTTTATTTTCTGGGGGATTTTTAGGCAGATCCTCATCTGGTAGCTCATAGCTTCAAGTTGGTATTCTTAATTGTGAGTCAAATGAGGTGTTTTGCAGTGGAGTTAACTTAGAATTTTAAGCTTTAAAAGCTTTTCCTGTTCATTAGTTGTTTGGGCTCACATATCTGTGGCTACTGGGTTGACTTCAACTTTTTCATTATTTTTGAGAGCTCAAGACTACACCAGCTGTCAGTTTTATGTACTTTTAGTCTGCTTCTTCCAATCTGTAGGATAAATTATACAAACTCCTGGTTGGTTTCTCATCAAAATAAACTTGGGGCATGTTTTGAAAAGCAGAGAATATTTTATTTGCTGAAGAAACTTAGGGGTTTTTTTTCATCAGCCTGTGAAACTTGTCCAGTTCCTTGGTCCTATACCATTTGTAAAGCTTTAGCTTACTTTTTATATGTCTGCCAGCAATTCCATCATCATTGCTATTTATTTTCCAGAGAAAATAACCAACTTCTTGTAACTTATCACTTTGTTCTTGCTGCTTAACGTAGTTGGACTCCCTGATGTTGTGTTGCTGTGTTAAGGAAGAAGTGTCAGTCGAGCTGAAGACTTTAAGGTTCAGCTTTGATGTTGCAGGTTGTGGTTTTTTTTTTTTGGCCAAAAACCATCTTTCCAAATATTTCCAGTGCCACTTCCGTGAGTGCCAAAGCACACACTGGACCAGCAGGTGATGTAATACTGGAATTGGTGTTGCATGGTTCTTTATGGACTTTTTTCCATACGTGAGTGATAACTCTTAGTGGGGAAAGCTTCAGTCTTTGACCTGACCTTTTACTTGGCGGGAGCTGTTGGCAGAGCAGGAGCTGTGTGCTGGAACTGTGCAGTGCTGGCTTGTGCTGCTCCATGTTCCCGTTCCTAGCTGAGCCAGTGGCAGTGCCAGGGAAGAGGTGAGCGTGTGTGCTCCAAGCTCTGTTTGTGTTGGACTGCCTCCTGAGAGCTGTTTGCATTTCAGCTGCGCTGTGGCTGTGTGGAAAGCCTCGGAGATGCTAATTGTTTTTGTTGGCATACCCACAGCACCATAACACATCAATATGTTCGGTGCAAATCGCCAGGCGAGTCCTTTTTTTTAATAAATATTGCTTAAAGTTTGAATTTATTCCCCACCCTTTCCCTTACCCCCTTTTGTTTCATTTGTCTCCTTGTCGCTGTGGTGCTGAGGTGGGAGTTGAGGACCAGCTTTAATCGTGGGCTGTAGACTGTAGCTCCCAGCTCCTCTGGCAGGACTGAGCTGCCACTGGGTATTTCAAAACCCCTCCCAGTCCTTTTTCTAACACCCAAGGAGACCACAGCCCGTGTTCCAAAGTCCATCTTGCCTTCTGCCACTTCCTCCTGGATGCTTTTAATGGAATTAGGAGTGGATTGCCACGTGCTGTCCCATCCTCAGCTGTGAATTGGACAGGTTAGTACCTGAAAAACGGACCCAAAAGATCCTAAAAGCAAAACCTCATTCACAGCTTGGTCTCTGGGTTGGAGCTGCTGTTCTCCACCCACGGGAGCAGCGTTGCTGTGCATCCTCTGTCCGTGGCAAGCACAGGGATGGATTCCATGGATCCTGCAGGCAAGGAAACTTAACCACAGCTGCTTTGACATGTACTTGCCCCAGGGTTTAGGATATCCTGGAAGTGTCCAGAAACATCTAAATATGGCACTTGGGGATGTGGTTTAGTGGTGGGCTTGGCAGTGCTGGGTTAATGGTTGGACTCCATGATGCTGGAGGTCTTCTCCAACAACTCTCTCAGTCTCAGTTCTATTCTATAATTCTCTCTTAGTTACTAATTTATCAATTAGTTACTAATTAGTAACTAATTAGTTATCAATTAGTTACTAATTTATCAATTATCAAATGCAACAAAAGTAGTGCCTGGCAGTGTGAGTGTATTTCCCAGAGCTCCTGTCCCTCAGTACAACTGACAGGTCCCTTTCTTTGATACTTTGGCTCTGTAAATTTTTTTTGTGAATTCAAATTTTTTTTCCAAAGTAGTTTCATTTTTTAAAGTGCTTTTTCTTAAGGATTTTGGACTTTTCAGTTGCTTTTGTGATTTGTCTTCACTTGTAAACTTCCAAAACACAATGATTTTAAAAGCCTTTTACTTCATTTTTATGCTGTGTCACATTAACCATTCAGGAATTAGGCAAATTAAATAATGAGGAGAATAAGTAGCCTATCTTAATAAGTTCCTCATTAAAACAGTACAAGAAGAAGACAGCAGCAGTGATTGCTAATGATTTTGGTGACAGAAGGCTCATTCAACTAATGAAATTCATAAAATCTTGGATCAAAATCCTATCTCTGACCTCTAGGTGTGAAATGCAAAACAATCAATATTACTGTGCTTGTGCAATGACTTTGGGATATATATTGGTTTAATGACAAGCAGGGATGGGAACAAGGCAGGGAAAGTTCTGGTCGTGCTGTTCTTGTTTTCATTGTACTGCATCAAAAGCGTCTTTAGTCATCCCAACAATCAGATGATTTTAGATAAGAAGTTTCTTTGCCTTAATCTCATCGAAAATAACACTGTGAATCTTCATTTGAGCAGGTATTTACTGGGAGTTGGGCTGGACATGATGTACATTGTAAAATGTCCTGAAAATGCCTTTTTTCTAGGGGATTTCAGTTTTGTGTGTCACACTCAGCTTAAATCCCTTTTCCTGTTAGTTAAATAAATAAGACTTTAGTCTCATCTGCAGATTTTCTATTTTTGTCTCTACATTTTTCAACTCTTCTATTTAAAAAAATCTTCCCATGGAGTCTGTTGGAATAACTGTTGAATTTGAGTGTGGAACTAAGAATTAGAAATTTGTGCTGCACTCCCACTTCTCATTTGTGTCGAGCTGGACCCTGGACCTCCTCTCTGTGCTTCCTTTCCTCTGTGCCTAGAAAAGAGAAACCCTTATATAGTCCTAAGTGCAGCAAGAATATTTTCAGGGATGAGTTGTGCTGGAGTGCTTGCCTTACCATGGCTCCATAAAGCAAAAGGATCTTCCGGAGACGGTTTGAAATTGAAATATAGGTTATTAAAAATTTAGCAGGACTTGCCCATTTTAGGGGAATTGTTTGTTTGCTCTCAAACTGTGTGACCTGCCAGCGCTGCTGCAGAGCTGGAGGCTGCCAGGCACCTGCCAGCTCATTTCTGGATCGCTCTTAAGCCATGTGCCATGGGGAAACTGGGCAGGAGGCACACATTCCTGAATAAATAGGGCAGTTGGAGGTTTGGGGACCTTGACTGTAAAGCTGAGCACCCCCTGGAAGCAGGGGAGGATCTGGGGCCTGCAGGAAGGCAGGGTGGTGGTGTTCCCTGTGGATATGCCATCTCCAGCTCCTTCCACGGCCGAGTCTCTTGGGATGTCCTCGATTCCCGTTCCTCCTGGTGAAGCTTTGGGCTCTGCAGGTTGCTTGTGAGGTTGTGCTGCACCCCAGAAGGCTCAGATAACTGGAGTGGCAGCTGATGGATCTCCAGTTTGCTCCCCGTGTGTACCCAGCCCTGGGTCAGTCCCTGCCGAGCCCCTCGTGCTGTGCTCACAGGGAACTCCTCCCTCTCTTCCCCCAGGTGGTAGCGAACGCCGTGGCCGCCCTGTCGGAGATCAGCGAGTCCCACCCCAACAGCAACCTGCTGGATCTGAACCCCCAGAACATCAACAAGCTGCTGACAGCTTTAAACGAGTGCACGGAGTGGGGGCAGATCTTCATCCTGGACTGTCTGTCCAACTACAACCCCAAGGACGACCGGGAAGCTCAGAGGTGCGGTGGGTGTTTGGTAGCACTTGGGGGCTGCTGGGGGTGTTGCAGCTCTGAAAGGAACTTTGTGCTGCCACAGTGCCCTGTTATCCCAAGTAAGGCTTGATAAACTAGATTTGAAAGCAAAGCTACTCTTGGTAGTTTGGGCTGATGCTGGAAACCTACCCCTTCCCTCTGCAGAAACATTTTCTCTGTTTATTTTTTTTTTTTCTATTTAAGAGGCTGGTTCTTGTGGGAACTGGCACTACTAAGAAGGGATCAGCCCAAGACCAAACCTGTAACAGTGGAAGCACTGTTTGGAGGATTTTCTGGTTTAAAGCAGCACTTTCATATCTGGTTTTGCTGCTTTGAGAGAAGCCTTTATAGGTTTGTGGGTTTCCAAAGTACTACAGGTCTGAGACTGGAATGTTTTCCAGTTGAAAACTAGTCTGTGATATGATAGAAGTGAAAATAAAGGTAAGAAATGATTTTTCTTATTGCTCCAAATTCACTTTTGTGCTTTTACCTTTAACTGCAATGACTAAACCTAAACAGAAAGAGTTTAGGGTTTGGGTAGTGGGCTGTTAGTTTGTGCACTTCAAGCCTCTTCCTCATCTGTCTCCAGAATCACAGAAAGCCAGATTGTGTTCCCAAGAAAACAAGGATTCAGCCAGAAAAGTAACTTGGAGCAGGGAGACTCTCAGATGATGTATTGAATGTAGCTGATGTGGGGATGGAGGGAGAGGAAGGGCCACAAGCCCACATGCAAAATCCTGGACAGGCCATTTGGAATTGTTTGGGTTCCTTCACTGACTCTTTCTTGAGACACAAAATGCACTGTTTCTAAGAAACCTGCCGGTAGTCTTGCTGGGATTTTTTTTTTCCCTCCTTGTGTTCTGTTTTTGTGCCAGAAACAGCTCTTAATGAGCTGCAGAGATCTCCAGGGTGTGAGGCTGGTGTTACCCAGCTCTGTCAGAGGGACCACTGCTCTGAACAACTGTGAACATGCCCCAGTTCCTCAGCTGCAACTCCTCTGAAGAGTGGGGCATCAAATTGCATGGGCAGGAACTCCTTTTGCTCCTTTGTGTGGAGTTTATCTCCTGGAGTCTGCCTGATTTCAGACAGCTCTGGGAAAGCCACCCTCCTTTCCAGCAAGGCTGGTGTCACTCCCCTGTGCATGGGGAAGCTGAGGCACGGAGAGATGAAGGAGCTGGGACATGCAGGTGACCTTGGGCAGAGGCAGCTGGAGGTGCCCTAGCTCTGACTTGGACTTCTCTGCTCTTCACTGAGCTGTGCTGCTTCCCTTCCAGCATGGCTGAAAGCAAATCTTTCCGGGAGAGAAACTTCAGGAGGCACAGATGGGAATAAGATTGTTCTGGGTTAGCAATCTGCAGGAGGGAGTGGGAAGAAACTTGACAGATGCTGTAAGAAAGACCATATGAACCCAAACTTCCTTTCGTTTTGGGATGGGCTGTTTAGGATGCTGTTTGATTAGAGGATCCATTATGGCAAGTGGTGAAGCTGAGATTGGGAGGATATTTAGGTCACTCTTTGCTTGTGTATTCAGAGAAAGGGAAGTCTTTTTTTGTTGAAATGACAGCAACCCCCCAAGCAAGCCAGAAGCATGTATCACCTCTGAATGGTTATATGGAGGCTAAAGTGTTTTTCAAGTAGCTGTTTTTGTTAAAGTTATGTTTGTAAGTGACAGACAAGATCACACAAACAGAGAGTACCACCAGGAGAAAGCAGGAAGTGTGGAATTCCTGAGCTGACTGTGGCAGGACCGAAACTTGAAGCTGTGGGAGAAGTCCCTGTTTGCTTCCTGCTGCGTTCAGGAATACGGGACTTTGCCCATTCACTGTGGACAAAACCAAATCAAAATAGTGTCTGAGAAGCTGCCTTCAGCCATGTGCAATCTCCCAAATGTAGATTTGAAATATTTGACATCCTGAAATCCATTTGAACCCTTCCTTGTGCCTCTGTCCCCAGCATCTGTGAGCGGGTGACGCCCCGGCTGTCTCACGCCAACTCAGCAGTGGTGCTGTCGGCAGTGAAGGTCCTGATGAAGTTCCTGGAGCTCCTTCCCAAGGACTCTGACTATTACAACATGCTGCTGAAGAAACTTGCCCCTCCTCTGGTGACCCTGCTGTCTGGAGAGCCTGAAGTTCAGTATGTTGCCCTGAGGAACATCAACTTGATCGTGCAGAAAAGGTAAAGGCTCAGAGGGCGTTATTCCTGTGTTGTCAGAGGCTATCTGGTTATCTCAGACCTCCAGATTTTGCCACATGCACAGAATTTCTTTTAATCCAGGCTCAGATCCCTTGAGAGACAGATTAAGCAGTCTCATGACTCTGGTAGCCTGAATTGATTTCCTTTACAGCATACTTGTGATGCCAGTTTCATGCAGTATTTCTTTACCTGCCTCTCCACCTTGTCTTTATGAGTGGTCAGAATTGCCCTCTATAAATCCAAATGGCAAACAGGAGCAGTTCATGGTGACCTGCAGGATCTCACTGTGCCTGTGTTGCTCTGTTCAGCACAGAACCACCAGGCTGGTGGCATCCTGGTGTACACTGGGTTGGGTTTTTTCCCATGTTTGTGTTTTATTGCTGCTGTTCCTTGCTGGAAAAGGTGAGATAGCTTGGATAGCACTTTGTGATTATATTCAGGACAGAGTTACTGTGCACTGGCATCTCGCAAGTGAAAATGGAAATGAATTTGTAGGTTTTGCATTGAGATAAGGATGTTATTCTTGCACTGAAGATATTGCTGTTCGCTGCCTGTTGTGGTTGGTTCAGCAGTTCAAATAGAGGAAGCAGAGATGTGACCATAGAAAGACTTGAATGATGCATTTTTGTAACTAAACAATCTTTTTATCCAAATGTCTTTCTCCAAATTGGTGTTTGTACATCCTAGGCATGAAATCAGAGTCAGAGAATGGTTTGGGTTGAAAGGGACCTTAAAGATCATCCAGTTCCAGCCTTCTCTGCAGGTTTTACCTTCTGGGTTACTCAGAGCCCTGTCCAGCCTGATCTTGAACCACTTCCAGGGATGGGGAGTCCATGACCTCCCTGGTCAACCAGGGCAAAATGATACCATTCTGTTTCTCAGTAAATATTTGGGTAGATTTCTGAAGAAAAAATGTCTTCTGTTACAATGGTTTGGGTTTTTCAGCACTCTTGAGTGACACCTTATGTTCCTTGCAGGCCTGAAATCCTGAAGCAGGAGATCAAAGTGTTCTTTGTGAAGTACAACGACCCCATCTATGTCAAACTGGAGAAATTGGACATCATGATCCGCCTGGCTTCCCAAGCAAACATTGCCCAGGTCAGCTGAGGCACTTCTGCTGTGCTCTGGGAGGGGAAAACCCTCTCCTGGTCCTTGTGTGAGGATGCTTGCAGCTACTCCTGGAGTTATCCTGGCTTTTAGGCATTGCTGTGCCTGGTAGTGACGCCTTTTCCTGGTCTTAAAATTAAGAGAGCTGAACACAGTTAAGAGGGGAAAAGGGTTTTACCTCAGTGTTTATTGAAGGACCCTCAGGGGCGCCGAAATGCACATCAAAATGCACCCCGAAATGCCCCCCGGAGAAATGGCCCCCACGATGTGATGTGTGTGCAATTATAGGCCTTGCTAATTAGCACATCTATCAAAGATTGCCCAGGGAGGGACTCCAGCGAGACCCCTCAGCGAGGAACCTTCCCCTGGCTGGGCCTGGCTTTGTTTACAGAATGTGTTCTGGAGAGGCCCTCGGGGTCTGGGGTTTCCAGGGTGTTTGGGCTCTTGGCTTAACGGGATATTGGGTCTGAGGGAAGGGATCGAACTTAAGGAATTATAACTGTGTGGGCTAAAAGCACTGAGAATACATAAAAGCTGTATAAAAGAGTGTATAAAAGGGATACAAAAGAAAAAGCAAAAAATCATCATGGCATCAGTAGAGTGCTCTGTGCAGTTCTTTAATGGGAGGTGTTGGAGTTTCCCCCATAATTGAAATGTTAATGGCATGGCTTGCATCGTGACCGTTCGGTGGATCTTGTTTCACAGATGACAATTCCAGGAGGAGAACTCATGGCTCCTGTCAAATGAGTCACTGCCAGTGCTGAGGTTGGAATGAGAGGCTTGTTTCAAGTGAGAGGGGTGTGCCTGTAAGGGAGGCATTCAGAAAGGCCAAACATTATTGACGTGTGAATTTCGAGTTAGTAAAATTGTTAAACGCTTGCACAGGCACTCTCCAGAGCTAAAAAAATCCTGCTTTTGCTTAAGTTGCTTCAAGAGTGGAAACAGCACAAAGCTGAAGCTAAACTGAATTGAGATTTGCTTTGCAGTGTAGATTCTTCTTGTGTTTGATGTTGGTTTAATGCAGATCCCTTCCTCGGAGGAGGTGTTATTGAGTGCATCCCTGGCCATGAGGCCTAACACTAATGCAGAATGATTAATGCCTCTGGTTAGTGCTGTTACTGTCCTATCCTAATTGTCACAGAGCAATTTCATTTAATGTGACATTTTGAAGCAGCTCCTTCAGCTCTCTCCTGATGTTTTTTGGAACTGAGCAAGGTAATTCATGCCCTTTTTGTGCTGGGGGCATGGAAAATATTTTAAAAATCAGTTTATATGAGAACGTATTGAAAATTTTCTCTTTACTCTTGGTAGGCTCCACACCAATTTGAATTTATAATGTTCCAATAATATGGGCTGTTTGCATGAAAGGCAGTGGTGTCTGGAGGGCAGTCTGAGATCTGCAGACTAATGAATGAATCTCTCCTGGTTCTGAGGAGGCATTCATAAAACAACACAAGCTTTAGCAGGAATGTGTCCTGGAATGAGACCTGAGTGCAGCTTCCACCCACATCCTCCTGTGCTGCTTGTGGAGATTCTCCATCTCCTGCCCAGTCTGGACCAAGGCACCAGGATGGTTCCAGCCCGGGCCTCAGGCAGTGTTTGGGAAGCATCAGCTGCCAAAGGCGGCTGCTCCGAGTGCTGTGCAACATAGATCATGCAAGGAAATAATAAAACTTCAAAACACAGATGTCCTGTCTCCTCCTCGCAGATTTATCTGTCTGCAGTCTGGCCCTTCATGGCCTCTTTATCTTGTCATTCTTCTGAGCAATTTGCTTGGATGAGAGGTTTCTCAAAGGGCTGTCTGGCTTTGTGCTGCTGCCCTCTCCCTCACCATCAATTTGTGACATCACGATTGAATCCCTGATGTCATGCTTGGCATGAGAAACTGAAATAAATTGAGCTTTTGAGGGAATATAAATTACATATAGTCTTTTCTTGAAAAAATTTTTTGTAAGCTAAGTGATTTAAGACAAAGCTTTTTAGTTAAAGGTCTGTAAGATCCCAGCAGGTCCTGGGTTTAGCCCTTCATCGGTTTCCATTAGCAAAAACACTGAGACAAAATAATAAATCTTAGTTTTATGAGGGGAAGTATCTTCATGCTGTTATTAATCCCTCTATAGATATTCCAGAGTGTCCTCAGATCTCCTCTGCATGTTCCATTTGGATTCACCAGGGTTCCAAAGTTCATCTCAGCACAGAAAAGGAGAGATCAAAAATGGTTCTTGCCAAGAACTTTGCACGCAGCAAATGTATTTTCAGTGTAGGAAGGAATAGAAACCTTTTCAGTTTGGCAGGGCTGATTTTCCCCCAGCTCTTGATCAGGGGAATTGAAAATAATCAAGACCAGACCACCTTTTGACTTTGTCCAGCCTACACCAAGTGTGACCCACACCAGTTTGGGTTACACACCCGGCGTAACCAAACCCCAGTGGGTTTCAGAGGGTGGGCTGATGGCAGAGTTTGACTGGACGTGTGTGGTAGCTGTGAAAGAACATCCTGCTCGTTTTCTGGTGTCCAAGCAGCGTCACCTGTGAGGGTGGGCTGTTCCCTGAGTGTCCCCAGGGTCTGACATGGGTGTGGTGTCCCCACAGGTGCTGGCAGAGCTCAAGGAATACGCCACCGAGGTGGACGTCGACTTCGTGCGCAAGGCCGTGCGAGCCATCGGCCGCTGTGCCATCAAGGTGGAGGCAAGTATCTCATCCTGGAGGTTCTCTGGGGTTCTCTGTCTTCAGAAACAATGATGGGCTTTGCCACCTCTTTTCCATGTTGCTGGAACTTCAGTGTTGGCCGTCAAGTGGCCTGGGTACATCCTGGTTATGGGCAGAGCACCGCTGAGCAGGGTGTGAGCTGTGAGGACATCACGGGAGGGTGGGGTGCTCCTCTCATCTTGCAGCAGAGCAAGGCAGGGCATTCATCCTTGATGGAATATTTTACTGCACTGGCCTTAGTGGAACAGAGACCACTTCTCCATCCAACTCCTTTAATAGCTGTGGCCTGACCTTTGGAAGGGGGAAGAAGAAGAGATTGTACAGAGAAACTCAGTATTATGAAACATTTTGTGTCATCCCTCCCCTCCATTTCAGCAGAACAGAACACACAGGCAGAGAATTGCAGAGATTTGGGGCACTTAAATGCAATTTATACAAACAGAGTGACTCTACTTACGTAAATCCATGTAACTCACGGCTTCATTTGGAGTGTGCTCCCTTTTGCCTCAATGCTTATGCAAACAAGTTCCCAGGAACCTCTGCAGTTACCCAAAACAAGTCTGAAATGTCCTCTGCCAGTGGAACATCCACCTAAGTGCTCATAATAGAATATTGGGTTTTTTTTAGTGATGTCTCTGTTAATTTTCCTGTAAGTGAGTCTGAAACGCCTGTCAGGAGCTCAGAAATCCTGTGAAGAGAGGGAAGATTTATGCTGTGGTGTTGGTACTTTTCAGTAAACTGATGACTGAGTGCAAAATGTCACGTAAAGTGCTCTAATTTCAGCTGAGCTCATTTAGCTTTTGCTCGAGTGTGTTCCCATGAGCATTGCCTGACAGCAGATTTAAATAATAACCTAATCATGCCTGGCTTAGTGTGGTGTCAGTGCACAGGATTCTCTTGTTTCAGCTAAACTACTGCAAGCCTGTGCACAGAGGACACCAACTTCTGTCCTCTGGAGAGAATCAACTTCCCTTTTGTGCAGCTCTCTCTTCCTTCCTTCAGCTCTCAAAGGTTTGTCACTGCCAGGGGCTTTCTTTGAAGCGTGGCCCCATGATGCAGGGGCTGCTGCTTCTGTTTCATGTCTGCAGTTCAAAATACCAGAGCACTCCTTCCCTGCTGCATCCAGGGGGGAGCCTGTCTGCGTGGAGCCACAGCAATGACAGCAGAAAACCCCCCTGAGCGTGGAAAAGGGCTACAGAGAAGTTTAAAAGGAGGTGGTGACAGCCCTTTTTGTAGCAGTGCTGTGCTGGGGGGGTGGGAATTTGTTTTAGTTCTCAGCAGGGACTTTGTCCCTAGGATTTGGCCGTGTGTCTGTCCTAGTTCCACATGGAGGGTGGTGTATTCCTGCAGCATCAAGGTGTTTTTAAAAGTTTTTCCCCTTTCCTGCCCTCATCCCCCATACTCTTCCCCATCCCTGATACCACAACAATCATACTTGATAAGCAAAGGACTAACAATAATGCCCCAGTGACCCTCTAATTGTAATTGTGCCTCTCCATACGTAATTTTAACCTTGGTTTTTAGCACAGCTCCATTGAGGATGCTGCTGCTAAGGGTGAGGTCTGTTTCCTGCTCTGACAAGAACCAGCTTTAAAGAGGGCAAATATAGAGCAACTCATTGCAGTGTCCTCATCCCTAGGTTAATCCCTGTCCCCGGTGCATCTGTGTTTACTAGAGGCTGTTTACACTCTGAGTTATGACTAATGGAAGAGCATCCTCAGCCATCACTGTCCAAGTTCCCAAGGCTCACAAATCTGCTTTTTGACACAGGACACAGCCAGTGGGAGCTGTTGATGAATGAGGATTCACAGAGCACCTCAGCTCTGCCTTCGAGGATCCCACCTTTTGTCTGATTGTCACTCCTAGGAGAGTGAGACAGGAAATAAATTTGTCTGCTGAGAGGTGCACCACGGAGCAAACGTGGTGTTACCTTTGCTCATGGTGCTGGTTTGGGATGTGGTGATGCCTTTTCCTGGTCTTAAAATTAAGAGAGCTGAACACAGTTAAGAGGGAAAAGGGTTTTACCTCGGTGTTTATTGAAGGACCCTCAGGGGCGCCGAAATGCACATCGAAATGCACCCCAAATGCCCCCCGGAGAAATGGCCCCCCACGATGTGATGTGTGTGCAATTACAGGCCTTGCTAATTAGCACATCTATCAAAGATTGCCCAGGGAGGGACTCCAGCGAGACCCCTCAGCGAGGAACCTTCCCCNAAGAATTATAACTGTGTGGGCTAAAAGCACTGAGAATACATAAAAGCTACATAAAGGAATATATAAAAGGGGTATAAAAGAAAAAGCAAAAAATCATCATGGCATCAATGGAACCAATACCCACACTGAGTAGCAAGATTTTGCCCAGGCTTGAGTATTCACATTGTTTTGGGGGATGTCAGAACATCATCATTTTGCATGGATAGGGCTGGGTTACTGATAGCTGAGCTCAGAGTTAGTTTGGGTTTATCCACAGCAAACTCTGGCGTAGCTACGCTTGTCTGCCTTGTGAATTGGTTTTCTCCAGTGACAGCATTGCAAGAAACCATCGTGCCGTGCTTTGATTGTAAGGAAAACAAGCACCACTCCTGGGGGAAAAGGAAATGAAGTGGATGCAGTAAGGACAGGGATTCCTCTGGAGCAAAGGAGAAGCAGAAGGAGCCATCTTACAGGGATATTTGCCTCGTTTCCAAGAGGCTCTGCTAGCAGCAGTTTCTGGTTCTTAGAAATCATTGAGGCTTATGGCTGAGCGTGATATGTGCTACTTCAGTAATCTCGTGGGCTTTCATTTGGTTTCTGCAGAAAAACAAAACTGTTTTGACTTTGGTTGGTTGTCCTCCCTCACTCCAACTTGAAAGCTGTTCCAGTTGGAGCACTCTTTCATCAGTTTGCAGAGCTCTGCTGTCCCCGAGGATGTCCACCTTCAAAAAGCAGTGTGTTTACAAGGGATGGGCTGAGCTGAGAAATGTTTTGTTAGAGGGACTGCTCTTCTGGGCATGCGCCCACCACTGCTCGCTTTCCAAGGGACTCTTTGGCTAAAAATCATTGCTGTATATTTCAAAGTGGATGTTGTGCTTTTCCTGGAAAAAATCACGCTTCAAAGTGTCTTAATTTGCTTTTCCTTGAATTGTACAACTCTTAAAGCTCTGTTAGCTGCAGGCTCTGACAGGGCTGTGCTGCTTGTTGCCAGCAGTGACTGGTGCTGTAGGTTCTGCAGAGTGGGCTTGGCACAGATTTACCCCCATCAGGTCGCTTGTTAAAATATCAGATGAAAGTTATTGAGATGAAGAGGTGAAATTTCAAGCTCTGAAGCCTCTCTCTTGCAAGGACTTTGAGCAGGGCTCCCACTGTGAGCAAAGTGTGTGGAGCCAGGTCAATGGTCAGTCCCCATGAAGTGGAAGAGTCTCCCAGGTCACAGACCTCAAATCCCTTCTGGAGCAGAAGGGATCAGAGCAGGACGTGGTCAGGTTGCCATTCAGTGCCCCTGTGGTGCCATAGTTCCCATAAAGCTGTGCTAAGGAGGGAGAGGTGTCATAAAAAAATATTACACCAATCACACACTTTTATGTGATGCCTCTCTTCACTCTGACACCAATTGTATTGGATTTTTGTTCTGTTTGGTGTGAATTTCAGAGGAGAGTCTTATGACTTGCTGCCAGTTTGCAAAGACAGAGCAAATGCTGGTTTGTGGTGTCTCCTCCCTTGGCTGATCCCCGTGTCAGCCTGTTTGTGCTGACAGGCCCTGTGTAAGATGCTCAGGAAGGCAGGAAATTGCCAGAAGGTTTTAGTCTCTGACCCAAATTCTTGAGGTTTGTCCTTGAGATTTTTGCCCATTCTCAAGGAACTGATTCCTGTGACTAAAATGCCATTTCACTCCTCCTCCTCCTGCCCAGCCTCTAAGTGCTCTGTAAGTCGAGGGGGCTGTTAACTCGCTGGAATTGAAAAATCCACCTACATTGCTGTTGTTTGTGCCCTACAGTGTTTGTCTCCAGCCCGAATCCTTTATGAGTGTTCCGAAGGCGACTGCCTCGGCAGTGTCGGGAGCAGTCTGCTTCTCACATTAATCACCAGCTGTGTAATGAGGCTTCATGTGTGCTCTGCTAATAACCAAATCACTGCCCTTATTTGAGCCTCTCTGATGCTGAAGTTGGTTGCTCCTGTGATGTCGTGCCTCGCTGGGCTGTTTGGGAGTAAACCTCCCTGAATTATCTGCCTCTAACTCCGCTTCTGGTTCCTGGAGCATGACAGTGTCCAGTCCTTGTTATCTTGCAGTGCCTGTGAATTGTGAAATTATTAATTAATGTGAAAGCTGCATTAGGAGCAGCTGAATCTCTTATTTTTAGCTGTACATTCACATGTTGTTAGTGACCTCACCCCCAAAAATACTGAACCTGTTGCTGCTGGGAGCTGCTTTTTGCTGCTGGTTTGGACCACACTGTTTTCTCCTGCCTTCTGGCTTTGCTAGAAACCTTCCAGCAGTCCCTATCAGAACTTTCCCGGCTCTGATTGCCTGGGAATTACCTCTGATTCATGGGAAGCCCCAGAGAGCTCATTCAGTGGCCTGTATCAGGACCGGGGTGATACAAATAGCAGTGTAGGCGATGTTCTCAAGGTCTCTTGTGTGGTGACCCAGCTATCTGCTGGCACAGTTGCTTCTCTTACTTTCTACAGGAGCTGGAACCAGCTGGTGTTCCCAGTGTAACAAACAACCTTTTGTTAACCTCTAGTTCACTTCTGGACAGAGTTGGTAGCTCTTGTCCTCTTGTTTTCCCTCTCTGGACCTTTTCTCATACTCATGCCTTGTTCCTCAGTGTGTGCTGTGGGAGCAGGAGTGTTTCTTCAGCTTTTTAAATTGTGTTTTTCTGCTCTCTCTAGCAATCTGCAGAGCGCTGTGTGAGCACACTGCTGGACCTCATCCAGACCAAGGTCAACTACGTGGTGCAGGAGGCCATCGTGGTCATCAGGGACATCTTCCGCAAGTACCCCAACAAGTACGTGGAAGTAGCCTCAGATTTTGTTGGAAGCGCTTGTCTGCCAGCATCAGAACAGAGCAGAACTCAGCTTACCAGGGCTCTGAAGCAAAGGTGGAAGCAGTGATCCCACTCCTAGTTTGGTAGGATTCAGGTGCTGGCTCTAGATGAGGTGTCAGCCTGGCTCGTTTTTAGTTTGAATTGAAAGGTTTTCCTTCGCCACCACTCCATATTGAAGCCTGGATGAAAAGCCAGTAAAGCTCTTGCAGAGGATGCCAGAAGGAAAATATGACAAAGTTTACAGCATCAAGATATTCTGGGTTTGCTAATCTCCTCTAGAAATCCATGAAGTGTACAAGTCTCCTCACACAAGGCTGTGAAAGTTCATGGCTCCCGCAGTCCGAGATCCCAGTCAGGCTGTGCTGAACAAAACACTGCTGGCTTTTCCCACCGAGTGTTCCCTCTGGCCTGGGCACAACTCAGCTTCTCTTGTGCTGGTTCTGCAATAAGGTTTTGTCTCCTCAGCCACAGAACTGCAGCAATGGTTTTCAGCAGAGACTTGATGATCACCTAAAAAATATTATGGGACATCTGCAGGCCTCCCTGGCAATTCCTGCTGTCAGGCTCAGAAACACCCTGCTTGTGACAGGGATACCCACACGGGAACAGGGGAAGCTGAATTAGTGTGGGGTATTGTCTGGTTTGCAGTGAAGCCTTGGGGGGAGTGTAATACCCAGTTTAGAGTTCTCAGGCTGAAGCCTCCAGCGAGGCTGCAGGATCTGAGTCAGACTCATGGTCTGAACTGTTGGATCAAACATTCCCATTAGCAAACAGAAGGGGAGGCAGCTTTATCTTGAACTCTGCATCTGGGTGGTCTCGCTGATGGATTAAACTGCAAAGACTGTGAGATCTCAGTGCTCAGCTTGGGGGGAAAAAAAAAGCCTGGGAATATCTTCTGTAGTTGAATGAAAATGTTGCTTGTTGTGTAGAAATACAAAACCTGAATTCAGTGCAGGATTCTCTGCAGAATGATGTGGGCAGGAATGGAGTAAAACAAATCCAGTTCACTCCAGTAATCCACCTGCACTCTGACCCACCAGGTATGAAAGCATCATTGCCACTCTGTGTGAGAACCTGGATTCCCTGGATGAGCCAGATGCCAGAGCTGCCATGATCTGGATAGTGGGCGAATATGCCGAAAGAATTGACAACGCAGATGAGCTGCTGGAGAGTTTCCTGGAGGGTTTCCATGATGAAAGTACTCAGGTAAAGTTGCAATGTGCAGCTTACCTGTAGTGTTTCATGCAGTGTGTTTATGGGATGGACAGTAAATGTTATTGCAGTGGTCAGACAATACCTGTCAGTGAAAGCTTCAGTATTGGGCTAAAATAAAACTCTTGGGAATCTGCAGTTTTGCTTTGTTGTCCGTGTCTCCAAAACTTCCCTTTTTGGAAAAAAGAACTGAAAAGTGTTCCAGGTGTTGCATATTTCTTGATGGAATGGCTGTATTGGGGACCAGAACTTAGAGGAATAGTGATGGGGTGCATCACGGCACAAACTTCAGTGTGCTGCTCAGGGACTTGTCTGTGAAAGTGTTTTGCAACAGGCAGGAGTCTGAGTCTCATTATCCTGGGTTTCACTGGCAAAGAAAGGTGTAATGCTGTGAGGAAACTCAGGTCTTATGCTTTGTATCAGTAAAGGATGTGGAGACTTGAGAGGTGTTGTTAAAGCATGGATGAATTTTTAATCTCTCCCGTGCCCCTCTCTCTTAGGTGCAGCTCACCCTCCTGACCGCGATAGTGAAGCTGTTCTTGAAAAAGCCTTCTGAGACACAGGAGCTGGTGCAGCAGGTCCTCAGCCTGGCCACACAGGTGAGCCCGGGTATCCAGTGACCCAGAGCCCTGCAGACACTGTGCTGGCCTGCTGTGTGATGCCTCCCATCTGCCAGGCCAGTCAGCTTTGCAGTAGATCAGATTCAAGGGTGTTCCCTTCTCTCCCAAAGAGACTCTATTTAAAAGCTGCTCTGTGCCTGTTACCATCTGGAATCTGCTTTCTCCTTCTTAGCTCTTGCTTTGTCTGAATTCCTTCCCCATTCACTCACTAAATGGAAAGTTAGGGACAGTGTAGAATTATCAAGAAACCAAAATTCATTCTCCTTGAAGGTGGCTTGCAGTTAAACATCTGGAGCTGTAACACAGGGAAGGAGCCTGGCAAAGGCTTTGTTCTGTGAACAGCAAAGTTTAAGCAGCGCTGTGAAAAAGAAAGAACTGAAGTTTGGGATTTTTGCTTTGTACTTGGATGCTGTCAACCAAGGTGGCAGCTTTGCTGGAGGCTGTAGCACTGGGTTAAGATCACGGATTCATTATGCATGAGGTGCTGAGTTATGAGCTCAGATCACTGCAGGCAAGGCTGGGCTCGAGCTGGCAGACACAACTGCTGTGGTTCTAGAGGACAAAAGTGGAGATGTCCTGGTGGCAGGGGTGGGTAAGATCTCAGCTGCTCTTCCTACACTCCCTGGCTGCAGTGACTGGGGTGAAGTGCCCAAAAAGAGCAGCTCCTCTCCAGACCTGCTGTGTCAAATGCTAAAAATAGTCTGCCAGCTGAATGGGCTGTGATTGTTTCTGAGCAGAAAACCTGGAGTCAATCATCAGCTGGCCTTTTTGATCCTCTTTGCTGCAAGAAATCATGGCTGTGGAGTTGCTGCACTTAAACCTGTTATTCATTCCTTTGGGGAGTTGCATTGGTCAGCAGCAATAAACCCATGACCTGCTTTTCTTGCTTCAAAACCTGCTATTAGGCAGGATCTGAGCTGCTCTTCAGAGAGGAGTGGGCCAAGGGCACGCTGTATCATTTGTCTGAGCCAACAGAAGAAAGGTACTAAGTGCTAAAACCCACTGTGCTGAGTCACAAAACATTTAATGGCACCCTCGGAATATAGCAGGCGTCTGTTTTTTTTCCTCTGTTTGTCACAAATGTTGATTCAGTCTGGCTTTTTGTATTTTATATGAATAATAAGTCAATGTAGGATAACTGGCTGTAAAACACTGAAAAACCTTATGCCTCAAGGTCTGATTTCTAGGTAGAGATGGTGTTTTTCACTTGAGTGGGAGAGTAATTACACGTGTGTTTCTTTCCCCAGCTTAGGTATTGTTGCACTTGGAGTGTCTCAGGGTTTGCCTGCACAGCAGACTGCAGGTGTGATTGTAGCAGGAGCCAGCTTCATCCAGCCAACACTGGTAAAAATAGCAGTGGAGCAGCTGAGGATAGAAGAAACACAGGAACTGAGGTCTCAGACCTCTGCATTGCTGCTGAGAGGCAGTCATGGGTGGGGAGCTGAGCTAACCGGGGGTGCATTTAGACCCTGGAGAGGGGAGAAATGGGAGAGAAATTGGGAAAGATTTGAGCCTCCTGTTTCAGTAGGTTTAAGCTTCCAGTGTGTGTTTTTGGCTGTGGGAAGAAGCAGTCAGCCTTGAATCTGTAGGTGCAAGTAGGAGAATGTGGCCTTTCATGTGTGCCCTCACAGAAACCCCGCCTGATCCTGAGCGCACAGTCTGGGAGGGATTGTTAAGGGCAAAAGGGTGTAAAGAGTCACAATTCTACCATCAAACAAAACCAGCTCTGCAGAGACAATGTGGGAGACAACACAGAGATTTATTTAGGTCCTTACAAGCAGAATGAGCTTGGCTCAGTCTCATTCCAAGAAGAGGTTTGAGAATGTCTTGAGGCAGATGGCAGATGCAGGTTCTAACAGGTCAGCAGCAGCAGCAATGAGAGCACAGAAGAGAAAAAGAAATGCCAAGAGGAAGGCTGGTGAGGTGTACAGTATTTTGCTGGAATTTTATAGGGAAAAAAGCCCTCAGGAACATTTATCCTGTTATCCTGCCGATGAGAGGATTAAAAATCTGAGCTCTTGTTTCCGTGAACGGTTCACTACAACATAAAACCACAGCACCTCCCTCTCCCTAGAACATTATCAGCAAACCATCCCCACTCACTTTGCTGCTCTGGGCAGAGCTGCTCAAAGAGGAGAGAAATAATTAGCACTTCATGCAGAGGCAAAAGTATCTGCAATAAAACAAGGGTCATATTGACAGCTGGAGAACTGATGAAGTACCCTAAGTGTGTATCGTCAGCATCTCTCCATACTTCATTAGATAACTAAAAGGCAGGATAAATAGGATAATTTATTCTTTTGCTATAAAGAGTGTGGCTTATTAAGATGTGGCTCTGCAGCATCTTTTTTGTCCAGCAGTGCCCTTGGGTAAGTCATATTTCCAGGGATCTCAGATCGTTCTGCAGTATTATGTGTCTGCTCTTAGTATGTAACAGCCATTGCTACTCATGTTCTTTTCTCCTGGATTTCTCCTAACACGTAGTGGCAGGAAAGTTTGGAAAGCAGTTGGCAGCTCTGTGGTTTGGGGCAATTATGGGATGTAAATCCTGGGCTGTTTGCTCCCTGGCCAGCTGAGCAGGAAGCCAGGCATTAATACTTTTGGTTCTCATTTTTAATTTTAAGATGTTCATCTCAACAAGCAGTTTGTAGCATCATTTTGAAATCGGTGGCTGTGGCTGCTGGCTGGTTGGGGTTTTCTAATCCAGCAGAATCACTGCTGGAAGAATAAAGTGATTACAGGCATTAGTTCACTTCAGAGCTGTGAGTGATGCATTGCTTTGTCTCAGGATTCTGACAACCCAGACCTGCGGGATCGTGGCTACATCTACTGGCGCCTTCTTTCCACGGATCCAGTGACTGCCAAGGAAGTGGTGCTCTCAGAAAAGCCACTGATTTCTGAGGAGACTGATCTGATTGAGCCCACTCTGCTGGATGAGCTGATCTGCCACATCGGGTCTCTGGCTTCTGTGTACCACAAACCACCCAACGCTTTCGTGGAGGGGAGCCACGGGATCCACCGCAAGCACCTGCCAATCCACCATGGGAGGTGAGCTCAGGCAGCCCTGGGGATCGTGGGCAGGGTTGGTTGTTTCTTTCTAGCAGACAGTCCAAAAGATGCCAAGATCTTTTGGAACACCCTAGTGGGATTTTACTGATAGTTTGCAGGTCATTCTGATGCCTTTTCTTGGTCTTAAAATTAAGAGAGAGCTGCACACAGTTAAGAGGGAAAAGGGTTTTACCTTGGTATTTATTTAAGGATCCTTAGGTGTGATGAAATGCACATCGAAATGCACCCCGAAATGCCCACCGGAGAAAAATGGCCACTCACAATGCAATGAGTATACAATTATAGGCCTTCCAAAAATTAGCATATCTATCAAAGATTCCCCAATGAGGGACTTGAGTGAGACCCCCCACCCAAGGGCCCCTCCCCCTGGATGGGCCTATCTTTGTTTACAGAATGAGTTCTGGAGAGGACCTTGGTTTCTTGGGCTTTTAGAATGTTTGGTCTCTAAACTTAACGAAATACTGGGTCTAAGGGGAGTTATCGAACTTAAAGAATTATAACTATGTAAGCTAAAAGCACAAGGAATATATAAAGCTATATAAAAGAGTGTATAAAAGGGGTATAAAAGAAAAGCAGAAAATCATCATGGCATCAATTCAAGGGGCAGTTTCATGCAGAATGTAATCCTAGGTATGGAGTTTCTGAGTTCCTGGGTCAGAAGACACAGGAAGTATCAACGTTCCTGTGTGAGGAGAAGCTGTGATGTTTTTTGAGAAGACATTTACTACAAGTGCTTTTGACACGAGTTTGAGTAGAAAAGCAGAAGCTTTGGGTGAGTGGTGCAAGGAGGACTAGAGTGAGAACAGGCATCTTTCAGAAGATGATTTTGTAGGAGCTTTGCTCCAGCAGCAGCGCAGCTTTGCGAGCCTGTCTCCTGGAATGCAGTATCACTTTCCTGGAACAGGCAAGCACAGGGATCCTTCACTGCTGGAACGTGAAATGGAGAGGGATTGGTGAAACTCCCTTTCTCACTCAGTGCCTGTAAAGCAAGGGAAACGCAAAAGCCATCTAAGCCCCATCACTGCTAGGGCTTAAAAGACAAGGGGTAGGCTGACATGATCTGTGTGACCTTTGGGAGGTGGGGGAAATGCTTTGGCTCGTTGCCTGGTGCCTTAATGCCTCCCTGGGATCAGAGTTCTGGCAGCAGGTCAGTTCTGCAAGAGCAGGCAGTGCCTCAGTCCCAGCTGGGGCTGTGTTGCTGTTGGGCTCGTTCCCGTGGTCCCTCATTCAGGTGAGCAGTTTGCTATTTGCACTGATGGCATTAATTACAAAAATGAGTGTATTTTGCAGCAAGAGGCAGAGTAGCCAGGCTTACCTCTTAATAATATTCCCAAAATGACATTTGGAGTGCTATTTTTTGCTGTTGCACTGATAAATCAGTGTGCGATGCTGCTTCTTTGCTATTTTCTGACACCACTTCTCTGCTATTCTTAGCAGCTAAAGCTATTTCTGTGGTGGCTGGCTTTGGGAAGCTGAGTTGTTTTCTCCCTGCCTATGAAATCAAGTCTGGCTGCACTGACCCAGAATCAGCAAGCACAAATCTATCACTTGGACAGGAAAAGCAGTGGCCACTTTCCCACCTCTCCTAATCAAAGATTTGTCTCAAAATGAGCTGGGGTAGCTTTGGTTTTTGGTTTTACCAGCCTCACTGTATACAGTTGTTCCAGGTCACTACAGAAAATAGCATTTTAGGGGATTTAGCTCAGAGAACTCAGCTTTTGGAAGGAGCAGTTTATTATCTTCTTGCATGTACTGGTGTATGTGCTTGACTCTCGTTGCTCATGCTCAGTCTGCTGGTCTTAAGTATTTTCTGACTTTTTTAAGCAGAACCATTGCTTTAAAAAAAAAACCCCAAAAAACAAACCTCCAGGCCTCAGGCAGCAGTGGGAAGGTCTGAGGGGTGCCCAGCAGAGCGTGCTGCACACTGATCATGCTGATGCAGTGGTAAATGAAAAAAATGAGTGGGGTTAATTTAATGGCACACCAGGCTTCTCTGATGGGAGCTCACCTCAAGAGGCCCCGTTATTGGGGTTTTCTGCATCAGTTCAAGGCAAGTTAAAGGTGTCCAGTGAAAGTCCAAATAGTGAGGTTAGGTGATCTTCTGTGCAGCTCCTGCGCTCCAGTGACCATTCTGGTGGCTGACCCATGTGGTAGAGACTTGACACCTCTTCCTGGTCTTAAAATTAAGAGAGCTGAACACAGTTAAGAGGTAAAAAGGGTTTTACAGAATGTGTTCTGGAGAGGCCCTCGGTGTCTGGGGTTTCCAGGGTGTTTGGTCTTTTGGCTTAACAGGATATTGGGTCTGAGGGAAGTTACCAAACTTAAAGAATTATAACTGTGTGGACTAAAAGCACTGAGAATACATAAAAGCTACATAAAAGAGTATATAAAAGGGATATAAAAGAAAAAGCAAAAAATCATCATGGCATCAGACTGATGGCACTGTGAGATGGGAATGGGGAGATGTCCACAGTGAATGTGGCTTAAGAAGGTCAGGACAGCTCTGCCTTGAGCGGTGCTTCCCTGGGTGCAAACCTAGCAGGAGTTCTGGTTGGCAGAACACATTTACATGGCGTCTTGATTCATTTATTTTTCATTCAGAGTGCTGTAGGACAGGTTTTCTTGCAGCTCTCATCTGATGGGCAGACCCACTGAACAGCTCACAGATGGTGAAATGTTCCTGCCTCTTCAGTGAGCCCAAGTGTCACAGAGCTGCAGATGTATCCCGAGGGTGGGGGAAAAATCTGATTGCTTGGCAGTGTTTCCTCCTGTGGTGGCTCCCACCACCCCTGCTCAGCCATAATTCAGCTGGGAAATTTGGGGAGATGTTAAAAGGGCTCCTGGGAGAAGCAAGTCTGGTTAGACTTGAGCAGGAGTCTCTATTTCCCTATTTCTCAGGTGGCTACAGGAAATTTTGGATTCTGGTTTAGGCTGTGCATCCCTTGTGACTCCAACACCTGGGAGCGGCTGGGGGCTGAACTCATAGGGCCAAATCTCCAATTCACATGGCCAAACCCAAGACTGTAAGGGGGAAATCATGTATCAAGTCTTTTTGTTCTTTTGAACCCACATATTCTTTATTAATTCCTTTTTTTTTTTTAAGAAAATGCAAAGGTGTTTATAGGAATCTCTTTAAAGAGACGCATTCTTTACAAGTGGAAGCCTGGGGGTTTTGTTTTTTCAGAACAAACCCACTTAACTTTGTCCTTTCCTAATTTTTTGCTGGGCTTTGGGGCAGCAGCAGTTACACAAGACACAGAGGGATTTCTGTGTCTCCATCAGGAGAAGGATGAGTAAGTGTTGAAGGGGTGGAGTGTTAGAGGGATTATATCCTGGGAAGGAACCGAGTGGTTTGTGCTGTGCCGCTCTCGGAGAGGCTGTTCCTGTTCGCAGGCTGGGGGTGGGAGTGGATCACAGTCACCACCTCTCCTCAGGAACGCTTCAGAGAGCAGTTCAGCACACTCAGCACTCTCCCTGCTGAAGGCAGCAGCAGAAAGGACAGCTAATATTAGTGCTATCGGGGCTCTCAAGCTTTTAATGCAAAGCAGCTTTCAACCCTTCCTGCTGCTGCCTGGTAACTAATTCATTCTGCGCTCCTTCTGCTCCATCTTTTCCTCCTGGCGCTGGAATTGGGAGCAGCTTATACTCTGTGGCTGAGTCTTTCCCCTCAGTAGCTGAATGAGGATAAGAGAATTTTGGCTACTCAGAATCAGGAGCTGCAGTGCTTGCAGAACAGCCCTGGTGTTAAACACCTTGTCAGGACACTAATTCCCGCAGCAATTGTGTGCAGTTACCTGCTGGCTGCAGTAACACGAGCTAAGAAATCATTTTATCAGTTACTGCTGGGAACAGGATATAAAATGGGTTTTAATTATCTAAAATATGAGTATCTCTGGATTTAAAGAATAAATATGTTGTAGTGAGTTCTCCAAGAGCTACAGTTATTTTTTTTTATCCTGTCCTTGTTATCAAATTCAGAGACAAGTGAATATAAAAGATATAAAAGATAGCCAGACTGCATATGATGATAAATTTTGGAAGCTGTATAATGAGTGTTTCTAGACTAGTAATTAGCATGCCTGCTAACTCAGAGGAAGGGAAATTATTGATAGAAGGGAGGAATCAATTTTAGATTGAGTTTTTCAATTAGAAAAGACGGATGGACCTTGTTGCTGGTCAGGAGAAGGTGATTAATCTAGATCTGAGGGAAGTGGTGGAGTTTGCACTGGTTGGAGTAAGGGCTCAAGGGTTTTATCAGTGTTAGATCTCTGAGGAAATCTGGATTATTTATTTTCCCCCATGTTTTCATGTCATTCTCAGGCCCAGTGGGCTGAAAATCATCTCTGTAGGTTTATTCTGAGGTAGGAAATGCTTCTTTTCAGTTCTGTAGCCCATGTGGTACCTGTGGCTCTCTGTTTTGGAGGGGGTCTGTGGTTCTCAGGGTGGGTAGGATTCACCCCTTGGAAGATTCCCTTTGCTGGGCTGAAAACCATGTGCAAAGCAAGGAAAGTGTGCTCGAGGTGGTGAAGAGCCACGTGCCATAACCCTGCCTGCTGCAGGACAGTGGCCACATCAGCTGCTGGGACCACCTTCTGCCTGGCTTCTGCTGCTGAGCCACCTCTTGCTGTGTTTCCCCATGCTGGGAATCTGGAACTGGAGACCAAAGGTGACTGATATTTGTCTTTTCTGCTTCTTGTTCTCCCCCCACAGCACCGATGCCGGCGACAGCCCCGTGGGCACCACGACCACCACAAACCTGGAGCAGCCACAGGTCATCCCCTCCCAGGGTGACCTCCTGGGTGACCTCCTCAACTTGGACCTGGGGCCCCCCGTGAATGTGCCCCAAGTGTCCTCCATGCAGATGGGTGCTGTGGACCTGCTGGGAGGAGGGCTGGACAGCTTGGTAAGCAGCACATCCTCTTTAGCTGTTGGGAGATAATTGGAGCTGTGCTTATCTCTGCAAAGCCTTGATCGTTTGTGCTTTTAATGCTCAGTGAGCCGAGCTCCCAGTGCTGAGTCCTGAAACTCCAGGAGGATTTAACCACAGTTATTGTACCAACTTTCAGCAGGCTTTTCCTGCTCTGCAATGAATGTTGCTGCGTGCTGTAGAATCCCCATGGTCAGTGGATATATTTGTTCTGTGCTTTTTCTGTCTGTAGAAGAAAACCAAAAAGTTGCTTTAAGGATGTAAAAGTGTTTCACTGCTTTCTATTTAAATCAGGCTTCCTTTCAAGAAAGCATTTATTCCAGCCAATTCCCAGCCCTCTTGAATTTCAGTGCTGAAGCTCTCGGGCTGTAACCCTGTGCCTTCCCATTTGTGTATTCTCCAGAGCATGTCATGGTTTAATATCGATGACGCTTTAATTGCAGTGAGGTCAAGAGGGAGCTCCCTGTGCAGTCCTCCCTGTGCCAGAGCTGCTCACAAGGCACCTGCCCTGGCACTGACAGGGTCAGGCTCCAGTGGGAGCAGTCACACCTCCCTTCTGCTCTGGGGACTGAGCTGCAGTGAGAAAATCACTTAGCAATGAGCCAGCAGCAGGGGAGAGAGGTCAGTGCTGTGGTTTTTAGGCTGGTGGCAGCCAAGCAGTGAGGAGTGGTGACTGTAAGGATGAGCCTGGGAGCTGTTCCCCAGGCAGGGAGCACAGCAAACAGATCCCCAGCTCCCTGCTGGCTTCCCCACAGGGGTGAGAAGCACTCCTAAGGGTATTTGCACCATGTAAATCAAGTAAGACTGCCCCAGGGGACATAGCTGGGTGTTTTTCAGATGTGGGGTGGATTTGTCTGCTTGAGGTTTGGCCTGTGGTGAGTTGGGCTGGGTTATCTCTGCCTGGTTTAGGTGCACTTTCAGTTCTGAGTCAAGATCTCAATAACAGAGGTAGGAGGCAGCTGGATGAACCCCAATTCAACAAATCCTTATCTATTGAATATATATATTTTTTAAGCTGCCATAAAATTATTAAAGCAAATGTTAAACCCATTTCCAGCTCCAGTGCTTCATGGGCTAATGAGCTGGAAACAATCTAACCCTCAATGGCGCTGGTGCTCACAGAGGTCAGAGGTGCTGTAGGCTCTGAGGTTTCTTTGGTTAGCAGGGACACTGCTCTTACTGGGGGTTAGCAAAATGGTCAAGCTGGAAAGCAGGCAGTGAGCCCAGAGCAGTGACCTGTGCAGCCTTTCCCTGCACTGCAAGGCGTGCCTCTAAAAACCTGGGATTGGGAATTAAGGCACTGCAGGAGGTGGTGCTGCCTGTGGTGCCACAGGATGGTTTGCACTTGAATTCCTCTTTGCTGCCTTCCAGGCCTCTCACAGCAACCCTTTGTTTCTCATTAATGTCACACAAATAAATGGACACAGTAGAGCTAAAACTTGGTTTTGGGAGAAGAGCTGTCTCGCAGCTGGCATTAATGGGCTTAATTTAGTGACCTGCTTTGACAGTGGAGCTGTTAGTTGAAATGGTACCAGGCTTTTACTCAATATTTTTCTCAAGCCTTAAGTACGTCCGTGGGGTTATGGAGTGTGATCTGACAAAATGATCCTGTCTGGATGGGGAGAAGCTGTGCCTGGGGCTGCATGGCCAGCGCTCTCTCAGCTGAGTAGATGGGGAAGCACTGAAAACAAAATCTGAATCCTGGTGTGAGTTTTGAAGGTGGATGCTTTCTATTGGAGTGCTGTTGCATCAAAACTCCAGCTTTTCCTTCCCCATGTCAGTCTCTTTTCTCAGGTTACAAGTGGCAGGATAAGAGGGAATGGCCTCCATTTGTTCCAGGGGAGGTTTAAATTGAATATTGGGAAATCTGTCTTCACCAGAAAGGTTTTCCAGCACTGGAATTGGCTGTCCAGGGCAGTGGTGGGGTCACTTAAAAATCACGTAGATGTGGCACTTGGGGACATGGTTTAGTGGTGGCCTTGGCAGTGCTGAGGGAATGCTGTGGAGGTCTTTTCCAACCTAAATTATTCTAGGATAATAAGCTTAATTAGTGAGTGAATGTGATCTGTGTGTTTGTTTGTTGCTGTGGGCACGTGTTTAACAAGTCTCAAGCTGGGTTAACCCTAACTGGGTATTACCCAAATTGCTGGGAAGTGTCCTGGGCTGCAGGGCTTGCCAAGAGGATTGGCATTTGGATCTCAGGCTGATATTAAACCACATCTGTGCCGTGCCAAAATCAGTCTCAAACTGCAGATCCCATAGGCCTGATTTCTGTGCGTGGGGAGGAGGTGAGGCACATCCCAGTGTACCCCTTGAAGAAGGGCTGAGCTCTTCACCTTTCACCAGGGATCCAAAACACCTTGGGGCAAGCAATGTCTGAATTGTTCTGCTTTGAAATTTCCCTTTCTGGTACCCCTTAAGGTTTTTTTAATGCATTTCTTGCCCTGCTTTGTTGGGCAGACCGAGGCTGCACGCTCTGTGACGGTGACATTGCCACAGTCCTGTGAGTGCCTCAAAGGCAGCTGGAGGTCTGGAAGAGGCTGCTGGCGGGATCTCAGCCAGTTTGTCACACTCACTCAGTGTCATCTGTTGGTCCCCTCTTCTACCCCCTTGTCTTTGGAGGGGGTGTCTCATCACAGGGATGTTCCTGCAGTGAAAGTCCCAGTGGGACTAACCCAGAAAGACCAACAGCAGCCTTGACTTCCATGGAAAATGTCATTCTGCCTTTCCATTTCTTAAACTGTGGGGTTTTATTTTTCTTCCAGGCATTTAAATAGAGACTGAGTGGCGTAAAACCGCATAAACACCAAATTAATACTGTTCATTTGAATTGTCCTCAGCATTGCTAGATATTTATCCCACGACCAGTGAGACTCCAGCTGCTTGAGAGGTTAATTTCTTTAGTGAGTAAATCTTATTTTAGCTCCACAGTGAGTTCTGTAATTGGTATTAAATGTAACATGCATGCACAGATGCTGAGCATGTGTTAACAATTAAAAAGAGGAGAAAAAGGACCTTTGGTACAAGAGCATTGCTTATAAGCAGAGCAGACTTGCTGTAGGACTTAGGGAGAGCTGTTTTCTAGGGAACAGGTTGTGCCCCTGTTTGCCACCACGGGCAGCTCTTGCTCTTCTCTGCTCAATTTTATTTTTCTATAAAGTGATGACTAAGCCCGCTTTACCAAACTATTTGGGATCTGCAGCTCTGCAGTGTAAAGTAGCCATGGCAGTCACTAACGGGGCAGAAACAAAACCTCTGGGCCAGCAGAGTGCTGGGTGCAGAGCTGTGCATCTCGAGAGCTGGAGTTTGATGCTTTTTTCCCCTCAAGTGGCTGAATTTGGTGAGGTTACAGTCACTCTCCCAACTGCTGTGCAGTGATGCAGTGCTTTGCAGGATGTCTGTCTGTGCTGACATGACATTTTTGCCTTTAAAGCTTGTTGTGTGTTCATTTGTTCTGGAAATCCATGGAGCATGAGAGCTCTGTGGGCACACTGTGCTTCCTGGGAGCCCCTGCATTGAAAGGGAGCAGGGCACTGTGGCCAGGAGCCAGGAAGGCTGGCTTGAAACCCAGGGGCAGAGCAGTAAATCTGCAGGAATGGACAGGCTTGGATTGTCTGTTATGTAAGGATTTTATTTAATACTCTAGCCACTCATCTACAAGAATATTATCGATTCGAGACTGGCAGCTGGTCAGGTTGATTTATGTCCTAAACTGAGAAGCTGTTTGATAAACACCGAATATCCCCAGTTTTCTGTAATACCTGGACTGGTTTGGGCTGTTCCAGGTGTGGGCTGTGCCCTTCTGTGTAATCAGGCTGGATTTAGGGGGGTCTGACCCCAAGACCCCAAGGGTCTGTTTCACACGGTTCAGGGCTGTGTCCCACTACTGCAGTGGGATGGAGGGTGGGAGCTGAGCACCAGCTTCACCCCGAGCTCCAGGCACCACAGGCTTGGCAGCCTGGGTAGAAAGCCCTGTTCCAGCAATCTGAAGTGCCTGTCACATCCCAAAGGCTGTGAGCAGGGGCTGCTGGTGTCACTCCCTCTCTGTCTGACTGCTTTCAAGTGGAGAATTCAAAGTCTGGCCTCCGTGGACAACACCCTGGAGTGCTGGGGTTGATTAGGGACTCACCAATGCTTTACAAAAAAGCCTCAAAGTGACCTCCAGTCTGCCCTGGCTGCCACGTTCCTCTCCTGGCTCTGCAAGTGATGTGCTGCGTATAATCTTAGGAAAGTTATTTCCTTCAGCTTTTCTGGAGCTACAGCATGAGAGCGTCTGTGCCGGGTCAGCCCCAACATCCATTTATGCAGTGGATGTGATGCTTTCCCAGAGTGCTCCTCCAGCCTTTGGCAAGGAGCTGAGTGACTCCTTTCATCTGGGCTGTTGAGGTTTGATGAGCTACAAAGGAATCTGTTAAGATTCGTGACAAAGGACACATGTCCATTGCTGGGGCAGGGCTGCTGTGGAAAAGGAGCTATTTTGGTGGGTCACTCATTCATATCTGATTCAAAGCTCTTGTAGGGCTTTGTGAGCTGATTGTTTTTTACTCTTTGGAGAATGAAAATGGTCAGGACTCAGTTTTGCTTGCTGATGGAAATCACTCAGCAGGGCAAAGCATTAGCAGCAAGTGCAGTGAAACTGGTGCCCGTGGTATTGGCAGCGTGAGCTGTCCTCCAGCAGCTTTGGCACAGCTGTGCCTGGTTTGGAGAGCAGCCCTTCTGCTCTGCAAGCCTGGCTTGGTGTGGAAACAGACACAAAATAGGCAGCAAACAAGGCAGTAAAATGCCTCTGTGAGGCACAGCGGTGCCTGCAGTGAGATCCCTGCAGCCTGTGCACAGTCTGTCCTGCAGCTCAGGGCTCTCTGACGGGGTTAGCCTGCATCCAGGGGGCTGCCAGCAGCCCTGCTCTCAGCATCTCACCCCATCCCTGGTGTTCCTTGTGTTCCTTGCTGCCGTGTTACTGGGTGCAGGCAGCACCTTGAGCTGTGGTGCTTCACTCCTGATTTGCGGCGTGAGGGAGCGAGGAGGCAGCAACTGGCCCCTGATAACCCATGAATTGTGGTCCACAAAATGCACAACCACCCTGGAAGCCAAGATTATGCTGTGGACACAAGGCAAGGCGGTTGCTGAGCAGTGGTTGTTGAAGCTTCTGTCCCTGGCTCCACCCTCCCTGTTATTTTTTGGTGCTCCAAAAGCCTCACGTCATTTTGCAGAAGTGATTGTAGCCCCTCAGGATCACATGAACACTTCAGCAGAGTCACTTCATTACAAGCTGCTGTTAAGATGCAAATAAACCCTCCTAATGCAGTAACTCCAGCACTGCTACACTTCATAAGTCAGCATAACTGCTTCCACAGGGCTGGAATTGCAGGGCAAAGGCTCTCCCACTGCAGAGCAGCTGCGGCACTGTCCAAGCCAACTTGTGCAAAGTAAAGGTGCTGATGCAGTTTGAGAAGAGGTGCTGGCACTGGTTTTATTGATGCAGGGTTGAGCCCAGCCTCTCCTTTAAACCCATGTGGCTGCTTGGGTGTTGTTATGGCAGGATAGGTTTGGAGGGAATAAAGAGAATTCCTGTTTGAAGAACTTTTATACGTTTGGGGGCCGAAACTCCCTGTTCGTCCTCTGCTCATCTCCTGAAGCTGGCAGCTCTTCCTCATGGGCAGAGGCTTTGTGCTCTTCAGCAAGAGGCAAAGCTGCCAGCTTTGGGATCAGGATGAGGGGTTTGCAGTGCCTCGAATTCCCTTGGACCATCAAGAGCCAGCCCTTTTCCACCCCACCTTCACAGCGAGCGTTTCAGCCCCAGTGAAGCTGACAGCTGTATTAACGTGGTCCTCTCCTCTGTGGGGCTGTTTCTGACTCTCCTGTAAGGCAGATCCAGGTTGTCCTTCTGGCAGGAGTGTCTGTCTGCCTGTGAGACAAATGGAAATGGTTAACCAGAGCTGCTAGTCCTGGGGAATTGCTTCAGCAGCACTGACTAATATCTGCTTCTTTCCTTCTGCACTCTGCCTGTCACTCCAGATGGGAGAGGACACTCCGTGGGTAATTGGTTCCTGTTCCCTCTGTCTTCCTCCTTCCCTCTTATTCACACACATCACTGTTACTGTCTCTTCCATCATTCCGAGTTTGGAATAAAGTTATGATTTGGGCATCTCACAGGAGGAGAAACGGACCTGGAGCTCCTGAATGGGGGAAGCGTCGGTGCCATGGGAGGGTGACAGGCGAGAAAAACAGAGTGAGAGACTTTGTGCTGCTGCAATGGGAAGTGCAGCCCAGATCTGATGTGGAGCTGATCAGTTCTTTATTAACTTCCCCCCTTTAACTTCTGGTGCAGTAGAAATGCTGTCACTTCTCTTTCCGCTCCAGGCAGAGCCAGCTCTGCCTGTAGGGACCTGGAGGAGCTGCAGCTCCTTGGCACTGGCTCTGCGGCTCTGGAGCACATCTGCAGTGCTTGGGCCCGAGTAAAGGAGCCAGGAGAGGCTCAGGCTGTGCTCTGCAGAGCCCTCCAGCCACTAAAGAGGGGCTGCAGCAGCTCAGAGCTTCCTGGCGTTGGGAAGAGATGTTGGGTCCAATCTGGAAACACACGGGCGCTCATGGTAAATTCTCTGAGCCAGTCAGGGAGTTTTTTCCCTCCTCCTTGTGAGAGCTGGAGTCTTAACTCGAGCAATAAATCCAAATTCTGCTTTCAGAATTTCAGGCCCCAAGGCCTCTGACATTTAGGGAAAATGGAGGACTCGTGGATAGCTTGAGGAACCCCAGTATGTCATTCCCTGTCCCTGCAGCCAGCATCCGTGTACGAGCTGCTTCGAGGCTGGGCTCCTACCCTGCAGCTCCTTCTGATGAGTGTAGTAGGAAATGGTAGAATAGTTAACATCTGGCTTGATTATGCAGACTTATTCAGTCATTTCCATAATTCCCTTTGTAAAATGCTTGCTGCTTGATAAACCAGCCTTTCTCCTGCTGTAGACAACAGTAGCAGAAATCCTTCGTGCACGCAATAATATCTGGAAATGAACTGGATTCTTTCTTTTCCCTTGGACTTCACTGCCTGTCAATATAAAGCATGAAGTTCATCTGCATGCAAGACTATGAATAGGGATGAGGTGTAATAGTTGCATTTATTGCTCCTCAGTGAGCCAGTAACAAGATGGAAATGATCTGATATATTAATCTAAACCGTGGCTTGGCTTAGAGAGCAGTCAATAGAACAAAACTCTGCTCTGTCAGGCTCTTTCTGTGAGGGAGACTTGACAATGGAATAAGCCTTATTTTATAAGCTCAGTATTAATTGGATTTACATCCTCTGGCTGGCTTCCTTTGGTCTCTGACTGATCTTTCTTCTGACTTTGGAATCACTCGCTTTTATGTGTTATTTCTTAAGTCAGCTAAGCAAAACTGGACAGCCAGAGCCTAGCTTGCTGTATGGAGAGGTGGCTGTTGAAAAAGATGAGGAATCTCCTCAGCTTCAGCCATGACCTCAAGTAGGGATGAACTGAGTCCCACGCAGGAAAAAAAGCTCTTAAGGCTTCTTAACAAAAAGCAAATTGTGATTTGTTCTTCTCTAGCACCTACTTAGGGTGGCTAATGTTGCATCAGGTGGCTCCTGTGGGGACTGGGGAAAGGAGAGGTGCCAGGGGATAGAAGAGAGATCCAGGGAAGCACAGGGATTTATCACATTTTACAGGTTTTATGGAGGCTAGTTATCATCTGGTAAGCCGCCGTCTTACACCTTTGCTGCTCTTCTCAGGGCAATTTATCCTTTTCATCTGTGCTCTGATGGAGAGAGGTATGAAGCTTTATGGTATTTCTTGACCAGTATCAAATACATTTGCTGTGAGATCTCTCAGGGAACAGGCTGGAAGGGATCAGAGCAAAGTTAATTTCCAAGTTTTTTGTGCTGAGGGAAAAGGTCAGAGCCTTTTTGGCTCGAAGCATGGGCACTCCTGGAAGCTTCTGCTTCAGCTATATGGTGCATTTGTTCAATATTCTGACACACCAGCACTTTATTTGAACAACATGTCTGGAGCCTTTGTTGACCCAGTTTGTCACATGCTGTTTTAAAAGCAAACTAACTCCCCAAACCCTAATCAAATGGAAGAGCAGAACCATCCACGAGGTGAGCTGTGATGTTCTGCTCTGGCAGTCCAGCCTTTTCCTAATGGGGCTGCCTCCCACCTCACCCCTGCATTTGCACCACCCTCTGTTCACATTGTCAGGTCATGTTCCTTGTCTGAACGTGACCCGAAAAAACCCCTGTTGTAGGCAAAAAAAAATTACCCTGGTCTTCAGAAGCAAAGCCTGGGACACAGATAAGCCTGGAGATGTCTCTGCAGTGAACAACCACTGCAGATCTGTGCTTGTTTCCTCCTGGCTATCAGTCATCTGTTAAGTGCATTTTAAATATTCACAGGAGTGATGTTGCACTTGCAAGCGGCGCTTGCAGCCAAGCCTGGGAGCCCGTCCTGATCTCTGAGTTCTCCTGAGCGTGTAGAGTGATGTGGAGGTTTGAAAAATGGGCTTTGCCACTGGCAGTGTGGTCCGGGTGCTTTGTAAAGGGAACTCGTGCGGGGAGAGCTTCTAGGTGGGCTGCAGAAGGGTTTGGCAGAAGGGCTCCAGAGAGGATTTAGTGTTTGTGGGGGAATGTCGCAGTCACTTCAGACTGTGGATGTGCAGCTTGGCAGAAATTGGTACTGAAATAGCCGGGTGCACCGTGAGGTCTCTTTGCTGTTGCAGTGCCCATTAGATGATGAAGCTGTTTCTTCCCTGTCTGAGGGAGGGGAGCATCTTCAAAGCCTCCCTCTCTGAGCTGTTGTAAGAGCCAGCACGGATCCCATTCTCTTTCTTCCTTGTTGTTGAAAAGAGCCGCGTGTCGGAGGAGCACAGCCAAGATGCTTTGTGTTTGCCCGTGGTTCGTAGCCGTTCCCTAGAAAACTAAAGCTTTCAGGAAGTGAGCCTTCCTGTCAGTTTTATTTTTGTGCCATTTCACAGTTACCCCACTGGGTTTTGTGGAGCTGCTTGGGGCCTGCTGGCAGCAGCAGGGCTGAAGGGGAAGCACCGATGCATGAAACGTGAAGAAAGGAGGTTTTGGTGTGGAAACAGGCGCGAGAAGGGATGGATTTTTATTCTTATTAACCTGCAAAACGCTCCTGTCCGCAGTGAATGCGTGGAGTAGTTCTCCAAGTAGCTCTGCTCACACGGCAGCAAGCAGCCCCTCTGTTCCCTGTGCTTTCCCAGCGCTGCATTTCCGTCTGTCCTGTACGCAGGAGCGATCCGTGCTCGCGGCGCCCGGGCTCCGCTCCGGCCATCTGACACTTGGCTTAAATGATCTCGGTCTTCCTCTCCTCTCTCTCCTTCTCTCTTTCAGCTTGGCAGTGACCTTGGCGGGGGCATTGGAGGAAGCCCGGCAGTAAGTGCCATTCCATTTTTTTCCCCGATTTCCAAAGCTGCTCGGAGCTCAGGGTTTTTCAGTGTGACCTCACCCGTTATGTGCTGGAAGGTGCTTTTTTAAAGCCTCGAAGGTGTCTGAAAATGGATAAATGCAGCTGAAACACACAGGTCCCCACCTATGCTGCTTTGAGTCCAGCTGCCACCTGGGCTTTCCTAAGAGCAGCCAGGACCTGAGCTGTTCACTCTCTCTGCTTAGCTCTTCCTCCTCAGAGCTTTTAGTTGGAGCAGCAGCGTTAACCCTGGCAGGGCCTCATCCTTGTGCAACTGCTTTAGCAGCTGAAAGGCCAAGGATGCTCATCCCTACTCACAAAGCCCGGCCTGTAACCCCAACCCAGTGTCACCACAGGCTTGCCTGAACTCACAGTGCTTTCTCCTCCCAAACTCCACGTAAGATTTTTGCCTGGACGTCAGGGTCAGGTGTTCTGAGCTTTCCTACTACGTGTGGTCGGTGCTGCCACTGGCCGCCTCCTCTGTGCCTGTGACTTTGAGTGTCCTCGTGCCTGCAGCCAGGGCATGGGAGAGTTTCAACCTGCTTTCAAAGCACCCTTGGCTTCCAGCTCGTAGCAGCTTCTTCCAGAAAAGCATGGAAAGGGAATGAAACACGACTTGGAGGTGCAGTGGGCAGGAGGGAGCGTGCTTCCGACCCACCGCCAGAAGTGGTGTCCCCTAGAAAGCTCCAGTCCCTCTTCCCAGGACTTTGTATCCAGTAATTCAGTGAGGAAAGCATACTCAATTCTGGAGGGAGGGCTTTCCAGAGACCCTTGTTATGGCTGCAGTCATTCTCTCTCCTCCTTTCCCTGCAAATCTGGCATTCCTTTCTTCCTTCAGCGCGAGGGCAGAGGAGAGCCGGTGGCACAGTGCACCTGTACGCCCAGGCAGCCCTCAGCAGGACACGGGAGAGAGTTCCTGTGGTGATCACACCTACAAAGCCAGCTCTCTGCCTTCCTGGGCCGGCTAAAACCCCCCAGGCAGTTCTGTCCTGCTCGCTCTGCCCGTTTCTGGGCTGCTGGCTGGGGAATCTTGTTCTCAAGCACGGAATTCATCCTGCTGGGAAGAGAATTTGGGCGTGTAACTTGAGTGTGACTGTCCCGTCTGAAGCTGGGCACTTAAAGGTTAATATTCCAGCTTTGGTGCCCTCATTTAAGTCCTGGGAGGGGAGGATTGCCCTTCTTGCAGGAAAGTTGTCCGCTGAGAATGCAGAGCTCTGGCTTTGGGTGGGAGTACCCAACACGGTCATGACTCCCTTGCTATCTCTGGATATGCAAAATCTTGCAGATTCCTGAAGGCTGACGTAGTTTGGGGAAGATTTGAAGCATTTGCACTTTTCCCTGGGTTTATGTAGGGTAGATCCACAAAGCCTATTGTCTTAGGAGAAGGAGATACGGAGAAGAAAGATTCCTCTACAGTGGGAATAGATAACTGGAGCTATAAAAAATGACGTGGAAGCTTGGTTGAGGTGACAGCCGAGTGCAGGGATTAGCTGCCAAGAGCTTTGGAATTCAAATGCATAATTTAGCACTATTGATAAATCAGTGGGGAAGCTGCAAATGGCTTTAAAATATTTAGGATATTGCCCGAGTTCATGCTTTATTTAATAAGTAGTGCTCACACGTGATGTTAATGAGTGCCTGCTCTTTCTGACTCCTCCAGGTGGGACAGACCTACATTCCCTCCTCTGTGCCAGCCACCTTTGCCCCTTCTCCCACCCCAGCAGTGGTCAGCAGTGGACTCAACGATCTCTTCGAGCTCTCGTCCGGCATAGGGATGGCTCCTGGAGGATATGTGGCTCCCAAGTCTGTACGTAAGGAAAAACAATCATCTCCAGTTTATTGCCTTCCCTTGGGCTACAAATCTGACATTGCTCACTTGTCCCATTTATTGGGGGTTTCTGGTGCTAAAAGTTCAACTCAGTCCCATTAGGGGTGCTCTGGGCTTTCCAAATACGTGTTAGAGACCATGTTAGTTATTAGTTACAGACTTCTGGCATTTTAGCAGTTGCCTCATTTTACCTGTGCCAGTATTTCTCTAAAGAGTGGCTTAGATAAGATCCGAGACTCTGAGTTGTGTCAGAGCAGCGTTCCTGCACACCTACTTCTTAACAAGCTTCCCCAGGAAACTGAGGGCAACAACTTCCCTAGCAGATTTGTTTATTTGGAGGAATCCAACGTGACAAGGGAGGTAAAATCATGTGTTTGGTGTGATGGTGCCGCAGTGGAATGCAGAGAAATGTTCTCTCAGCCACGGAGATCGCAGAGGCTTTGGCTGAAGCGTGAAGTTGGGAGGGATCATGAGACACAGTACATGGTTCTGGAAACTGGCTGTGGAGCAGCCACAGGGAGATCAGGCTCCTGAAAGGAAGTAAACAAAAATTAGCACTCAAATCATCCATGGATGGATAATCTTAAACCATCCTCTGAAGTCAAGGATCTTGAGGTACTGCAGACCATACTCGAAGCTTTTGGTCCTTGCAGTTATTGCACCATGTGTAAGACCAAGTACAAAAAACCCACAGTAATTTTGAGCTAAGTGCTGCCTCATTTTGTACCTCTCCGATTTGGGTCTGGGTTTTTCCCACAGAGGTGATTTGGGAATCCAGAACCCAACAGATAATAGTATCAGCCTAATGATTTTATCTGGTTCAAACTTTAGTATTGTCCTGCCTCTGATAGCCCACCCAGCCCTTGGAGAAGGCTGTCCAGGAGCAGACTGGGTGAGTCTCACGTTGGTGTGACAGACACAAGCTGTCAATGCTCTGGTGCACACTAATGCTGTAGTAAATTCGATTTCTTACGTGAGTGCTGTGAACAAATACAGATTAGGAGCAGCAAGCTTATTCCTCAGTGGTGAGCTCCATCCTTTCAACACCCCACGTCCCATCTTCCCTGTAGTGTTTCTTTAGCCTTGGTGGGCTCAGTGTGCCGATGTAGCTGGATTTCTGAGCCCAGGACTTCTGTTTATTGGAAAACTCTGCTCGTTTGTTATCTTCAGGCCAGGCTGCTCACGCTGAATGACATCTCTTGTGTTCAAGGTTTGGCTGCCTGCAGTGAAAGCTAAAGGATTGGAGATCTCAGGCACATTCAGCCACAGGCAGGGACACATCTACATGGAGATGAACTTTACCAATAAGGCTTTGCAGCACATGACTGACTTTGCCATTCAGTTCAATAAGAACAGGTAAGAAATTTATAGCAATGCACTGTGTTCAGTGGGAAAGGAGCTTGTGCCTACACTGCTAAATTTAGGGAAGGCTTGTGCTGAGGTGTATAATGCAGTCGTGGAAATAGCTTGGATGATACAGCCTGACCTCCCCATCACGCCAAAATTGTGTGGAAGGGCTGAAAACACGGGCTGATAAATCTGAGAGGAAACAGGCAGCACACAGTCCCGGCTCTGAAACAGCATCTGCCCCATTTAACCTCCGTGGAGTTTTTCAGCAGCCTCATGAGGTGTTAGGTGGGTTGGTGGGGTTACAGCCAGTGAGTGCCCTGGGGAAAACAAGAGCTCGGACGGGCAGGGTCTGAGCTGCACGAGTACCAACCCATGGTGCCTCTGCCTCCTGACTTAATTGCTGTGCTGGCCCTCGGAGTGTCTGGAAGCACAGGACTCCTTAATAAAGCTGCTTGTCACTGAAGGAGCCACAAGCTGGGAGCCTGTGGCACATGCTCTCCCTGTAATAGGCAGCAGAGCAATTTTGTCAGAAGCAGCAGCCACTTGACAGTTCAGAGCTTGGATGATACAATTCAGATTGTTCTTGGAAACCCATCTCAGCCAAAGGACACGACATGGCAGCACAGCCACGGTGTCTTCCCACAAATACCCTTTCCAGAGAGCTTATCCTGTGGTTTGCTGTGTGTTATCTTCAGCAAGGACCAGGCTGCTTCTTATCAAGGCTGCAAAGAGTATCTTGTGACTGACACGTTCTCTGTATTCCTTATTATCGCTTCACTGGAAGAGGGTTCTCTCTACTAAAGATCCACTGAAACCATCTCTTTAATCTCACTGTTAGCTTTGCAAATTCAGGATTTCTTGGGACGAATAAGATTTACTTAGAAAAGTCATTATGCTAAGTAAGTCTTAGTAAATGTTCTCCCTGGACTGCCATATTTTCTGGAGAGTTTTGCTAAGCTGCTAGATGCGAATGTTTCATGCAAATTGGTCTGGAGAAAAAGGCATTTTGTTTGTGATTTTTTTTCCCCCGTCCATCAAGCTGTGTTTTAGCCACACCTATGTGGTACTTGGAGGATGTAGAAAGTTTAAATAGTGTACAGTAAACCAGCAGTTTTTCCTCTTGCAGCACAACTACTATTATTTACTACAACTACTACTATTTACTCTTTTACAAATGCTGTTCTCCTGTCACTGCTTTCCACTGTGGCTGGTGCATTAAAAAGAGCTGCAGAGGGCTGGTTCTTTAAGTGTAAATATTAAGGTTTGTGATTGGGAAGTTTCTATTGCTTTTTCCCTCCTTTCCTGCTGCTGCTAATCACATTCACTGCAGTCTTCGGATAAAGCATTAAAAAAAACCAAAAGAAAGCTAAAGCTCTGGTGTGCTGTAATATCCCAGCCCCTAAGTAACAAACTGCAACTTTGGTTTCCCTCTGAGTCCTAGGGAAAAACACGAGGGTTTGTGTCCTCCAAGGTGAAATGGCTGCAGAAGGCAAATCATGTGGCTAAGCCCTTGCTAAGAATATTCCTATTTCAGCTCCCCAGAGCTGAAAACTAAGGAGAACCAAGAATGGGGCATTTATTGGTTTCTGAAAGAGTGACAAACCTGATAAATGTGGCTGACTGTGCAGAGACAGCATCAGGCTTTTAGTGAATAAAATAAAAATACACACTTCTCCATCCTGCAAGTGCCCTGAGACCTCTGAGCTGATGTGAATTCTGCTGAAGAGAAATGCGTTTATGAGTGGACACCAAAACATCTGGGCTTCCATCTGCTTTTAGAAAGCAGCTGGTCCGTAGTACAGGAGTGCTGTGCTCAGTGTGAGCTGCTCTCCCTCTTCTCCACACTGAGCAGAGGTGCCTGTGGAATTCAGTGTTCCTTGGACTGAACAGGCGAGTAAACATCGCTGGGACACATCCCCGGTGAAGGAGGCTCCGAGCAGGCAGCTGAGCCAGGTGCTGTCATTCAGGACCAGGCAGCTGGATGTGTTGATTCGTTTGTTCTGCAGTGCTGTTCCAAGGCACATGTTCCTCCTTGGCTGCTGTTTGTTCTGTGCTGGCTGCAGTTCCCTCTGCCACAGCTCCCAGGCATGCAGCAGCCATGCAGTGTGTGATCCACCCTACCTGCGGTGCTCTGGAGCTCAGGGAGAGAGAAACACCACCTGCCTCTGAGGCCAGGTCATTCCTTGCTGGGCAGGCTGGTGCTCAGCACACAGACCAGTGCCATGTGGGTAATGGGAGAATTCCCAGGAGCTGGTCCCTGGGGCAGGGTGGTGAATTTGTCAGCAAGATCACCCTGAGTGAGTTTGCCATGCCTTGTCCTACTTTGCCTGCTCATTTGAGCAGTGTTCCCTCCCTGCAGTAACAGCAGGGGCAGCTCAGGAGTGGTGGGAAGATGAGCCAGGTGATGCTTGACAAAAGGAACATTATATTTTGGACAACGCAGGGCTGCCCTCATCACCTCTCTTTTTCTCTTGCCCAGCTTTGGGGTCATCCCAAGCACCCCCCTGGCCATTCACACACCTCTGATGCCAAACCAAAGTATTGATGTCTCCCTGCCCCTCAACACTCTGGGACCAGTCATGAAAATGGAGCCTCTGAACAACCTCCAGGTAAGGATTGTCTCCTTCTGGGCAGGGGGGAGCTCAGCAGCTGCTCAGCTCAGTTTGTTTGGTCCAACACAATGTGGTAAGACTCTAATCACAAAATACCATGTGTAACCAGGCAGACCTCATGGATTTGGACCTCGAGTCTGGCCAACACTTAATCCTCTTCCTTTTCCTAGCTTCTCCCAGAAAAACTGCAACAGAAACTTCTTGAATTTTGTGACTTTCCAAACACCTCAAACCAACTGCTTGCATCTGTGTAGATTAAGGGCTTTGTTCCTGTAACACTGTTCTGTAAACTGGGTGTGGGTTTTGCCTGGATTTCAGAACTGGAGCAGGTCTGAACAGAGGAAGAACCTGTGGTGGAGCAGGCAGGGAGAGCTGTCAGTAAGAATTGAGGCAATTAAAGGAATTGCAGGAAGGATGGCAACTGCTGAGTGATTAATATTTCTCTAGTGCTCTTAAATTCCAGGGTGCCTCACAAAGGCACATCCCTGCCCCAGATAGCTTAATCCAAGGCAAACAGTGTGTTCCAGGAAAGGCAGAGGAGAAATGACGTGAGCAGCTAATGTTTCATTAATGAGGGTGTTGGTGCATGGCGGGGACAGCACTCCCTGGAGGAGCCTCTTTATCAGATTGGGGCTGTCAATCTGATAAAGGTAGGACAGATCCAGGGAGATATTCCATTCTGCTTTGGACCAGAGACTGTCTCCCGAGGTCTGGAAGTCATCAGGCAGGCAGTTCTCCCTGGAAGGAGGCTCTTCCCCACTGCTGCCATGTGCAGCTGCTCTGTGGAGTGGAGGTCAGCAACTCCTGCCTCTGCTCTGGGTCCTCCAGGATGATTTTCCCAGTATCCCAAAATGCAGTTAACTTGCACTGCAGCTGTCTCTCTCACCTCGGGTCTCCAGGAGGTGGGACTGGGTTGGGTTCCAGCAGAGTAGCAGCCCATAGAGGGGAATATTTTGAAGCAGCTCATTCTCTTTTTGGTGCAAGAGAATGCAATGGAAGTTACTATTTATTCTACCTGAGCAACTGTTTTTTCCCCTTCTTTTGACTTCCATTCTGGGACTTATGACTTACTGATGAGTCTTTGGGCATACAGCTTGAAATAGCTTCTCTGGCACTCAAAGGAGCAGTCCCACACTCGGGCTCCGAGCACAGTCATGCGACGGGGGAGCGCACAGACAGTGAATGAATTCCGTGGCCTGTCTTCCCCAGCTGGCCCTTCCAGCCTCTGGAAGAGCTGGATTCCCTCTGCAACCAGGCCATGAAGGTGAGGTTGCATTTGAGCCAGCTGTGGTGAAATCTGGCTCCTGCTCTGAAGGGAATGTGGAGGTGACAGTCCCAGCCAGCCTCCACAGCGCTGGGGACTCTCAACAAGGCAGCCTCAAGTCGCTGCTTCCTTTGATCAGGAAGGAAGTGAAGTATTTGGGTTATTAAATCTCTACAGGGCTTGGAACACAGTTTGTTTCTTGTAGCATCTCCTGCTAGAACAAAGCTAAGAGAAAACATGTGAGGAAACCTCCAGCTACCTTCTCTTGAGACAGTGGAGCATTCATTAGTGCCAGACTCAGTTGTTAATTTGCTAAAGCTCTCATTGCCATAGAAGTTGGCTGCCCTTTCACAATTGGGGAAGCTGCCATATGGAGTAATAGTATATTTCTCTGCAAAGAGTTGAATCACGATAGCAGATGCCAAGTTAAAAAGAGCACTCCCCTTACTTTTTTGACAGCAGTGGGCTTGATGGAGATCCATCAGTGCCCTGACAGCCAAGGCTCTGGTTTTGTTTTGTGGGTTCATGTGGAAAGGATTTGTCTTGAAACATTCAGAAATTGCTTTGCTGACCTACTTAGGGAACAATTTATAGCATATTATAGGAGTAGAGAATACGAATGTTCCTGTATTCATTGAAGAACCAAAACACTCATCAGGTTGAATTTACTTAATGTGGTGTTTTTTCTCAGCTAGGGAACATTGAAGCAGATGCAGGGCTGGTTTGAACCTGAGGACCTTATGTTCATCTCCTGTTCTGGTGGGAGTTTTTTGTTTTTAGTAACAAGAAAAATAAGTCCTGAAGTAACCAAACTGATAGCTTTCAACTTTTTGTCATGTTAATTAGACACTTCAAAGACTAGTTGTACATTCCTTAGGCAACTATTTCAGAAGTAATGAATTCATGTCTTGTTCAGGTTATTTTTATTACCATTTCTAATCTTTCACCCAATACAGCTCATTTAATCTTGACATTTGTAATCGTGGAGAGAAACTAAAATATTTGACAAGGTAACGAAAAAGACGTTTTTGCAAGAAGATGAGGAAGATTGAAATATTTTCAGAGGCTTCCTTAGGTAAAATGTAACTGAAGAATCTTATGTTTGCCAGTCACCTTGCATCTCGTGATACTGAACACCAGGCTTCTCCCTTGCATCCCAAAGTAACCGTGATCATTTTCTTGACTTGTTGACTCAGCTTTAACCCTGAGTCAAGCAGAGATTTATCCAGAGGGTAAAGCTAGACTGGGCACAGCACTGCAGGGCTGAGCAAACCCCAATCCCTGCTCTCTGTCTCATGTTTATCACTCCTGTCAGATTAAAAAGCTGCTGTCAGATTAAAAAGCTGCCTTTGGAGTGTGCCTGTTGCTGAAGAAAATCTGACTTAGTTATTTGTGTGCTTCTGACTGCTGGTGGGGGACACCCTTGCAGTGCCTTGTCAGCATTTTGGGGGCTGCCTGGTGCTTTTGGGTGCTGAGGTCCCCTGCCCTCTGCAGAACATGGCACCAATAAATAACAACAAGCCCTTGCCCAAAGGTCTGTGAGAGGCTGTGTTGACCTTCCTGGGTGTTTGATAGCCATAGAGATGTCTCTGGAAGTTGTACAGGTTTTCCTGGCTCCTGTAGTGTTGCCTTTTCACAGTCAAGGCAGTGGTGACTCTGCTGGTGACATGTGGGCTGCTGGGGTCATACCAAGTGGAAGAGGTGGGCTGGGTGAGGAATCTTTGCCACCACGGGTGTGAGACCTTCAGCTCTCAAAGAGCAAGGTGGGTTCTGAAACAGGGGTTTGCACAGGTGAGGAATATAAGTCTTTCCAGACACTTGTTCAAGTCAAATTTGGAATTAGAAAATGCCTGGGCTGCGAGCCTTTCTATGCAAAAGAGAAGCACTGTTCCTAATAGTTGGCATTTTAGCAGCTATGAAATGCTGTGAAATTGAAATACCCACTGGAGCACACGAGAATTGCTCCCCTAATCCTGGAAATGGGTGAAGTGGAGCCAACCTGCTGCCAGAGTTTCGGAGCTCAGGCCCGGCCTGTCGTGGCACGAATATGATAACCTCTTCTGTGAGATTACAGCCCCTTGCAGCAGACAGTACAGTTGAAAACAAGCTGTGGGCACTCCTGGAGCAGCAGCAAGTCTGCCTGGGGCTGGAGCCGCTCTCTTGGGATCCACATTCAGAATGCACCATCGGTGTGTTACATTGCCCAGCCTTACCTGCTGTCAGCTGCCAGCCCTGTTCGCTGCAGCTACAGAGCATGCAGCTGAAAAAGGCTTGATTTTTTTCCAAGTTTTTTTTTTTAACTCTGGTATGGAAAGGGAAGGATGTGCCAGCTGCATTTCTCCCTGAGAAGGGGCACTTGGAAACACAGACTCGCTGCTGGGCAGCGCGAGGTGCAGGACGCTTTTGGTTTCTTGAGTTTGGCAAAATGTTTTTGTAGAGACAGAGGAGGAAGGTGCAGCTTCTTCGCTGAGGAAGTATCAGTGTTGCTAATGCAGTAGATGATGCTCATCCTTCCAGTCTCAGCTCTGCTGTAACTCATCACCTGTGCTCCTCCACGCTCCAGCGTCTCGCGGTGCAGAGCCGCTGGAGCTCTCATTCATCAGAGCTGTTAATGGATCTCAGGTCACAAACACGGCACTCAGAACTTGGAGACAGATTTCACACATCCAGCTCTCCGTGGAAACAAGGCTGGGAATCGTTGTCAGCAGCGATTCCAGCCAGCAGATGTTCACCCTCCAGAGCCTGCTTGATAAATGACACAATATCTGCCCCTGTGTGAGCGGTGTCAGAATCACTGACCAGCCACCACAGAGCACCTGTGGGTAGCTAGATGGGGAAGATGCTTCTTGAGTTTGTTGCCTGGATTATTCTTTAACAGTCTCTACTTGTGAGAGTCTTATTTCAGCAAAGAACCCTCCTGGGAACTCTCTGCATTAAGGACTTGGATCACAGCTTGGCATCTGCGGCCAGTTCCTCGCTCATCTGTGGAAAGCTGTTGGTTTGGGGGTTAAGAGCACGTAGTCCACATGGTACAGCACATTAATAAACTGTACATTTTGAACTTGAAGTGCAGCAAGGCACACGAGAGCACAACCCTCTCAGTAACTCTCTGTTCCCTGACCATTGACGTAACCCAGCCTCGCTGTGCGTGCACGGCTCCGGCCCCGGCTGTGGGCTCATCCCTGTGGGGACAGCACACGGCTGGCAGAGGCTGCAAGCACCCCCAGGATCCTGAGAACCCTACCTGTCACACGAAATGAAGTAGAGGAGCAGCATTCCCTGGGGGCAGAGCAGCAGGCTGGCACAGAGCAAGCCCCGTGACCTCATGAGGTAAAAAAGCCTCTGCAGAGGAAAGTTGTTCTTGCTTTAACAGTTTGGCTGTTACCAGGCTCTAAAGCAAAACCCAACGTAAGTAAATCCTTAATTTAGTGTAGGTGCTAATGGGATTCCAAGTGGGTATGTTGTGTACTTGCTGCTGATGGAAAGCATCTGTGTTGCTTTCAGACTTGACTTTGAAAGTCAGTTCTGTTGCTCGAGTCTGGGATTTAAAGCATCAGAAACCTACACTATTGAAGAAAATAACTTAACATTGTTCTTATGAGGTACTTCTTCCCCAAAATACCACGTTTGGGCTGTTAGAGGGCTGGACTGCAAGAAAGCTCAGCAGAGGGGTGCTCGTGCTGCAAGGTGAGGAAATATGTTCCAGGGGTTATTTCTAGAGGTGCTGCTTCCTCTAGTCAGATCACGAACAAGACATAAGTGATGTGAAACCCTGAGCCAATTTTTAGTGGGCTCACACCTTTTCAACAGTCAAGCATCACACAAAAATCTGCCACCTTTTGACTTCTATCCCTCAGAGCTTTGTAGGCTGCTTGACTAAATCCACAAGGTACTAATATTTTTTTTCCCTCTCTAAAAGATCACAGATGGAAAGCCATTTTTATTAAAAATGCTTCTGTTTCAACTCTGAAATGTCTGAAGCCAAAGGTCTAGCTAAAGAATTTAATAGTTCATGTCCAGGTCAGCAGGTTAAAGCTGCAGAGCCATGAGCAAAGTTAGTCTGGACTGGAGGATTTGTTGAATGCAAGCAGAGGTTCCTTTCAAGCCTGTCAAACCTGGAGAGATTTCTCAGCTCCTGCTATCACAGCAAATGTCATTGCCTATCTCAGGACAATATTCCCACGTGAGGAGCACTGGATTTTTTGTGGCAAGTCACTGTTATTACCTGCTCAGCTTCTTGCAGCTGCTGCTGTGGTTCTGCCCTCTGCCCGTGGCTGCTTTTGCAGCCTGTCAGATGGCACTGGATGCTCCTGACGTGCAGCATGACCTTGGGAAGCTGTTACCAACTCAGGGGGCCTCTTCTTGGTGTGAGTTTCCCCATCCAGGTGTCTGCAGGTGCCTTTTCACGGAGCAGATCTTGTGGAGCACGGTGGCTGTTTGGGGGAAGTGCGTGGTGGTGAATGATGGAAGCTCATTTTGAGGAGCTCCCCAGTCATGTCCTAATGATATCGGTTAAGGAGAGCTTTTTCCATCCTGTGTGCAAAAGTTATTTGTGACAGCTGCTTGCAAGGTGACACGTGATGTCATTCCTGAAGCCAGTGATGCGGTTTGGGAGGAAGGCTGGCGTGTGGCTTGATTTTTCTTTACTGGGAAGAAATTGCACTTCAGAGCATCTTGATTGGGTAGCTTTCCAGAGATAGCCAAAGCAGCTTACTCAGTGTGTTTCTGCAGAGTTGAGAAGCAGGTCAGCAGATACCTTTTTATAGCATCCTTATAACTGCAGGGACAGGGCTTGCATATTGATTTGGAGCGTGCCTCTAGAACCGTGACTGGAGGGAAGGAGCTGCCTCCCAGCCCCTCTTGTAAGAAACTGCTGTTGTATGGCAACAACAATTAGCTACAAAAGCTAAGTAATCTCTGTTGTTCTAAGGCAAGGCAATTAATCATTAAATCAGACTTGGAAAAGATCTTGGGTCGTGCAGTGTAGTCCCTGCTATGCTTTTGTTGTTTTGCTACAGTCCCTCTTACTGAGAGCATTGTCAAGGCTGATTTTAAATAGTCCGAGCACTGGAGCTTCTCTCTTCCTCAGAGGAATTTAGTGCTGCTTAATAATTCTCACTATCGGTTTTCCCAGACATTTAGCCTAAATTTTCCCTCTTCTGGCTCATCTCCATGACTTCTATCCAAGCAGAGCATCTGGAATGGCTACGCTGCTGTCCCTCCCCCAGCTCTCCCCTCCCAGACTCGGAGGTGCATTTTTGGCTCCTCACCCAGCGTGTTTTATCATATTTTGCAGAGGTGAATCACTGAAGTCCACCCACCAATCTGCTTTTACCCCTCTGGTGCCTCTGGTTCCAACACTGAACACTCCAACTCGTGAGCATGACGCCAGCAGCCAGAGCATGTAACAACTCCCTGTTATGGAGAGCCAATCCCAGTTTTTTCCTCAGCTTCCACCATCATTTACGTGGTTTTAGTGGGCTTTAGACTAATCCCTTCTTAAGCTGGTTTGCACTGTGGGAATTAAATTTAACCTTTAGTGATGGCTGAAAAGTAGGAGCACCACAGATTGTCACATCTACCTGTCTGCAGTTCTTTGCACTTCTGAGGCCTCCCAGTTGCCAGAAGAGTTTGTTTGGGAGCTTGATCTCCTTCCGCTTGTCTCTGGCTTGCATGCACGTCTAATCTGCTGACTGCTTTATTCCCCTTCCTTGTCTATCCACAGCTGGTTTTTACCAACATTTGTGGGTGTCTTTCTAAACTTGCCCCTACGGGACAATAGATTTTCCCAGCAGGACACCGATATATGTAATTATTAATGTCAGTGTAGTTTGTCTTGGCATAAATCTTTGGAGCAGCAAATTTATTCCTTTGGCTCAGCATTTAGCGTGGTCTGGTTTGTGTTTCAGCTGGGTGACAAGTTGGAGAACTCCCTCTGGGCTTTTTCAAAGCAAGTAGGAGCTCAAATGGCTCCTGAAATTCCCCACACAACCTCAGTTCTGGGTCTTTCTTGCGAGGCTTAAGATTCCTTCGTCGCAGGCCATGGCAGGTGTGTGCTGAGCTGCGCTCCCATGACAGGCTCTGGCTGTGTGGGCTGACGTGGGGAGAGCATGAGAGGCACGGAAATAAAGCCCAGAGCTGCCTTTTCCTGTGCTGTGTTGTGACAGGGCACCTCTCAGACCTCCCAGTTTGCTCCTGCTTGTCCCAGCAGCTCTCAGCCTGGGGAAAACTGTTAGCAGAGATTAGTGGGGAACATGGCAAGTGTGTGTGATAAAGGCAAAGCAGATAAAGGCAAACTCTCTGGCTGCTGGAGTTTTAATAACACTGAGAATTAAGTCTTTTGTCAAGTGATCTTTTGTTACCTGATTGCTCTGTAGCAGGGCTTTCTTCTCCCAGGAATCAACACCCTGCACATGTTCCCTATTTAGATTTCACTGAGGGAAAGGCAGGAGGCTTGGGAGATGCTGCAGGGAAGATGGCAGGCAGTGAGGCTTTCTAGAAAGTGTCTGGACTGAGACAAGATTAATCTAGGAGGTGAAAAATAAGGAAATGAAGGTGAAAATGAAGAGTACACGGGGGTTTGGAGCTGGGGAATTACAAGAGTGAATGGCAAAGAGGAGTGATGAAGAAGCTGATGGGCAGCGTGACAGACACGAGAGCAGCTGTGTGCAACCAAGAGGTTGGGATGTGCCTGTGAGAAATGAGGACAGGGAGAGGCTGGACAAGAGCAGGAAAGAGCCAGGATGCTGCTGAGAGCCCCTGAGTGGAAGTGGCTCTGAAGCAGCGCAGTGAAAGGCTCCAAGGAGAAGATTGGGCAGCTTTTAGTGAAAATGGAGCAGGGGACTGGTCCTTGTCTGAAACTGCCCAGGAGCTCAGGACCATCCCTCCAGGGAATCTCCCATTCAGAGCTGGCCTCTGCTCAGAGAGAGCACTCCGGGGTGATGAGACTGTGGGAAATCTTGTGATCCCTTTGGATTTCCAGCTGAGAGAGGCTCTTTAACCTCCCTGTTTCTTCTGCAACAGGTGGCTGTGAAAAACAACATCGATGTCTTTTACTTCAGCTGCCTAATCCCTCTCAACGTGCTTTTCGTAGAGGATGGCAAAATGGGTGAGTGCTTGGAGGTGTGGGGTCAGGCTCCTTGAGCCAGGCTGTGCTCCCAGGGCCCCTCTGGGTGCAGTCTCCTGGCTGAGTTTCACCTGTGCCTTGGCCTTCAAGCCACTGCATCTCAGCAGGTCTGCTCTGGTGGCCTGTCCCTGTTGTCCTCCAGCTCCAATAGCTGCCAGGACCCAAGTCCCTTCCTCTGATTCTCTCTGCCTGACAAAAAAAAATCTGTTTTCTTCGAAGCTGATTTTTTTAATATTTGTTTGGGTTGGGGTTGTTGTAGTTTGGGGGTTTTTCGAGGGTTTGATTCACTTGAATGGGTCTAGGATTTGCCCCCATACCATTTTCACTGGAATTTGTGTATTTCTAGTCACCTTTATTAAATTGTTGTCTGAATTGGCTGGAAGTTGCTTGAAAAGCAGCTTTCACTAACATAATCCTAAATGTGTGGATCTCCTTCCTTCTTGTCAAATCCTGCCTGTTCTTGGCTTGTAAACAGCTCATATGGCAAAGACTGTCTCTCTTTTGGGGGAGGCCAAAATCCATCAAAGCTCTGCTGCTTTTACAAAGAGACTGAGGCTGTTATAGGGGTAAATCCTGGATCTATCCCCAGCAGGGCAAAAAGTCACCAAAAGCTCTTTTGTGTGTCTCCCTTGAAACATTCTGTGGTGTGTTAATTAGTGCTGGGGTCCTGTGAGGATCCCACAGTGCTGATGGGGTTTTTTTTTTGTTTCTAGAGCGCCAGGTCTTCCTTGCAACATGGAAGGATATTCCAAATGAAAATGAGCTTCAGTTCCAGATTAAAGACTGTCACCTGAACGCTGGTGAGTAGCTTCATTCTGCCATGCTGAGAGCACTTTTGAGGCATGGCCATTAAACATCACCTTATTAATAGCACCTTAGTAAAATGAGCTTATGGCTAATGAAGAGATAAGTATTGCACTTTTGAATAGAGCAGCCTGGGATCCTAGGGCTTGTTTCAGTCAAAAACTTTAGCTGGGTCCCCATAAAAGCACATCAAAAATCCCAAGTCTTTGATTTGACCAATCTGTTTCCTCCTTTCGTTCTGGACCTTGTATTCTTATTTTCCCTTTCATACTTTGCTTCCCTGCAAAGCTGCTCTTTAAATAGAGCTGAATACGGTGTTGGGGCTGCTCAGCAACCCTGTCCTGCTGCTGTGAGTGTTGAACAAAGCGCTGCAGCCCTACTGCATCACCCTGGGCCACTCACTTCACCTCTTGGCAGCTTCTTTCTTCTTTCTGCCGTGAAAAATTAACCCCACAGACCCTGCAGGGCATCAGGTGTCTGTGGAGCACAGGCCCCATGGGAAGGGTCTGCTGTTAGCTGAGGTATTGACACATTTCCATCGTGTTCGGTCCTGTTCAGTTTGTTTGGCCACGGAGTCGCCTCTGTGAGCATCTTGCACGTGTGACCTTACTACTGCTGAAGGATAAGGGGGTGTAAAAGAGTGGAATGGGGCCAGCGTAGCAGCTCTGCTCCTGTTCAAGAGGTTCTGGGCAGGAGCCAAGTGATTCTACCAAAAGCTGCTCTGTTTCACAGATGAAAGAAGTGTCCCTATTGATTACCAACCCCGTAACCTTTTTATTCTCTCATGCCTGCTATTACACAATGAACACCCTCGTGCTTCAATAGCAGACAGAAACCATGGGTCTCTTTGTACTCATAATTATGATTATTTTAGAATATAAAGGATGGAGCACGCAAGAGGAGGGGAGAAAATAGCAGCTGTTGGACCTTGTGACTTGATTTCACTGTGGGGTTTTGAATGAGAACAACCTCTGTGCCTCCCCCAGTCCTCCCTCTGCTCCTGACCGAGCTTGGCATCGCCTCTCCCCCTGCACTGCAGAGCTGCTGCTGCTGCTGCCTTCTGCCCTGCCTCTTTATCTCCAATCAGAAACACTGGAAGCTGCTCATTTTGGTGTTGAGGTGCTGGTTGGCAGGGGATGGGGTTAGGAAGGAGAGAGGAGGGTTGGTTGGGAAGATTGGCAGTCCTGCAGCCTGGCCTGTCCCCCTCCTCCGTCTGGAAGAAGATGTTACGAAATGTGGAGTGACAGAATGCTCCCTATTCCGAGAGGGTTTGCCAGCTCAGGGCCAGACTGCTCGCCCAGGCCTGGGATGCTCAGAGGAGAACAAGTTAGCAGCTCTCAGGGAGAGCAGGGAACACCAGGCAGTTCCTCTGCAGTGGCTTCTGCAGCCTTTCCCAGGGAAGAGCGTGGCCGCAGAGCCTCTCCAGAGCGTGATCCATCCCTCAGGATGCTCGGGGGAGTGCAGGATCTGCCAGGACCTGCCAGCCTCTTTGGCTCGTGCCCTGCAGAAAGTGGGTCACTCCTCACAAACAGATCCCAAACACTTCCATCCGCTGAGGCTTCTGTTTCTGTGTTTCTGCTGCCGACACCTCCTCCCTCTCACAACTCTGCCTTGACCACCTGGGCTCGGGCACGGAGCAGGCCAAGAGCTTGCAGGAGGGAAAACCAGGGAAATCTTGTGTGCTTGCCTTAATCCCTTGGTTTTTTATCTACCAGTGCAACCCTGACTCAGCCTGCTCACCTTGATTTCCTACAGGCAGTGACCTCCTCTAGCTCAGACCGTCCTAAGGGCATCAAGCCTTGCTTGCACAAGGATCAGCCAAATCCAAAACCCACGAAGCGCTGGGATTCCAGCATGCTCAGGGGTGGAGACTTCTCACAGCATGGCAAGTGAGACACACCAGGGCAGAGGCAGAGTGGGCTGGATGAAATCTGGCAGGAGCTGAATCTGTCTTACTTCTAGTTAACACCAGAGCAAGGGTGTGTGCCTGGCCATGTGCCTCAGTAGGGTGATAAATTTTCAAGATTCACCATCTTGATTGTTTAAATCTAGTGAAAATAGGCTTAAGACACCTCCTTTCTTCCAAGATGAGCAAGTCTGGATACAAAATCTTTAGAAACTTGATCTTTGTGGAGGAAGGGCTGGTTCCTGTTCCAAAGACTCTCCTGTAGATGTGTAACCGCAATAAAGCTCTCCATTTGGCCTGTCAGTGGTTGTGATGTTCTTTGCAGCTTTGCAATGCCCTCATGGCAGAGCTGCACACAAAACCCTGCAGATTCCAGGAGCTCCTCCCCAAACCTGAGGAGCCGCTGGGTTTGTGCAACCCTCCAGCACAGGGAACACTCCGGAGCAGCGCTGGCTCCGCAGAATGAGTCGCTGTCCCTGAGTCCTTATCCCTGCTGGGATCTGCTGGGATCAGTCATTCATCCCTAGGCTGAGCCCACCCACCCGGTGCTGAGTGCTCAGGGACACCATTCATGCCTCAGCCTCGCCGATCCCAGCCCAGTGACGCGAGTGGAGCTGTAGCTAAAAATACCTCTGCTCCCAGTGCTGTGCCCCAGCGCGGCTCCAGCAGCCACTTGGAGCCGTGTGGAGCAGCTGTGCTGGGGGAGGCTGGTCAGGAATGTGACCCCTGCACCCTCAGTGCCTGGCTTTCCTTCTCCCAGCTTTCCTTCTCCCAGTTCTTCCTTCTCCCAGCTGCAAACAGACTTTGCTTTCCTGAGTTCTCACATCTGTGCTGTGTGAGGAGTGGGGCTGAAGTTCTGTGCAGACATTCTGGAGGCCCTGCACAGCAGCCAAGCAGGGCATGCTGCTCTTCCTCAGTGGAGAAACTGAAATTTGAATTTCTTTTTCTCTGAACACCCTGCACATGTTCCCTATTTAGATTTCACTGAGAGAAAGGCAGGAGGCTTGGGAGGTGCTGCGGGGAAGATGCAGGCAAGAGACCCACTTGAGGCTTTCTAGAAAGTGTCTGGACTGAGACAGGATTAATCTAGGAGGTGAAAAATTAGGAAATGAAGGTGAAAATAAAGAATGCACAGGGGTTTGGAGCTGGGGAATTACAAGAGTGAGGTGGCACGGAGGGGTGATGAAGAAGCTGATGTTTAATGTGACATGACAGTAGCTGTGTGCAGCCAAGAGGTTGGGATGTGCCTGGGAGGTGTAAGGAATGAGGAGAGGGAGAGGCTGGACAAGAGCAGGAAAGAGCCAGGATGCTGCTGAGTGGAAGTGGCTCTGAAGTGAGTTAGGCTCGGAGCAGGGATTTGTTGGGGGCTGGGATATTCTCTGCCAAAAAAGCAGCTTGTGAGTTTCTTGTATGTCCAGAGCTGTCTGTCACCGTGCAACAGTCACCTTGCAGCACCTCCTGTGCAAACTGCAGACTTTTCCCCAGGTTATTGCTTCTCTTCCTTCAAACAAAAAGGAGATAAACACAGGCAGGCAGCAGAGAAGCTGCTGTGGGTGTCTGTGCTCCCAGGCCTTTGGAGGTAAAAGATTCATCCTGTGCCCACAAGGCAAGCTAAGTAGGATTGATTTGAGCTTTGGTGGCTTGCAACAGGGATGGCAAAAAAAGCTCCTGTCCCTGGTAGCTCACCCCAAAACAGTGCACAGAACAACCAGAGAGCCTTGGCTGCTGCAGGTAGCCCAGAGCGTGGCAAGTGAAGCCAAGGGTAAGGTGCCGGGCTGTGGGATGAGGAGCAGGTTACCCTTAAGTGGTCTGATCTGTGAGCTGTTCTGTGTCTCTACCATCTTTGCTCCCAAAAGAAGCAAATCCTGGACCTTTGAAGGTATTCCCACCATTCCCAGTGACTCAGGGAGAGATGAGTGCTTCATTCTGGGTTTGGGGCTCGGGCTCCCAGCGGTGAGAGATGGACTTGGCCTGAGGCTGTTGCTGGGGGCTGCAGCTCTGTGGCCGTGGAGGAACAGGTCTCCCTGGAGCTGTGTCATGGGGGCAAGGTGTGCTTAGGATGCCCTGCACATCTTGAATTCATTAGAGCTGTTTCATGCTTCAGCCTCTTAGGAAGAGGTTGGGATAGTTCCCCAGAGAAAGGCTCATTCAGAAATAATGAAAACACAAGGTCGTAGTTATAGCCCAGCGTTCTCATCTCTCACGAATCCAGTGCTAAATTAATTGATTTGGGGGTTTTTAAATGAAAATACAAGAATCTAGTGCATGAAAATAGATTCCTTAACTGTTACAGCTCAAATATTCTGGGTGCTGTTGGTGCAGCTGAGGTTTCCCCCGTAACTGAGCGTGCACTAAAGCTCAGTTTGCCTTGTTTACACTGGGGGTTTTTTTCAGCATGCTAAGTTTGACTAAATTCTAAAGGATCACTACATTAGGATATGCAAATCAGATGAGCTGAATGTTTTTCTTCTTCCTAAACACTGCTTACCCAAACCCACAGAGTGAAAGAGGATGCACCGACTTGCACAGGGAGATTGCTTCCTGTTTGATGGCACTCAATCAGTTGCTGTGCTGTTCAGCACAGGAATTTTGGTTTTACTTGCTTATTACTGATCCACAATTTGGTGTGGAACAACAGCTTTTGTGTTTGGAGTTGAATGTGGCTTTATTGGTATGCAGCGGTCACTTTGTTCTTCTCCCCCAAGTAATTTGCTAATGCCAGAACAAAGAGAAATTGGATTTTTTTGATGAAACAACCTGGGGGACAATCACACACAAGATTGCCTGATATGTTGGTTTTTTCTGTATGTGCAAATCTTGTACCTGGTAGTTGAATAAGTTACAGAACTGGTGCATATTCCAGGTCTTGGAAATGAAGGTACTGTCCTAACATTGCCCCAGGTACCTCCCCACTGGATCAGAGTCTGCCCTTGGTATTTGAATGCAGCTCTTGGCTGGATGCTCAGAACCTTTCAGGTGCTGCTAGAAATGGCACAGAGATGTTCTCAGCTACCACAGCATAAAATACAGGCATTAAATTTTACTTTCTGATGGCCACAAAGTTCAGAAAAGGTGTATTGCGAGTGTTGGCTCTGAGTTGTGCCTGTCCTTCGTGCAAACCCCGTGGCTGCCAGGTGCTCATCTTGGCTCTCTGAGTTCAGATGTGAAGTTCTTAAGCTGGTGGGCAGAAGATTTAAACACATCCTTTGCTTTACCCAGGGGAAAAGTGCTGTTAAAAAAGTATTGGGTGGCTTCAGTGCAAAGAAAGAGACCTTGTGCAGCTGTTCCTCCCCGTGTTCCTGTGCTTCCATGAGCACTGTTCACTTGTGGGACTGAGGTAAAGAATTCTGTTTAGAGAGGAAAATACAAGGAAAACAAACCAACCAAACCAGCCCTGAAAGCTGGGCTGATGTCAGAGGCTTCCCTGGCCTTGCTGATGGCCAAACCTCCCTGTGCCCTTCCCTTGTGCTTCAGGAGGGTTGTGAGATTAAACCTTGAGACAAAGAAAGTTGCTGTGCGAGGCCAGGTGTGGCTCGTGCTGCTTTGCTGAAGGACCTGTGTGCTCTGGTTTGCAGGCTCCCCAGAGTCACTGAGCCCTGCTCCTGCCTCCCTGGGCTCTGGGTGCCTGGGCTCAGCTCCCTGCTCCCAGCCTGGGTTTATTTTATTTCTTTAGTTTTGAAGGCTGTGCTGTCGCGTGGCATTAGCGGTCCTGCCTTCAGCCAGCCACAGCCTGCCACTGTTGCTTAGCAACTCTGATGATCTCCAAAATCCAAATTGCTGATACTCCAGAGCACAGGAGGGGTGGGAGCTGCTACCTGGGGGGAGAGGGGGTCAGCTCTCACCAGGCCCCAAATCTCTGTTGCGAGAGGGGGCAGGAGGGTCAGGCAAGCCTCCAGCCTGCTCACCATTGCTCTGGCTGAGGCAGGGCATCTTTTGGTGGGGCTTTTTGCCCTCTTTAGAGGTTAACTGAGGTCAGGGAAGCAGAAAATAGACTTTCTAGGGGTTGCCCTGCCTCACTTTCCCTCCCTGTATCCCCCTACAAGCACGTTCCTGTTCAGGAATCCGCCCCTCAGCAGAGCCTGGGGATGTTTCGCTTCCAGGAGGAGCCGTTGCAGGAAGATTTCGGTGTGAGGGCAGCTGCTCTGTGGCCGTGCCTCACCTGCTGAGCTCCCCAGCACAGCTCCCCTGCTCTGCCATCACACCCTGTGATGGGGTAGCAGCCTCACAGCTGCCAAAATTGCAGCTTCTCATTCCGATCCTGCATCCCTGCTCCCCAGGGAGTGCATTTACTCCGACAGCATCTCCCAGCAGAGGGGAGACTGCTGTGGCAGGTGTCAGGATTGCTGGAGAAAGTCCTTGCCTGTAGTTCCACCTTCAGGATACGCATCCAGAGGACTGAGATTTAACCACAGCCTGTCAAAACTGGGCAAACAAAATCCCATTTAATACCAACATCCCTCTCAGACAAGGATGTGCTGTCTGAGCCAGCGCTTGTGTTGGACGCTGTGCCTTCCCAAAGGCCTGGAGGCTGCTATTGCTGGCTTGGGAGCATGAGGATCTGGGAATTTGGGCTTCATTCCTGCTGGGTGGTGTCCTTGCAGCGTGGATTCATCCGAGCCACGCTCCCTGCGAGCAGGGGACCGCTCTGCACTGCCCATTTCCCAAGTCTGGCTGAGTTTGTTGTGGGGAGGAGGAGTATGGGTGGGAGGAGGAGACAGGGAATGAGGGGTTTTAAGCAAAAGATCTCATTAGTTACATATATCTGCCAGTTTCCATAGTAACTGGGGAAGAGAGGAAACCTAAATCTGAGTGTGTCTGGGTAGCTGGATGCCTGAACCATCCTCGACCTGCAGGGAGCTGCTCTGCAGCCTGGGGGGCAAAGGGGTGCAGCGAAGGGCGCGGGCTGCCCTGGGGAGAGGCGGCAGATCCAAGTGTCTGCATCAGGGGATGGATTTGTAGGGCCCTTTGTTTCCTCCTCGGTTTGCTCCCTGGTGCATGAGCAGGCTGTGCTGTCCTCTCTGCGATCCCTCTGTGCAGCAGCACAGTCTGGTGTCCATTCTCAAACCCAGCGCTGCTGGATCTCTGTGTGTGTAGGTGCAGGGAGGGATTAGAGCTGCGGGGTCACTTCCTGCTGCTGTCCTGCTGCCTGTGCTCCTTGCCGTGGATCCCACGTTTCCAGTCTCTGGGCTGTCAGTGCAAGTTGGTTTAAGGCTGTTTCTCTCATTTTTTGTCAGTAGTGCCCAACCTGCTCTGAATGACCCAGCGCAGATGAAGTGTTCCGCCTGCCCCAGCAGGGAGTTAAATCTCTCCTGTCGGGCACCAGCAATGGGAATTTGCCAATGACGCTTGTCAGGTGTGGAATCTTCCACCCAAAGTGTGGCTGTGCCCCTTTACAGGCATCCACAACCTGATGTTTGCTCTGCTCTGTGCTGAGGGACCCCTTGGCATCCAGGGGCTGCTGGTTTGGGTCCTGGTGTTCTGCCTGTTCTGGTTTCCTCGAAAAGTCCCTTGGAAATGATGTGTGTGACAACGACACCCATCCGGGTGTGCAGGTGAAATCGCACCTCAGCTGCGAGGGCTGAGGTCAGGCTGTGTGTTACAACCATACTGCAGCCCTGTGAAGTCCAGAGACAGAGTCAGGGGAGGGATTTACCCTTCCACGTAATTGCTTTTAGAAAAAGGGAAAGGATTTTTACTATCTCGTAGGACATTGATTTGGCCAGAAGTGTCTGTGTGTGAGGGAAGTAGGAGGGAGCTCTCATGGTTGAGACAGGACCTCAGAACCTGAGCGAGCCTCAGGCTGTGATCTTTGTTCTTTTCCACCTTCATCTTTTGACTTTTGGGCTGCCTACAGCTGGTTGGGGGTTGTAGATAAAGCACATTCCTCTTCTCCTCTGAGCAGCCTTGAAAGTCTCACCTTGGTCAAGTCCTGAGTGACCCAGAGTGGTGATGACGCCTTTTCCTGGTCTTAAAATTAAGAGAGCTGAACACAGTTAAGAGGGGAAAAGGGTTTTACCTCGGTGTTTATTGAAGGACCCTCAGGGGCGCCGAAATGCACATCGAAATGCACCCCGAAATGCCCCCCGGAGAAATGGCCCCCCACGATGTGATGTGTGTGCAATTACAGGCCTTGCTAATTAGCACATCTATCAAAGATTGCCCAGGGAGGGACTCCAGCGAGACCCCTCAGCGAGGAACCTTCCCCTGGCTGGGCCTGGCTTTGTTTACAGAATGTGTTCTGGAGAGGCCCTCGGGGTCTGGGGTTTCCAGGGTGTTTGGGCTCTTGGCTTAACGGGATATTGGGTCTGAGGGAAGTGATCAAACTTAAAGAATTATAACTGTGTGAGCTAAAAGCACTAAGAATACATAAAAGCTGTATAAAAAGGATATAAAAGAAAAAGCAAATCATGGCATCAGTGAGAGCCCTGTAAAATGGGCAAGTACTCACCAAGAGACCCCAGCCTGAAAGGAGTGAGGTGGGTCCATGGAGAGCACTGGAATTTTTTTCTCCTTGTGTCACGTGTGCTCCTGTCCCCGGGGAAGGAGCCAGCGTGTCCCTGTGCTCTTGCATCCTGGGAATGCTCCTCTGGGCCCTCCTGTCTCTGCAGATGATGGATCTGAACTAACAGATGTGTTTTTTTCTCCGTTCCCTCCGAAGACACTGTCTCCAGCAAACTGCAGAACAACAATGTCTACACCATTGCCAAGAGGAACGTGGAGGGGCAGGACATGCTCTACCAGTCCCTGAAGCTCACCAACGGCATCTGGATCCTGGCTGAGCTGCGCATCCAGCCCGGCAACCCCAACTACACGGTGAGGTGTCATGGAGCAGAGGGCATGGCACAGCCTGGGCTCCTGCTGCCTCACCCCCCACTCACTGAGCTGTTCCTCCCTGCTCTTCCTCCCTCCCTGCTCCTTCTGTTTTGAGGGAGGTGCTGTTAATGTGGCTGGGGGGGTGGGTTAGGAATGCCTAACACGGGAAAAGTGAGGAACGACAGAATTCCCCTGCTCTGTCACCAATGAGCTGGGACAGTGCCTGCTCAGCACCGAGCAGTGACTTGCCAAGGTTACCCAGAGGTAAAGCCAAGAGACATTAGCGAGGAAGCATTGCCAGGGTGCCCTTCCCCCTCTTACAGACAAGGGGAAATTTATGCCCCGCCGTGTTCCCGGCTGCCTGTGGCCCTGTGCTGGCAGCAGCCTGTGGCTGGTGGGAAGGTGCTCTCTGTCCTGCCTCATGCACCCCTGTGACTCTTCTCTGTGGCTGCACTGCCCTTCTGAGGGACCTGTGTGTCTCTGGTATTAGAGGATTTATCTCCTGTTGGAAGCTGGTGCCAGGAGTTTCAAGAGAAATCCGTGGTCTGGGGAGCCACGGAGTGAATGTGAGCCTTGCAAGGTGATTGAAAGTGTTTGCACAAGGTTTGATGCTGCAAGCCTGGTCTCAGCCTGATCTTTGCTTTAGAGAGGAGTGACAGCCAAGTTTGTGTCCATCAGGACTGAGAGCAGATCCTTAGAAGCCCTGGGGTTTAGTGCTGTGATTTACAGCCTGAGGACAAGCACAGGTCCCTTGTCTCAGTTTGGGACCGTGTCCCCTTTCTTCCTGCCTGTGGGGCCACTGACATGTGCTGAGGAATTTGGGAACCCCACAGTGGGAGTTTGCTTTTGTTTTCCTCCTCCTGCTTGCAGCAAGCTCTGAAAGGGCAGCTTGGGGTTGGTGATGAAGAAAGCAGGAGAAATATTCAGTGTGATTGTCATCAGCCGTGTCCAACCCATTCCCTTTGTGGACATGGCAGGAAGCTCCTGCCCCACTTTGCCCCAGCAGTAACCTCTCCTCTCCTCTCCACAGCTCTCCCTGAAATGCCGAGCTCCAGAAGTGTCCCAGTACATCTACCAGGCCTACGATGCCATCTTGAAAAACTAACAGGAGATCGAGCCTGTGCCTCACCCTGCAGAAGGAGGGGGGAAAAAGGGGTCCCCAGATCCTCCTTCACCGCCAGCGCAGGGGGAAAAGCACTCGTAACTGGAAGCAGCTGTATTCATGTGTAGGATTTCAGTCAAAGGCACTGATTAAACAAGGTAGCAATTAGTATCCACGTGCTAACGATGATAGGGAACAAACCCCTTTGGTATTTTTAGCGTCCATGGAGTTTGTAACCACTGCTTCGAACTACTCCCGTGTCCCCCTCGCCCCTCACTCCTCCGTTCTCGTGGGCTTCTCTCCATTTTGTGCCAATGTTCAGTGTTTTCTAAATGGCTTTAGGTGTAGTTTCGATTTTGTAAAATAACCGCTCATTGGAGAAACAAAAACACACCGAGCAAAAACCACACGTCCGCTCATTAAAACAAGGCAAAAGTGTCGAAAACGTAACACTGCACTTTATTATTTTATATTTTTATACTTTCCTTTTTTTTTTTGAGTTTTTCTATTGTAATTGGCTTAAAGGGAAGGTGATTCCGAGGAAGTCTTGGGAGCCCCGGTCAGGCTCTAGCAGGGTGAGCACGGCCTCGGGGAATTAGGAACAGAGCCATCAGTTGGGCCTGAGGAGGGGGATGGAGCCCTGAGGAGGGGTTTTTATTACTCTTGTGCTGGCAGACTCGCACTGCTCCGATGGTGTTCCCGCTCCAGCCATCTCCCTGGCTCATGAGCTGCTCATCCGAGGAGCGAGGCTGCTCTTGTGTGGGGAGGAGCTGCAGGCCTGGGTGGGTAACGGGGCAGTGGTGGATGAAATGAAGGAAACGAGCCCGTTCTTAGAGCAAAAGGCTCGTGCCAGAGCTCCAGGTGTGGTCTCTGCATCCTCACCCATCTGCAGCCCCTCTTCCTCCTGTTCTTTCCGTGCCTGCTGTGGCTGAGTTGCCTTCTCAGCCCTCCCTGAGCTGTGCCCCCCTCTCCCAGCGCTGGCCCTGGCAGTTCCCAGGCTCATGGTGGCACGTCCAGATGTGGCAATGCCACTTCCCTGCGGGTGTCAGCGAGGCCCTGACAGAGATGGGCCACTGCTGGCAGTGCCCCAGGATGCCAGGGGAGCGGAGTGGCTCTCCCTGTTCCCGTGCTGTCCACCAAAACCCAGGCTGGGGCATGGTGGGAGATGGTTTGGGCTTGGCAGCGTTTGCTCCCTGCCTGCCTGGGGCATTCAGCTTCCAGCTGGGCTGAGTGGAGCAGCTCATGGAAGCGTTTCTCCCATTGGCAGCTCCACTCTTTGTGCCCAGAGATACATGGTGGCCAGAGCCAGCCACGTTCCTGCTCTGAGTCCCTGTCCCCAGCAGCCCCATGCCATGGCTCCTCTTTTCCAACCTGTCCCTTAGGGCCAGGATTGTTTCCCTTCCAGTCCATAGCTGTGGACTCGTCCCAATGCAACCACTCAGTGCTGCAGCAACAGCAGTGAAAGCAAAGCCTCTTGCATGTCCCTGCTCCATCCACAGCTTGTCCTGCTTAATCCAAGCCCCAATCCAGAGCAGTTTCTCCCTCCCCAGCATGCTTGGACATCTCCTCCCCAGCTAACAAAGCTCTTGCGTGTAGCAACCCCCACGTTGTCCTTTTAGATGCCGCTTTCCAAGTCAATAAATGTTTCACGGTGGGAGATCGTTCATCAGGGCTTTGGCACTGACTGCAGCCAAGAAACCAGTGCTGGGAAAAGGTCGCAGAGTCCTGGGAGCGACTCCAGCCGGGCCCAGGAGCTGCACGACCCTGAGGAAGGTGGTGTCCCTGTGTAGGAACCCCTGTGCTCTACCTGGGGGGGAAAAAAGTGGAGCAGAGCTGGAGCAACCCAGCCCTTGAGCCCTGCCCACGTGTGCTGGGAGGTGATTGCTCCAAGCCCTGCGGGTGTAGTGTAAAAATCATTACCAGAGCAATTAAGGAAGCACCGGTGGCCCTGAGTGCGATGCTGTGTCGGGGCAGGGAGGAGAGCGTAGCTTCGACGTGGGGAGGGGTTGCTGAGCACCCCCTTCTCTTGCCAAATTCCTGCCCAGCTTTGCGGGTGGGTGTCTCACCCCCGGGGCAGAGCCGGGGCTCGTCGGTGCCGTTCCCTCCGCCCCTGCTCGTTCGAGTGTTGGCCGTTCGTGTTGCTCTTCAGGCTTTCCCTGCCCTCCGTGTCAATAAACTCATTTCCACGAGGCTCTGGCTGCGTGTGGCTCTGTGGGAGTGGGGAGAGGAGCCATTCCACTGGTGCTGGCTCTGCCCGGGGCAGCAGCAGAGCTGAGGGCTGGGTTGGGTGGGAAGGAGGCTGTTTGCTCACCAGGCTTCTTTTTCCACCAGCCACTATTACAGCACAGACACTCCCCGCCCCATAAATTTGGGGCTTGCAGGGGGAGGAGGCAGCAAATTTCCCTGGTCCTCCAACTGCTACTTCTCATCTCAAAGGGCAGCAGGGACACTCAGCTGAGGAGCAGAAGATGGATGTACCTATTTAGCCCTTTTGGGGCCCCAGGTGGGCTGTGTGTAGCGTGACCTGTTTTCCCTGTGGTGAAATGGTAAAATCCTGGGAGTCAGTGATGTGTTTGCATCACTTTGCACTGGTGCTGTTGTTTTCCAGAGGGCTTTGTCAGCGCTGGTCCCGTCTCAAGATGGGTTGGGCTGCAAAACCTCTGTAGCAGGGCAGAGCCAAGCTTGGGCAGCCCCAAACTCAGTGCTTGAAGTGGCCAGAAATGCAACAGAACAAGCAGCAGGGTTGGGGGGTGTTGCTCTGGAGCAGGGTAACCTTTTCCCTCACGCTGCCCAGCCTTGGCTTAGCAGCACTTGGATTTATGGGAAATTCCACCCTCTGTGGAGGGCAGGTACCAGATCAGCCCGTGTTGCCCTGCACTGGGATGGTTTTGTGTTAGAAGCAGGCGCAGGTGTCGAGTAACAACAGTGCCAGGCTGGTTTGGGGTCACTGATCTGGCTGTTGTGTCCCTTCATGCATCCCTGGTGCGCCTGGGATGGGATGGGATCGTCATCCCCTGCTGGGGGTGACCCTGGAGCAGCGTTTGGCCCAACAGGAACAAAAGCTGCCGTGGGATGCTCAGGGCTCTGCCCTGCCAGCTGCTGCCCCTTCGTGTCCTGTGGCCAAGGGAAAGGTCTCTTCGTCCCTCGCTGTTCTGCTGGAGGCTCCTCGAGAAGAAGCTGGTCTGCGCTGCTGCTGTGGGTTTGCAGCCACACTCGTGCCCTGTCACGAGCCCCGGGCCGTGCTGTGCCCTGGGAGCTGGGTTTGCTTCATCAGCAGTGTCACCCGTGGGGCTCAGGGGACATAGGTGCTGCTCCCTGAGCTGGGAACTGCCAGGGGCATTGCTTCCCACAGCCCTCCGTGTTCCTGAGGCCCACGCTGTGGCACAGGCACCTCCTGAGCTGGTCCTTGCAGCCCTGGCTGGAGCTGGGGCAAATCCTGCTGTGCTGGCTGGGCTCCCTGAAATCCCAGCTGCTCCCACTGGCCTCACACCCCTCCTGCTCCGTGCTGGTAACGGCAGGGCCCTGAGCCCGTGATGGGGTGTGGGGAGAGGCAGGGGTTCAGGTGAGGATTCTGGATCTGGCTGAGGCAGGAGCTGACCACAGCCCCCCCGAGCCACCAGCTCTGCCTCTCCCCTGCTGCCACCTGCACACCAGGACACAGGAGCTCTTGGATGGATGATTTTAGGTTTGCCTTGGACCCCTGTCGCTGAGGCTGGGATAAACCTCCCAGCCAGCAGGGACGTGCCGGGATCCAGCCCCACTCCCCTCCCCCCCGCTCCTCGTATATTAAATTTCACACATAAAACTGCAACTGAAGAGCATCTCGGAGGGAAGTGCTAAAAATAGCCCTGAGGCTGGAGCCTGAATTGTGCAGGAGAGTTCATGTGCAGCCCGATCCCTGCGCTCTCCCCGAAACATTCCAGGGCTCGGCTCTGCTTTGCGGTGATGCAGGGAAGGGGAGCAGCATCTAGGGCTGGCGATAACCCCAGGTACACAAAAATATTCCCTGCTGCGAGCATCGGGCAGCTCTGCAGGGAAATAACCCCCAGATCTCTGCCAGCCCGGGTGTAACACGGGACACGGCGAAGGGGCTCTGACCCCCTTTGCCTGGCTGGTGCTGATGCCAGGGTGGCACAAAGGCTGCCCCACATTTGTGCCCCCCAGCCATGGGGCTGTGCCTGCCATCCCTTGTCCCCCAGGAAGGACGTGGCATTGTGTTTCCACTCGCACCCCCTCCTCACCCCGGAGAAGAGCCCCCGCAGATGATGGTTTTTTCCCAGCCAAAGGTGCTGACGAGGCTGGGGGGAGCCCGGCCGAGCTGTCGCCGGTGCTCGGGCTCAGCCAAGCCCGTGTGGTCGCAGCCAGACCTGTGGAGACACCTCGGTGCTCGCTGGTGTCACAGCGAGCCGGAGTGGGGCTTGGGATCTGCTTGGAAGAGCAGAGGGGCGCAGGGAGTCCATCAGCAGCGTGTCCCGGGGGCCCGGACCATGTTCCCGGAGGTGCAGCCCGCATCTTCCCTCTGTCCAGCACGCAGGTAAATGCTCTGTGCGGGGTGACCCAAAAATGCAGCCACTGCAACAGAAACGTCCCTCCTTTGGCGGGGCCTGCAACCAGCCCGGGCTCGGGGGGGCAACAGAGAAACCCCCAGCGCTGCCCGCGGGCCGGGGGCTGGCACGGGAGGAACTGAAGCGATGTGCCCGGGAGCACAGCGAGCAGCGGTGTCGGAGGAGGGAAAGACTCCCCGGGAGGGGTCCTGCCCACCTCCCCCGAAGGAGTCCGGCCCGCGGGGCTCGCCCGGGGTGGGCATGAGGGCACAGATGCCCCTGGGCGCCGGGGAGGGAAGGGGTGACGGCGCTGCACCCAGCACACTGCAGGGGGGACATGGGAGGGTCTTTTCCCATCGGCGCCTCCCCAGAACCCCGGGAGAAGCCGGTGTCTCTGCTGGATTCCTGCAGCTCGCTCTGGGCATTCCCTGCCTCCTCTCCCCGGCGCTGCCTCTTTCCCTCCCGGGCACTGCCCTCATCCCTCCCAGGGCATCCTCTGCATCCCTGCCTGGGCAGAGCCTCCTTCCCTCCCCGGGCGCTGCCTGCATCCCTGCCTGAGCTCTGCCTGCCTCCCTCCCTCCATCCCTCCCTCCATCCCTCCCCAGGCGCTGCCCGCCTCCCGCCTGGGCATCCCCGCCATCCCACCGGGCGCTGCCTCCATCCCTGCCCGGACA
>VXBT01005853.1:79250-101140 GCA_013400235.1 Oriolus oriolus | reverse complement strand
CCCGCAGCCCCATGGCCAGGGCCACAGGCTCCCCCGCCGTCACCCGCTGGCACCCGAGGTCCCTCAGCGCCCACAGCCCTCGGGCTCGGGGCTGGGGGGCACTGCCGTGTCCCCTGGGGACCCTCCCCGGCAGCACAGACCTTGCACCCCCCTGCAGAACGGGCCGGAGGGCTGGGGGGCCGGGAGGCGGCCGGGCTGGCTTTGATGGGGGGTTTAACGCTGCTGTCCGGTGTCGGGGGCTGGCTGCAGGAATTCCGGGGTGAGGGCTGTCGGCCCCGGCCGAGGGCTGCCTGCCTCCCTTCCCGTTGGCCTTTCCAGCTCTGTGAGTCTCCGGGGGCATCCCGGTGCGAGGGCGGGGCGCAGACCTTTAGGGGACTGGGGGCACGGACCTTTAGGGGACTGGGGGCTCGCGGTGTCACTGTGGTGGGTGCCTCCGTGTCCTGCGGCCTGGCAGCCACCACAGATGACTTTCCTCCTTGCTGGGTGCTTCTTGGAGGTGCTGGTGCCCTCCGTGGGCTGGGTGCTGCGGACCTGCCCCGTGCCGGTGCCACAGGGGGGGTTTTCCCGGGGCTGGTCCCTTGCGGTGCCCTGGGGACCCCGGCGCCGTTCGGGAAGCTCAGCCGGGACGGGGTGGGTGCCCGGCCCCTCGCCCCGTGCCCAGGGGAGCTGGATCGAGCGGGTGACCTGGATGGTGGTGGCTGCCTGCCCAGAGGGACAGCGGGTGGTGGCTCCCACATCCTGCAGGGAGAGACAGCGGAGAGGGGCCAGGGAGCTGCTGCATCCCCCCCATCCCGCCTGGTTCTGGGCACCTCCAGAAGGGAGGGGGGCAAAAAATCCCGAGGATGCGAGAAAAGCTGCTCTGAAGCCAGGCAGTTTGGGGCACGAAGCATCTCCGCACCACTTACCTGCCCGCAGGGACCCTCCGGGGCTGCGCTGGCTCCCGGTGAGGGCTGGCACCCGGGGACCTGGGGCCAGGGGGGACACGGGACCCCCAGGTGACGGGGGGCAGGGGGCTCTGGGAGCGGCTGACCAGCAGCGCGGGCTGGGGGCTGCGGGCGGCCGCCTTCGGGGCCGGGCACAGCCGCACCTCGTGCTGCACTTGCTGCTGCGGGCTCCGGGCTTTCCAGGCTTGTTTGTGAGCTGCGGGAGAACGGGGGGACTCAGCATCCCTGTCCCCTGCACCCACCCCCGGGTGCAGCCCACGCAGCCATCGCTCCCCTCCAGCCCCCCGAGGGTGCCGGCAGAAAGCTGCGCTCCCTGCGAAGGGGCTTTTGGGGTCCGGCTCCATCCAAAAGTCTTCCATGACCTCTAGTGGCCACCAAAACCGAAGAAAAGTCCCCAAAACCAGACGTTTCCCGGCAAAACAACGAGGCATGGCTGGTACCAAAGCCTCCCGCTCTTGAAAACGGCCCCGAGAAGCATCGAGACCAACAAGAGACCCCCTCCTCCCCCAGCCGCGGGGTTTGGGGACGCGGGGACTCACAGAGCGAGGTGCAGCGACACGGGTCGTGCTTGTCCAGGTAATGCTCCAGCGTGTCCCAGCCGCCCCCGACCCGCACCATGACGTGCTCCCGCAGGATCTGCACGGGAATGTCCATGCCATGGGACACCCTGGGGGTGGCTTCCAGAGCTGTGGGCTTGCCCTCAGTGCCACCAGGTGTCCCAAAGGACAGCTGCGGCCCTGGCGCAGCTCCCGCGCCCATCCCGACAGGTTTATCACCACGAGGGGACCCTTCTGGAAAATCCCTGTCCTTCCTCATGTGCTGGGTTCTTAGGCCAGGCTTAGGGATGGATTCAGAGCATCCCAGTGTTCCCACTGCTGGGGGAGCCCAGGCTTTGGCTCTGTGGGATGTCAGGTTTTGGGAAGTGCTGTACACACGGATGGTTAAATCCATACAAACACCTCTGGCAGGGCTGAGCTCCCCTGCTGCCCTGCTTTGGGGATAATGGCCACAACTCCCACACTGGCCCCGTTTGGGGCATTATGGCAACAGAGCAGGATTCCTGATGCTTTTCCCCCACTAGCACAGGGCAGAGCAGACTCACCCGCACAAAGATGAGGGTGTCAGAGTCCCCCACACGGTATTTCCCTTCGGACACCTTGATCATGGGGAACTGGACGGGGCAGGTACAGCGGCTCACCAGGTGCTGGACCTGTGGGCAGCAGGGATGGGTCCTCACCAGGGCTGCTGGGAAAGGTCTTTGGGTGGCCATGCCCACCCCCATCCATCTCCATGCCCGTCCCCATCCATCTCCATGCCCCCCTCCATCCATCTCCATGCCCACCTCCATCATCTCCATGCCCACCTCCATCATCTCCATGCCTGCCCCCATCCATCTCCATGCCCGCCCCCATCCATCTCCATGCCCATTCCCGTGCCACCCCATGCCCCTCCGCACCATCTGGTCGAGGTTGTTGAGGCCCCGTGGTTTCCTGGGGGGCCGGGGCAGGGCAGTGGCGGTGGGAGGCAGGTCCAGCTCCTGCCGGAGCTCCTCCTCGATCTCCTCCTCCATCTGCACCAGGGTCGGGGCGCGCATTCCGAAGCGGGAAGCGTGGCGTGCCAGCTCCAGCAGGCACAGCACGAAGTTCTTCTCGTTCTTCCTCAGCACCAGGTCCTCTGTCTCGAACATCAGGACATCTGGGCAGGGCAGGGCTGGGCTGAGATGGGGGTCATGGGGACAAAGGGGATGGGGGGCACAGACGGAGTCAAAACCCACCCAAAAGGGTGCTCTTCACTGGAGCCATCCCAGCAGGAACACAGTTGGGTTCAGCAAGAGTTGGGATAAGTTAAAGGAGGAAGAGCCTTTCCTTTTGGGCATCTACAGCTGATTCATGGCACCCCAAAGCCACAAAACCCAGTGTCTGAGTGCCCTGAGCATGTGTCACTGCATGCCATTCCCCTTCCCGGGCATCCATGGTGGTAGGACTGGGTGACAGACGCCTTGCTCAGAGCCAGGACTTCTCCTGCTGTCCTCAGGGTTGGGACAGCGCCGTGCCTGGCAGGGACATGTTGTGCCATGCACCCTTTCCTTTTCCATCCCTCCAGAGCACATTTGCACCCAAGCAAACACTCCCGCCGCCTGCCAGCACCCTGCAAAGCCACTGCCAAGCCTGGAGGACCCTGTCCAAGGAATGCCAGCTCAGGGATGCATGCACGTGGTGCTGTCCCAGGCCAGGGTTTGGGTTTGGGGGACACGTGGGAAAACACAGAGCGGCTGGAGGGGACTTGCACAGGGACACATGGGACAAGCGGAGCCCGGCATCCTACCTTTGATATCCATCTCCTTCCTGCACCACTGGATGAAGTTGGAGACATTGTCCCTGGCCTGGAAGGTGCCTGGCTGTGCTGTGAGGTTGCAGGCCACGCCGGCGCCGGGTAGGTGGAGGTGCCGGGCCACGTCGGGGCAGGCGCGAGCGAACTCCCCGGCCACCTGCGTGACGTGGTTGGCGTGGGAGCAAAGCACGGCCCCCGTCTCCAGCACCTCCACAAAGGTGCCCACCTCGATGTCGAGGCCGTAGAGCTCCTTCAGCCACTCGGCCAGGTCCTCCTTCATGGCGTACAGGTACTGCTCGCTGGACTGGTAGGGACGGATGCTCCGCGCCGCCGTGCCCGCTGTCCCCCACATTCTGCCATAGGACTGGGAGGAGGTTGAGGGAAAAGGATGATGGGGACACGGGGAGCTGGCCCAGCTGTGTGCCCAGCCCGTGTCCCACACTCACCTGGTGCCACTTGCTCCCTGCCACCCAGGGGGGTGACACTGTCCTGCTGGTGTCCAGAGCCCGTTTGGGGTCCCAGGGCTGTAATGCTGCTCGGGGAGAGGAAATCACCCTCCCGGGCAGTGGGGTGGGTGCTTTGTTTCCTTCCCAAGGGCTGATCCCTTCTCCTTGGTGACAACGGACTGGCTGCAAACACTCCCTGTTAACCCTTCAGCACCTGCTCCTGTGCCACAGCCCTGCTCCTCCCCAGCTATGCCCAGGGGTGGATTTCCCGCAGGGGCCACGGCTCCGGGGCAGGAAGGAGTTAGAGAGCAGCTCATCAGCACCCAAGTTGCTCCCAACCACACGAGGGGGATTCTCCCCCTTCCCAACACCCCTCCACCCACCTCCACCACAGGTGAGGTGACCTGAGGGCCACAAGGTGCATCTGCAGGGCAGCCCCGAGGTGAGCAGGGTTTATTTGCACACCACCTTTGGGCTTTCTCTGCTCTGTGCTCCCTTGCAAACTCCTTCCCAAACTGCCCACAACAGCCGACGTCTTTGGCAAAGCCAAGCTCCTGCAGGGATGGAGTGACTCCAGGAGCTGCGGCTTTAAGGGAATAACTGCACATGAGTGGGCACCTCTGGGAATGTGGGATAGTCCCTCCCTAAGCCAGGGCCTGCAGAGCTGCCCCAGCACCCAGGTACTTCTGCGAAAAACAAACCCACCAGGGAACTGTTCACTCCTCGGGACCAAAACAGAGCCTCTCCCGGGCTTTGTGGGGCTTCTTGCTGTGTTGGGGGGCCCATCCTCTCCCTGGAACCAGCTGCTGATGTCACTGCAGATCACTGTCCAGCCGAGGTCGTTTTGGGGGAGGGAATGCAGGAATCCCAGCTATTCTGTCCAGGGAATGTGTGGCAGGCCGGAGGAGTCTGCGCCCGGCGTGCCCAGCTGGGGAGCCCAGCAGGAGAAAAGGACCCTTGAAGAGCTGGATTTACACCCAGGGCACCCAGTGGGGTGAATTGAATGGCTCAGGGTGTGAGTTCACCTCCCCCAGGCCCCCCCACACTGGTGGGGCACAGGTGACACAGCAGAGGGACCCCACCTGTGCCAGAAATGCTGAGCTCAGCCCCAGCCGTGGCACCACCGCAGGGCCCCAAGGCATCCCACAGGACACAGCCACGGGAAACACACGGCAGCACGCCAGGGAGGAAAAGGAAAACCCAAAAAGGGGAGAGGATCTGAGGCTGTCCCATCCTCAGCCCCCAATCCCACAGCAGATGGGATGCCTGGCTGCTTTTTCCTAAGGGGACAGGAAAAGGGATAATGAATGACTTCAGCCTGGGGAAAAAACCTATTAACACATCCCAAAACTTTGAAAAATCCTCAGTAATTTGGGGATGAAGTAGGAAAGAGAATTTCCATGTGTTCTTCACCGTCAGTGAGTTTTCAGTGGGATCCATCTCCCCTCTTTGATCCTGCAGGCACGAAAGCCGAGGCCAAATTCAGCAATCCCCACTCCAACCCCAAACACCCACAGGCATCTTAAACACAGCCCCGTCAGGAAACCAGAGATTTGCTTTAAAAACAAAACCCCAAACCCAAAGTGTGACATGAAAACAAGCACAGACCCCAATGCCACATATCCAGAGGTTGGTTTTATTTGCTGTCAGGCCTCCAAGCCCTTGGGATTCCCTGCGGGCAACGTCACCTTATTATCATTCCATTCCAATCAAAATGCTGCGGCCCCGTCTCTTTGGCAACTTGGGAAGTCTCCTGAGACTTTAGGCGGATGAAGACCCCGTGTCTGTGTCTGCACAGGAAGGGCTCACTCACAAGCGTTATGGAGAATGGGATGAGTGCTGGGTCCCCGTCCTGCCAAACCCACAGCTCAGCAGCACCGAGAGCCCTCGGGAAGTACCAGCCCTGGCACCTCGCTTGGGGCAAGCCCTTCTCTGCAGGGAAGGTCTAGAACGGGCAAAGGTGAGTAAAAGAGGAATCCTTGGAGCTGGTGGCGTCAGGAGGGCACCCTGAGGTGGCACAGCACCCTGGCGCAGCACCCCGACGTGGCACAGCAGGGCCACAGCAGTGCTGGGGTCTGAGCCCTGGGAGAACCACTGAATAAATGGTTTTAATAAATCACTTAATAAAGCTGAGCCCTGCCTTGCTTGGCACCAGTGCCACGGAATTCCAGCCCTGGGAAGCCGAGGTGCATCCCCCAGCCCTGGCACACGACGGCTCTTTGCAGACACAAGCGGTGGCTGCGTCCAGGAGCCAGCGGCGTTTCCAGGTGGGGAGCCTGCCTTGGGAAAGGAATGAGGAATATGCGGCCACACTGTCCCTGTGAGCCTGCATGCATGGACATGTCCCTCTGTCCTGCTCACCCTCTCCTCTTCCCCTCCTCCCCCAGTTATTTGTCACCCCCTTTCGTCCAGGTGGGGCCGAAATACGCTGATCCTGTCTCTTGCAGGGACAGCAGAGCACAGCCCCTTTCTCTGCACACAAGGAGGGCTGCCAGGTGAGCACAACCCCTATCAGGTACTGGAGAGCCCACCCAGGCACCCCAAACCCATCTGAAAGCCGATGCTCCTGCTGCCTGCGAGCTGCACAGTGACATGGCCAGCGGCTCAGCTGAGACTCCCCTTTCTCTCCACCCCAAAGAGGCTCCTACACCAAACCCCTCGGCTTTCAGCCCCAAAATCCCACTATGTTGGTGTTTCCAGCTGGTGCCTCAGCAGAGCACTGGGATGCGAGCATAGCATCCCCAACGCTCCATACCCCGGGGTCTGAACAAACACCAGGAGAAAAGCTCCACGTGGACCCAAATTTTTGTCCAAATGTCTCTTTTCTTTTAGTTTTAAGCAGGAAATGTTCTGCCACTGTTGTTTAAAACCACCCAAACCCCAAGGCAAGCAGCAGCGAGACACTTCTCTGCCTGACGGTGGGGAAATGACAGATATCAACAAGTGTCAACAAACGTGTCGAAAAGCATCCCCAAACCCCAGTCCTGGTTTGAAAAAAAAGTGTAACAATATCCTGGAAGTTAACAGAAATGGGTGTGCTTGCAGTCTCCACGGCTGACACCTTTTTTTAGGGTCTTTTAAAAAAAAAATGCTGTGTCCCAAACCTGCAGCCCACCTGGCTGTGGGGGACCTGTCCCAGCTGCATCCCAGCTCTGCTGGGTCACTGCTCCACCCTCCCACGGCTCCAGCCATCCACGGGGCAGCCAGTCCCTGCCAAAGCACCCTCGGGCAGGAATCCAGAATCACACAAACAGGGACCCAGGCAGCAGTGAGCGACGTGGGGTCCACGCTCCAGTCCCATCCATTCAGGCCGCACTCAGAAAAGGACCTGCTCGCTGTTGGCGTCCCAGCAGCCCATCCAGGCGAGCTGCGTGGCCCATTTGCCGGTGGCCACCACTTGCAGCTTAGCCCGGTCGAATTTCCAGTACCGCTCATCCCGAAAGAAGTAGATGGAGCCGTCGCGGTGCGGGACGGCCCCCGCCGTGCCCGGGGGCAGCCCTGCCCAGTCCCGCAGGCTGCGCGGGTAGTAGGGCTCCACGCCCAGCGGCTCCTCGCTCACCGCCAAGTACTTGGGGCCTTTGAAGAGCACCAGGCGCCGGAGCTGCTGGAAGTAGAGCGCGGTGTCCGGGTGCCGGGGGAGCCCGAGGGCGCTGCATTTTCGGGGGAATCCTGCCTCCAGCTCGGAGCCCGCGTAGCGCCAGCAGCGGCCGCCTGCGGGGGAACGGGGAGGGGTCAGAGCACACCCCCGTGGGGGCCGTGGCAGGACCAGCTCCAGGAGTTGTGGACAGGCTCGGCCGCGGGACCACCCGTGTGACGTGACAGTGACATCCATCCCACTGGTGACCCAGCCGGAACCACTGCCGGGCTGCCCCAAGGACCAGGCTGGGGGGAAACTGAGGCACGGTAGCTCAGGGGCTTGAAGGCACGGAAAGGGACCACCAGGCACAGAGCAAGGCCACCACCATGCTGCTTCTAGCAAACTTCCCCCTGATCCCGCACAGCGAACGGGACAGACAGAAACAGATCCAGCCCGGGCTGGGACATCCCAGACCAGCGCTGCAGCAGGAACTGCGATGGGGACCGGCGGCTTGGCTGTCCCCACAGCGCCCTGGCCCCACAACAGGGCAGACAAAAGCCCCTTTCTGCTCGCAAGGCACAGCCTGAAGCAGCCCTGGGGAGGGACGGAGGGAGCGGCGAGGGCTGGGGAGGCAGAGGGGCTTTGGCTCTCACCCAGCTGCAGCAACAAAGCCCCTTTTCTGAGCAGCCAGCAACTGGCTCCCATTAAAAGCTGGGGCTGACCCTGGCAGCCAGGCTGCCTGGTTTGACCTTCCTCTCCCCATCTGGCTGCCGGGCAGCTCATGGATGGAATCCCAGCTCCTGGGGCAGTTTATGGATGGAATCCCAGCTCCTGGGGCAGTTTATGGATGGAATCCCAGCTCCTGGGGCAGTTTATGGATGGCATCCCATCTCCTGGAGCAGTTCATGGATGGCATCCCAACTCCTGGAGCAGTTTCTGGATGGTATCCCAGCTCCTGGGGCAGTTTATGGATGGTATCCCAGCTCCTGGAGCAGCTCATGGATGGCATCCCAGCTCCTGGAGCAGCTCATGGATGGCATCCCAACTCCTGGAGCAGTTTCTGGATGGTGTCCCAGTTCCTAGGACAGCTCAGCCTCCAGGCAAAAGACAGGGATCCATGTGCACCGTGAAACCCCCACACACTCCCCTGCACCGTGTGTTTTGGGGAGCATTTTCTCCCCGAGACCCACCACTGCACCTGGGTTTGCTTTGACACACCAGTGAGTGCTGCTGCTCTCCTGACGGGGAAACTGAGGCACGAGGGGGCGATGGGGCTGCCAGGGCCGTGTGGTTCATCCACGACAGGGCCCCGAGCCCAGGGCTGTGCACACCCAGGGCACGGCAGCGCCCCGGCTCTGCGCTGGGAGGGCACCAGCGGGAGGGGACACAAACAGGAGAAGCTGCTCCAGCCAGACCTGGACAACCACCCACCCCACAGGCAGGAGCCCGAGGGGCGTCCCCCGCCCGGCCTCACCCACCTTTGAAGAAGTAGAACTTCCCGCTGAGCTGGGACCAGGCGCAGGCGTCGATGCCGGCAGGGAGGCCGGGCCAGCGCGGCCGCAGCGGCCGCGGGTCGCTGGCGTTGCCGCTCGCTGACACCACCCAGTAGTGGCTGCCCTTGAAGATGTAGAGGTTGTGATCCCCGTCTGTGAGGCAGAGGGAGGGTGTCCCAGGTGATGCCATGATGAATTTTTGCTTTTCTTATATTCCCCTTTTTTACACTGTTTTATATAGCTTTATATATTCCTTGTGCTTTTAGCTTACATAGTTATAATTCTTTAAGTTCGATAACTCCCCTTAGACCCAGTATTTCGTTAAGTTACTAAACATTCTAAAAGCCCCAGAAACCAAGGTCCTCTCCAGAACTCATTCTGTAAACAAAGACAGGCCCATCCAGGGGGGAGGGTCCCTTGGGTGGGGGGTCTCACCCGAGTCCCTCATTGGGGAACCTTTGATAGATATGCTAATTTTTGGAAGGCATATAATTGTATATTCATCACATTGTGAGTGGCCATTTTCTTTGGTGGGGACATCGGGGTGCATTTCGATGTGCATTTCATCACACCTAAGGATCCTTAAATAAATACCAAGGTAAAACCCTTTTTCCCTCTTAACTGTGTTCAGCTCTCTTAATTTTAAGACCAGGATAAGGCATCACAGGTGAGAAATGTTATTCAAGCGCTGCTGCCCAGCTCCCCTCTCCCGCCCGTGCAGCCCCGCGGTGCTTTGGGGGTGCTCAGGGTTTGGATGCCTCCTCCTGCCTTTCTAGCCACCCCTCAGCTTCCATAATTCATTGCCTCCAGTCCAGCTCTGAGACGATAAACGCTGACCACGGCTCAAGGCTTATCTTGCCCAGCTGAGCTCCTGCAGTGATTAATCCTTGCCATGGCCTGAGTTTTAGGATGTTTTCCCTGCCCCTGACACATCGCTGTGCCCTCAGTGTGCATCAGCTCCACCACTGCCAGGAGCTGTGGACCAGTCAAACCCAGCTTTCCCACCACTGGGAGCCGCAGCAGCACTGGGACAAAGGGGAGGGGTGCACGTTTTGGGAGAGGGTCACACTGGCCAACACCCACCAGCGGTTATGGCGTCAAAGAAGGAGTGGCAGTAGTAGGTGCTGAGGCTCCTCTGCTGGTGGTCTCTGCCATAAAGGTCCATGTTCCAGTCCTGGAAGTGAGTGAAGACCTTTCCCGGGAGCTGGATGGCCGAGCCCTTGGAGGGCTTTCCTGGGACGGAGCAAGGGGTGATGAGTCACACAGAAGGGACAGAGAAACAACTTCTCCCAAAGCACAGGGCTGGGGAACCATCCCAAAACTCCAAACGCTGCTCGTCCCACTGTCTGGTGCCTATCCCCCTCTGTATGATGGTGGCAAAAGTCCCGTGGTATCCCAAAAAACAAGCACCAGCAGACAAGTGGGCAGCAAATCCAACCTTCCCTGCCCTGGAGGCCCTGGTACCTGTCCCACCTCTCCCGCATTTTCCTCCCCAGCCACACAAGGATGGTACCCACGTGACTCTAGTCCTCTCCCCTTCCAGGGACCTGCTCCCCTCCCTCCTGCTCGCTCTCCACCCCAGGGAACAGCCATGGAGGAGCCACGGGATACTCAGGGAAGCCAGGCTCACCGTACAAGTTCTGGACGGCCAAGATGTCATCCCAGCTGAGCACAGAATCCTTGCTGAGCTTCTTGTAGTAGGGAGACATCAGGGCGCTCTTGACAGGCGAGTGCTCCAGCCCCAGCGTGTGCCCGACCTCGTGGGCCACCACCACGAAGAGGTTGCGCCCTTTGCCGCTGCGCAGGGACCAGCGCTCGGCGCTGTCGAAGTGGGCTTCTCCCCGCCGGGGGAAGAAGGCGTGAGCCAGGGCACCTCCTGGGGACACGAGAGCCATCAGGGACCGCGGAGCAGCGGGCACACACAGCTCTGGTTTGCCTAAATGCGCGTCAGTTTTAGGCCTTTTTGGAGCAGCCCACGCTTGGAGGGTGTTGCCCTCCTTGGAGGCCTCTAAGGAACGTCTCAGCCGCCTCGCTGGCGGACCTTCGTTGCAGAGCTGGGAGGGGAGACCCCAAATCCGACAGCAAACTGGGCTAGAGGGACAGCAGAGCCTCCATCACCCCCAGCCCAGCCCACCCCAAGCCCAGCCCTCCTCGCTGCCGGGCAAGAGCCCACGTCGTAAAAGAGAAGCTTACGAGGGGGAAGCGACCAGCACCTGGCCCGTCGAAGGCGTTGTTGAGTCCATCGTTGTGGTCCCCGTGGAAGAAGGTGAGGCGGATGTCGGCCGGGCCGTCCCGCGCCTCCCAGAACACGAGGGAGGACACGTTGCTCCAGAGCTCGAAGGCGGCTCTCACGGCCAGGCGCACCTCGTGCTGCGGCAGGTAGGACGGCCAGTTCACCACGCGGTACGTCAGGTGCCGCTTGTACCACCGCCCACCTGCAACGGGGCGAGCTCAGCGTGCCGGCGGCCACTCGGGCTCGTCCTTCCGCCCAGGGGCTGCCTGAGTGGAGGGAAACTCCCTGGAAATGTTGTGGTTTCCCCAAGCCAAAGCTGGAAGTCGAGGGAGGTGTGCCACCAGCAGCCGCTGCACCGTGGTTAAATCCTTCTGAAGGCGCCACTTCGAGAGCCCACCCATGGCTGGAGTCGCAACCAAACCCTGACATCTCTCTGAGGAGAGGAGAAGCTGGGACACCCAGTTTGAACTCCACCCTTGGCTCGCCATCCTCTCCAGAGCCAAATCCAGGATGGATCTGTGCTGGAAGATCTCCTGCCTGATGGCAGCTTCAAATCCAGCAGATGCAGCCCAAGGGATGGATTTCAGGGAGAGGAACCAAAGCCACCTCTGAAAAGGTGAGACAAAGGCAAAGGAGTGGGAAGGGCTCTCAGCAGCACCTTGGGGCCATCACACCTTAGTGCCCAGGGCTTTCTTAAAAGCTTTCAGGGGAGACAGAGCCTGGATACCGCCAGGAGAGATGGGGACAAGGATGAAGGGGACAAGCCTTGTGACTCCCCCTAAGCTCCCAACCCTCCCACCACACAGAAGTGCAAAGATGAGAGTTCACACAGTCACTGAGCAGCACCACAGAACCCTCCTCCTCCTCCTCCTCCTCCTCCTCATAGGGCCGCTTCTCGTCAGAGCACTTGTTCCGCGGGGGCCAGGTCATCTTGTTCTCCTTCTTGAGCCGCCGGCGGGCGTTGGCGAANAGCTGTGGGACCCCAGAGCCCCGGGATTACGTTTATCTGGGGGCATCTGGGAGCAGGAAAAAGCCGTGGGGCCCTAGGGGGATGTGGGTGCCAGAGCCGGTGCTGAGGCGTGGGAGTGGTGACAGCCTCCAGCATCTGCCTCTGCTCCAGATGTGCAGGAAAACAGGGGGAACAGAGCCGGCAGCACGCCGGGGCTCGCTGCTCTGGCTCTGAGCCCAGCCTCCCAGCAAACCTGGCAGACATCCCACCCCAGCTCTGCCTCCTTCTCCCCCATTTCTGAGCAGCCTGTGGCTGGGGAGGCTCTGGCCTAACTGGTCACACCCCTGGGGGCAGAATCAGTTCCCACTGCTTGTCCTCCAGCTCCAGAGGGACACAGATGAGCTTCCACGCTGCACAGCAAAAGCTGAAACCTGCCTGGATGGCTGCAGCCCTAAAACAAAGCCCTGGCATCCCATCCCGCCCTCCACAGGAGCAGAGCATCTACCACCAGAGGAGGATGGGCAAGGCTGGGTGAGCCGAGTGTGGCTGGCTCCTGGGAAGAGGAGGGCTCGGCTTTTGCCCCCATGCTGGGCTCTGAGCGTGCCCCAGGGATGAGGGACACAGAGGCTGCCCAGGGAAGATCCCGCTGGGAGAAGGGTGGATAACAAAGCACTTTGCTGGCTCAGCTGCCAGGGTTTCCTGCTCCGAGCAGGATAAACAGACAAAGCCTCCAGCCTTCCTGGCCGGTGCCACCAGCCCTGCAGGCACCCCCTGTGTCCTGTCCAAACCAACGCGGTGCTGCTCCTACCCCTGCTGCCTGTGGCATCAGACCACCAGAGAAACGACCAGTGCCATACCGAGCCCTTTCCTGCCCTTTCCTTGGGCCCCTGGGCATCTCTTGCCACCCATCTATGGATTGTGATCCCCAAAAACGAACCCCATGAGCCACAGAGCACTGGTTGCTTCTGTTTGCCCATCTCCTGCTGCATGTCCTGTCCTTCCTTCCTTCCTGCTCTGCCTCACTGCCCGTCTGTGGCTCCTGCAAGGGACATGCTGCATGTTGGGGCTTTGGAAGGAAATCCAGAGGCTGGAGGGGGATGACAGGGCCCTCCTGGGGCCGTGCACCACAAGCCCTGCCAGGTGCACAGACAGCCTGACACGGCACAGAGCCTTTTCTTAATCTCTCCCTCGTTTTTCCCATGTCCTAAGCACAGCTGGCCCCGGCCCTGTTGCTCTCTAGGAATCCAGTTACTCATCTGCAAGCCCAAAGGGAGCTCCCAAGGGACAAGAGGCCCAGTCCTGGACACACAGGAGCACAGAAGGATGCTTGGAGCAGAGTTAAACCCCTTAACGTTGGTGAAATGTCTCTTGGGTCAGGCAGCCAAGTGCTGGCAGGTTTTGTGGTTGCTGCTGTGTCCCTGATATGCATCAGAAGTCCCAAAGCTCAGCAAAACCTGGAGATAACTTCACTGCGTGCCAGCCCCAGCACAGCTGCGTGTGGGGCCGTGGTGATCCGAGTGCTCCGTGGGAGATGTCCCAGTAAAACCATCCCAGAGAGCCGAACTCCCCCCCGAGTGGGAGTCACACCTCTAATCACTGCTGACATCAAGCCACGCAGAACAACTAAAAATAAAAACGATTAAAAATAACCCGCAAGTGTGTGCTGGCCTGGATGCTGTGCCAGTGGGGCTGCACCTCCCACCCACAGCAGCTTCCCCACGAGTCCAGGATGGGAGAACCGAGCACCCCAGACTCCCAACCCCACCGGGACCCTGGGTGCGGGGCTCACCGTGCTGTGCCGTGCGCCTGCGGCGCCGGGCGGGCGGTGCCCGGCGTGCCCCGGCAGCGCGGCTCTCCCCGTCGTCCGTGCCGCACCTCGGCAGAGCCATCTGATGGAGGGTGGGGGCATCCAGCTCCCCGCTGAGGGGGAGGTGGGTCACCCGCTGGAAATCCCTGGGAAAGGAAGGGACATATCAGCACCCACATCCAGACCCGCCCGGGGAGGGGTTTGGTTGTGTTTGTGCCGGGGGTTTGGCCTCAGCCAGGATTTTCACTCCACCAGCTTCACCCCCCAGCATCAGAACTTCAGCCGGTTGGTAAAACAAGAAGGATTTGGCTCTGCAACCGCAGCTGACCTGTAAGTCACCTCCTAGCAGGGCCTAAAAAAAATATAGGGGAGCCTAAAAACGCCTTTTCCAGGTTTTAACCCCAGTTAAGTGACTTTGCATTTAATTTCGCATTTGGCTTTGCACGAGCTCAAGCCCGGGATGCTCCCAGAGCCGAGATGATGTCCTTAGGAGAAGTCCAGGCAGGCGCTGGCAGTTTGCCCCCTCTGACATCTCCCAGCCGCCCCAAGCTCGGCCTCCCCGCGGATTTTATTGCAAGGCGAGCACCGGGCCATAAAAGGCAAATAAAACAGCGCGAGCCGGGTGCCAGCAGCCGGCATCCAGCTGCGGGAGCCGGGCACGGACTCGCCTTTCCAAAAAGGACTGGCTGTGCTTCAGCATCAGACCGTGAGAGAGAGAGCCTCCAGCTGCAAAAAGACCCCTCTGGCTGCAAAAAGCCCCTCTGGGTGCTGGCAGCACCCCCGCAGCTGGAGCTGCTGAGTTTTGCCGGCAGTGTTAAATAAAAGGCTCCCACCTCAGCGCCTCGGTGAACTCGGCGGGGCTGCGTGTGCCGGCCCCCGGCCCGCTGAAGTAGCCGTATTTCTCCAGGAAGAGCTGCAAGAAAAAAATGGGAAAGGCCCAGCTCAGAGCACGTGTTGGATTGGGAAGGGGGGGCGGGAAAGGAGATGCGATGGTGAGCGGCCCTGCAAACCCAAAGTGCCCACTTATTTTACTCCTGAGAGCTCTGCACCTCAAGCAACCGCACCTCCTGTGCCCGGACAGGTTCCTGTGTGTCTCCTCCCCATCATTTTTGATGGCTCTTGGGGTTTTTGGCCACGGCGCGATGGAGGGATAGGAGGAAACGCTGCTGCCGGGAGATCAAAACCCGCTGCTGCCGTGTCACCCGCAGCCAGAGGCGACCGAACCCACAGCTCCAATCGCCCCGGCTCAACACAGTGATCCAAACAAAGGCCACAGCGCTGCGGCCGTGAGCAGGGCGGGGTGAGATGGGGTCAGGCTGCAGCCTCGCCCCATTCCCACGCAGGATGTGCTGCTGCAAAGTGGGGACGGCTCCGGGGGCAATTCGCTTTGCCAAACCATTCTTCTTCTTATCGGCCATTGACACGGACGGAGATTGCCTCTCTGAACTTGCTCCAGCGCTTAAATTGTATGTTAAAGAAAATAAACGGCTCGGGCTGCTCCGCAGCTTTTGGAGGAGTTAATAGCCGGGGTCACAGGAATGCTCCACGCCCGCCTGCCCCGCCGCCAGGGATGTCTGCGGGAGACAAACAAGCTGCCCAGCATCCTGTTAGTGCAGCAGAGCCGCGGTTACAGCGATGAATAATAATCAGAATAAAAAGTGAAAGCGGCGGCTTCCTTTCCCCGCATCCCAAAGGAGAGGTGTGCTGAGCACCGGGAATGCCACGGGCTGACCCAGACAGCACGGCTGGTGCTCTCTGGGGAATCGGGTGTTTTTAAAGCTGTTTCCCTCCCTGCTCGTCTCGGGGCCGGGAGAAGGACGGGGCTGGAGTGTTGACCTCCACTCAGTGCTGCTCCTGACTGTGGGTGACCCAGTTCTCCTTTATGTCCCTGCAGAGGAGGCAGCAGCCGTTCCTGGGCCCTGTCACCCGGCAAGGAGCGGGAATGGTTTATGGAGGTGGCAGTCCCGATGTGTGCCAGGGCCTCTCCCTCTCCTCCTCCTGCCCAAACCTTCTCCTTGCCATGAACAGTCACCTTCCCGTCGTCCCCAAACACGTCACCCCCGCCCGCCACCGCCCCGCGGGCAGGGCAGGCACATCCACGTGTGCTCTGCAGACCTCAGCTCCTCCAGTTTCATCTCCTCCTTTACGCCCCTTCTACCTGGAGCATCCCCCTCCGGCTGAGGACCGGCACAGGTTCCTGCCTGGACACGCTCTCCACCCAGCCCCACACAAAGAATTTGGCTGTTCTTCCCACCAAAGCCGTCTGTCTCAGCTGGAGGCACCAGCAGCTCGTTCCAGCAGCACCAGGCTGCAGCAGCAAGAGCCCGAGAGTGGCCACAGTCACCCAGAAACCTCACACTGGTCCGGTGAGTCGGGATAAATCAGGCAAGTGCCACACTGGCAGGGAGAGCATTGGCTTGTTTGTCAGGAGAAGCGCCAGGGATGCCCAGGGATGGACCATACAGCCTGGACGTGCCATCCCCCAGCCACACCGGGATAACCCCACCTTTGGAGGGGTTAAAATCCAGCAGCAGCTCGGGATGAGCATGCAGGGATGGAGGAGCATCCTGGGGATGGGGTGGCTTGGAGCCCTCTGAGAGCAGTCTGGAGAGGAGAAGGAATCCGGCCCTCTTTCTCTGCAGCTGTCTTTTTATAAAGTTGTCCTCCGTAAGTACAAAATCACCAGTTACATGTAAGGGTGGGGGGTGAAGATCCCAGTGGTGACATCACTGCAGATAAATGAGCTGAGAACACCCGGAGGGAAAGTCCCGGGTCTCACACGACGGTCTGAACCTTTCCGAACACAATTTCGTATTCACTCAGCACAACCTGAAGCTGTTTCCTCTCCTGTAACCCAACACAGCCCCGTCCTTAAAGCATGAAAATGGTTTTTCCTCACCATGATCTCATGAAGGCTTAAAACTCCATCTGGACACGTCAGGGTGCACAGTGAAAAAAGCAGCCCCTGTTCCAGCTGCTGCTCTTGAGCAGCACCAGAAGGCACAGAGGCCACTGGCTTTATCATTCCTGCCCAGAGCTCCCAGAGCTTTGCAAGTCCAAGCAAAGCAGCATTTTCCCTGTGGTTTCTGGCCTGTGCCACATTGAGGTTCCCACTCGCAGGCACCGACTCTCCGGCTGCAAAACCGTCAGGAGAAATTTTATTAGATTTTCTAGACACATCTGCTGTCAGCGAAGGGTGATGGTGGTCCTGGAAACACGGAGCTGCAGGAGAGGGATGTGCTGATCCCCTACTCTGTCATGTATTTACCAGAGCACAGAGCATAAAAATCCAGGGAGTTTTTGGGGTCCAGGGGAACCTAAGAACCCCATGGCACAGTGTCCTGTGCCCAAAACAGTGCTCAAGGCTCCCCCAGCACTGCACAACCCCCCAGAGCCCAGCCAGGCTCTGGCACCAGCCCACCCAACCTCTCCAGAGGCTGCAATGCAAAGTCTGGCCGTGCTGGGAAAACCCCCTCCCTCCTGCCCCAGACGGGGAAATGCTCTTTTCCACACAATGGGAAGAGAAAAACAGCAGGAAACCAAGAGAAACATTAATATGAAATATGCCCAGCTCCCCCTCTGCATGAGGGAGGGAGAGGAGGACAGATCCAGCTGCCTGGGAGCTGGGGCTGGGGCAGAGAAGCCTCTGGGGCTGCAGGAGGACAGCCTGGGGGAGACAGACGGGCCCTTCCCATCTCAGGGTTCTGATGTGGAGCCTGTTACAACCCTGGAAATCATCTCTGCCTTGGCTAAAGCCAAGGAAACACCTTGCCCTCGACCACAGGCATCCCGGGTGGAAGACAGCCAGCGGCAAACACAATTAGCCCTCCCTGCCGGGAAACTGGGGTAACGAGAGCGCCGAGACAGCAGGCTCCGGTCCTGCCGGCTCTCCCCTCCAGGCACTCCGTTTCTGGCTCCTTTCCACCCGCTAAGTACCGGAGAAGCCTCAGTGGCCTCCTGCTGACCGTGGTCCCTCTGCTCTGCCGGGTACATCTGCCGCCTCCATCCCCCGGCAGCGCGGGGAAGCGATCCCATCCTGCCGAAGGGCGGCCAGTGCTTCGTGTCACGGCATCAGACTGTGCCACCACAAGCTGCACCTTCAAAGTCTTTTGTTTTAAATCATGAGACAGCCCAGGTGGATCCTAAACCCTGGTTCCAGCAGCCCCAGGCTCCATCCCACATCATCTCACCACCAAGACTGACACTCTTGCTTTTCATCCTCAGTTTCCCCCTGCACACACACACAAGAAGAGCCAGCCCCGGGCCGTGTTTTGGCGTGGTCACAGAAGGAGCAGCGGCTCCTCCTGCCCACCGGGTCGCTGGCGCCTTCAAGCTGCCTCCAGAAAATGTCACAGCAATTAAAGACGCTCATTTGCTTCCGCTCATCCCTGCAAAGCCTCAGGCAGAGCCCTCGCGCCGCTTTTGTTTAAGTGTGTGTATAAGTATCTCTATAAATATTGTATCTATAGACACACGGGAAGGGGCATTAGCGAGCACAGAGCCTGGCTGTCCTCCCGCTGAAAAGGCAGCGAAATCTCCCCTGATCCTCTGCACCGGTGGTGGAGGGTGGGCAAAGCCCCAAGCCCTGTCTGGCTGCTGGGATGTTCCCTGGCTGTGCCTCACCCAGTCCTGAAGGAATCTCCTCTCCCACCTGCCACCCCTAAAAATCTGCTTTAGCAGCAAGTAATCAACTTGCCTCTGAAGATGTGGAGTTGGAGTCTTCTAAACTCCTTTTATTTTCACACTCAATCTTCTGAAGCTGAGAGGCAGCAAGCCAGGCCTAACTAAAACCCCTCCTGGTTTCACCAACCCTTTGGATGTGGCTTGGAGCAACCTGGTCTGGCGGAAGGTGTCCCTGCCCATGGCAGGGGGGTGGAACGGGATGGGTTTTAAGGTCCCTTCCAACCCAAACCATCCCATGATTCTGTGATAACTCACTGGGAACCAGCTGGCGGCTTTGCCCCAGCACCCCAAAAACCTCACACCCCGATGGGCTGCAGCACCAAAACTCCTGAATGCGACCCAAAGCGCTCGGGGAAAACAGGGAAAAACACAGGGCTTGGCCAAACCTTCCCCTGCGAATACCAGCGCTGCTGACAAACCAGTTCGGTCACGCAGGCTGGTTGTGTTTTCGTGTCTAAGGAGAGAAAGGAAACAAACCTTGCCCTCCACCGGGCTGGGAGCCGGGGGAAAGCGGCGTCCCCGCTGCCGGCAGCCGCGGCCCCTTGCCCGGCGGGCGATATTTGCCCTGACAAGGGGGGATTGTTTTGGGGAGAAGCAGGAAGAAAGGCGGGCTGTTGGTGCTGCGGTGACTCACGGGGCTGTAAATCACACCGGGGGATTGCCGGGTGGCTCGGAGCCGCTCGCCACATCCGCGCCGGCGGCAGCGGCTGCGAGACGCGATCTCATGGGTGCTGCAGAGCCCGGCGATGCCTCCCAGGGGGAATTCCTGCTCCTCTCCCCGTCTCTTTCCATCGCCGTGCTGAACGGCAGGGATTTTTTCACAGGAAGGAGAATTTCTTCGCCTTATTTCAGAAGGAAAATGTGGGGTGCTCTGTGCCCCAGCTGACCTCCGAGCGCCACCGTGTCTGCGTGGTACCCGGGACCCTCCCTCCATCCGGCTGTGCTCAGCATCCTGCATCCCAGCTGGCTGCCTGCTCCCTAGAGCGGCTCAGCCGGGCACTGGAGCGTTTCCCAGCACAAACACAGCCCAGAGCCCTAAATCCGAGACCTCGGTTTGATAAGGGGGAGAAGTCGGAGTGCCCAAGACACTGCAAGATGGGAAGGGGGAGGGCGGGACAGTGGAAAAAAAATGGTAAAAATAATTCAAGATGAGAATTACTCCGTCCCTTAGTCCAGCTCTCTGTTCCCATCCCTTGCTTTTCTCAAATTTCTCCCCGGTTTTTCTTCCCACCGCAGCAGACCTGGGGCTTCTCACACAAATCTCTGCAGGGACTTCATTGTCCTTTGTCCTTGGCTCCACCAGCACCTCACCGTGCTCTTCACTCCCAGCACGGGCTGAGATCTCACGTTCTCCGTGTATTTGACACAATTCCCCCGGGATCAGGGAATCTCGGGCATTACCACACCCCCCGCTGCTGTCTGAGCCAAGCACCAGCTCTGCCAAACACTTTGCTCACATCGGGCCCTCTCCTATCCGTAGATGATAAGATGACTTCACATACAAATGTTTCAAATTAAATTTTCGAATTTTCCTTATTTTTTTAGATTTTTTTTTTTAGCTGCAATTGATACAGATGCAGTGAAAACATGGGCACCAGCCAGGAAAAGCACACAACTGGACATTTTCACAGGCTCGTGCATCTGAGTTTGCACAACCTATTGTTGCTAACTGTGGCTTTTTAGAAAGAATTTATTTAAAAAAAAAAATGCTTTAGAAGCAAAGCCTGGAAGTGCCCTGAAAGCCACAAGTCACCAGAGCTATTTGATGTTATGTGAGAATTCCAGCTTCCTCCTAAAAGAAAATTAACTTCTCAGTTTATTCAGACAAGTTCCACGCCCCAGTCTCTGCATTTCCATTGTGTGTGTTGTCCCGACGTCCCTGGCCAGTACAGCACATCCCCTTGGGGAAACTGAGGCAGGGAGACAGGAAAGTCATTTGCCCAGCACCCCCTCACCTGGGATCTGCCACAATCCTGGGATCCGCTCTGAGGCTTCAGAGGAAAAGACCTCAGAAGTCACCAGTGAGGGATGGAAAGGCAGTTTGGACCTCTTAAATCAGTAGTTCCCATCAGCTGGCTTCCTTTTAAAGGGAAATTTGAGTTGTTGGTTTTCTGAGCATTAAAATATTTGCAGATTTGTTTTCTCCGGGTGGCACGAGGGGCTGGGCTGAGGTTTGTGCACAGTGGGATAAGCACACCTATTAATGACCTCTCTGAGGCAGCATCTCCCAGCAGAAGAAGCCTGCACATCAAAACAAGCCTCTGAGCATTCCCGTGCCCTTTTCTTCTTAGACCATGTGTTCAAAATCCCAATTAATTCATGAGGACTTGCTGGCTGGGGTTGAAAATTAAGCATCTGTGCAAATGTGCACTGGATGGAGGCCTGAACAGGAAAAAATTCCCAATGCAAACCTTTGTTCACGAGCCAAATCTCATACCTCGTCCTCCCAAAACAAACAGGAAAGCACGGTGGCACGGGGTGACAGTGACAGCGGGACAAACAGGAGGAATCCAAACAGAGGTGATGGGGACAGCCCTGGGGAGAGGCAGGCAGGAGAAGGGCTGGCTTTTGTCCCCTCCTGACATGCTGGGAGACGGGAAGGTTTCCTCGTGCATGAGTTCTGTGGTTGCAGCTGTGTGGGGGGTGGGCTTGCAGGCGCACATCACCTGGGGGACACCGGGACACAGGCTGGGAGCTGAGGTTGTTCATCCTGGACAAGAGAAGGCTCCAGGGACACACAGAGCCCCATCCAGTGCCTAAAGGGGCTACAGGAGAGACAGAGGGACTTTGGACATGGGCAAGGAGAGATAGGACAAGGAGGAATGGCTTTGAGCTGAAGTAGGAAAGGCAGATTAGATATTGGGAAGGAATTGTTCCCTGTGAGGATGGGGAGGCCCTGGCAGAGTTCACCCAGAGAAGCTGTGGCTGCCTCATCCCTGGAAGTGTCCAAGGCCAGGTTGGATGGGGCTTGGAGCAGCCTGGGATAGTGGAAGGTGTCCCTGCCCATGGCAGGAGTGGGGTGAGCTTTCAGGTCCATTCTAACCCAAACCAGTCCGTGCTTCTCCACCACGGCTCCACACGGCACACGTGGCCACACACCCTGGCATTCCAGCACAACCCCGCGGCACAGCCCCACCTCCAGCTGGCACAGCCACACACACTGCGTGTACCCAGGGCACACGTGCGGATGCACAGGCATCAGGAGCCCGTGGGCACTCACCTGTGGTGGGGATGTACGCTGGGGACACATTCATACCTGTGGCACGGACACACTGGGGACATGGGCACACCAGGGACGTGCACACACCCAGCGGGACATGGGCACACCTGTGGCGCGGGCACACCAGGGACAGTCCCATCTAGAGCATGGGCACATCTATGGCACGGGCATGGGGACACGGGCACACCTGTGGCATGGACTCAGTGG
>VXBT01005853.1:52358-72854 GCA_013400235.1 Oriolus oriolus | reverse complement strand
AGGAGAATGTGGAAACTAGGATTAAATTTCAATGTCTTGCTTAAAAAAAAATCCTCCCAAACCACCCCAGTCCCTCCCACCAAAATAAAAATCTAGTTTCACTCAATTCCACTATCGAAAGAGGCCATGGGTGAAGCTGCAGGCAATTTCACTATCAAACGCATCAAGAAGACAAACAAAACATTCACAGTGGTCTTCAGTATGGTCTGTTGCGTTGATCATTTCTGAAATCATTTCTGGAAGGCAAAGAAAAGGTTCTAAGCAAGGACCAAATGAAGCAAATAACAAATAGTCCCTTCAGTCAAACATTTCTACAATGACGTCTGTGTGCTGCTCTGTGTTTATAGAGAGCCTCATCCAGAAACATTCACAAAACTCAACAGACTGAGTGATTCTCTCCGGAAGCTCCTATCTGTAGTTAATATTTTCATGGCAGTTGTGCTTGTACACATAAACAATCCTTTTCCCACAGTCCCTATCAATCCCACAGCCAAGCAAGGGCAGAGGCTCCTCTTACCTTCCTCCCATTTTGCCCCCATAGCCACCTCCCCGGTCCCCGCCTCGGCCGCCGCGCCCTCGATAGCCCCGCTCTCCTCCGTAGCCGCCTCGCCCACGGAAATCTGGGAAAAAATACAGAAATACATCAGCTTTTTCAGAAAGATGCAGATGATACGAACACTTTAAAGATTTAAGAGGTGTAGCTGTTTTTACACACCTCCTGATGGACGTGAATCTTCTGGTCTGGGCTCCCCGCACTGGTTGCAGGAATTCCTGCGAGCGAAGTTCATGTTGCCGCAGGACCTGGAACAGACAAGGATCCCCCAGACTGAGCCGTGAAGATGAAGCACACATGAAACACCCCTGCCCAATTAAAATGACACTTACGGGTTAGGACAAACCCAATCACCATTTTTGGGTTCCCCACTTCTACCCTGGAAGCCCCCACCTCTTCCATAGCCACCTCGTGAACCTGCAGACAAAATTATAATCAGAATGAAGCTCTGTGAACTGCACATGAGAAACAGGTATCAAAGACTGTCACTGCCTTCAGACCCCAAGTGACAGACACACTTTTCAGGTGGAAGGAGTGTTTAATGCAAATATATTCCCACTATTTATTATAAATTCTTTTTCAGCAGTAAAGGGAAACCTGATCTGCTTGAATTGCCACTGGGTAAATATAAACCCACTACATGCATTAATAAAATTTCAGAAAGATTTAACAAGGTATAAGATCAGTCACTTATGGCCAGACGTAAGTCACAGAACAAAAATTTAACAGTAAAAAAGTCTATCTGGATTAATTCCAGGATGCCTCTGACACAGGCACAGGGACAAGGTTCTTGCTTTCTGCATCACAAAATTAACAACTTTTACACCAGCTGAAGCTGTTGAAGAATCCTTTTTCATCAGCCTACAGAGCTGCCTGATTTCAGAACTAGAATTTGTTGACAGTCACCGCCCAAAGCATGATTCCTGGAAAATGGTAATGAATACCCAGTGGATAACTGACAAAACTGTATATGCAGAGAATGAAGGAGATTGATATGGCTTTAATTAAAGGAATCAGACATCTAACTGCTGCTCCAAGTCAGCAGCAGCTGAACTATGCACCCTGCTTAATACCAGCTGGAAACAGAGTATCTCAAGGCTTTGCTGTAACAAGCAAACACTCACTGGGAATTCCCCCCTATAGGTGTGGGGCTGGTACAGCTCAACATCGCTGTTACACTTTCTCTTTAAAAGCAAGGCTGAGACAAGATCTGGAGATTTTTCCAGTTCTAAAGGAAAGCATAAATTCTGAGCTGTGCAGAAGAGATTACAGATTTCAGTTTACTTAACTGGGTTCAATCTTTATTACTCCCTTTCCTGGCAGAATCCCAAAGGCTCATATATTTGATGAATCACCACTTCAAAGTCAACTTCTCTTTGATAAATCAATCATAGTGAAAAAGCATTTAACTATGCAAAAACAAGGATTCTACAGATTTTAGTCCCACCTCGACGCCCGCCACCTCCACCTCCTCTCATGAATTCAGGTCTTCTGGTTGCAAAAGAAACTTTGATAACATTGCCATTGAATTCTTTTCCTGTGGGAGGAGAGAAAGGATCAATACAGCTCCTAACAACACAGCAGCAAGCCCAGCAGAACAGAAGTGATTTACACACAGACTGAGCACACAACTCTTTAGACACAGGGAGGCTGCAGTAAATCTCTTGGTTTTGAAAGCACTGGTCCAAAGGTGAGACGGAAACACTGAGGTACTTGCTAAACTCCACAAACCCACAGGTATTTTAGCTCAAATGAGATCTGTAAGTTGCAATTTAAAGATGTAAGAATGTTTAAAAGATTTTTGGCCATGCTCATGAGGAAGTAGTTTGGATGTCTGAACTGTCTGTAATTCCACCAAGCCAACAAGGCTTTTGTACCACTCAATAGCCAGCCCAAAACTTAACTCCCAAATGTATTTAAATAAAGTTCGTGGTTTTCAAAGAGTGGGTTCTTTATAGACACAATGTTTATCACAGACAAACAGGACTGCACATGTGCCTAATATAGTCATATTTGCCTTACCCTCCTAAACAAAAGTCAATTTGCATTTTATTAGCAAATGCAAACATCAGGCAAGCATGCCATGCCCATTTTTTTTAAGCAGTATCATTTCACACCAGATGCAGAGTATGCCCTTTTGTTTCTAACCAGTATCACTAAAATTCTGTGAACACACAAGGTGACAGGAGCAGGCACTTTTCCCTCACCCCTTCAAGTTTACTACTACAAGAGTGTCACTGTACTTCCTGCAGTCTGAGGAGTTTTACATCAGTATATTTCTGGGATAAATCCATTATTTTAAAACCTCATTCTTCACCATGTATATACAGAGCACTCAGCACAAGATTGCCATAACCATTACAAACTCTAGAAATGCTCCCACGACACTAAAAATATCAATGCAACACTGTAGGGAATCCCTCCAGCTGCTAAAACAGATTACAGCTCTGTTGGTCCAAACAAGAAGTGACACAAACACCACCTCTCGTACCTTGTGCAGCAGTGACTGAGGTACAGCAGCAAACCCTCAGTTTCACTGCACATTTTTGGTCTAAATCACTGTCTGCTGTTTAATGAAATGAGAGAGATCCAACACACATAAGAAACCATGAAATATAGGTCTTTGTTTAAGAAAAAAAACCAACAACTATAACCCTAACCCAGAAGCCCCAAAACAAACCAAAAAAACCCCAAGCCAAAAGCTACATAAACAGCAGCACTGGGCCCCCAACAAGGTAATTGATTTGCTTTTTCCATTGCCTGTTATATTCATAAACAGTCAAAAGAACAGGTAACTCTCACCCACCATCAAACCAGTCAATTGCTGCTTTAGCAGAAGGGGGGTCATCAAAAGACACCGTGGCTTCTCCCTTTGGTTTGCCAGTATCCTTGTCCGTGTACAGATTTATCATGGGTTTGCCAGTCTTTTTGTTGGTCTGAAAAGAAAGGTTGTACACTTGGCATAGCAGGAACACTGGAAATCAGCCAGAGCACAAATTGTAACACTAAGTATCTTTAGTCAGAATATTCTCTCGGAGCCGGCCTGCAGAAACAGAGGGATTTGACTGAAGCATACTGACTGGCTGGTCTCCATGAAGTAATGATGAGCCCAATTTTAACAAAAAAATGAGGTCAAGTGCACAAAATCCTAATTTGGAACTGCAGAAACAGAAGCAGCAGCCACAGAACAGAGGCACATGTGCTGCAGTATGAGGGTGGCACAATGGATAGAGTGTCAGGGCTATAAAGACTAAAGAGACACAAAGCAATCTAAATGTCACTAGGAGAAAGGTGCTAGTGCTGCCAGCTTACAAATGAGCTGTCAGCCGGGAACCCAGATAAAATATTATCTACAACTTCTGGGGAGTCAGAGAGAACTCTGCCTTGAATGATACCAGTACATTTCCAGCACACCAGCTCCACCAGTTCTCTTCCTTCTGGCCCATGATTTCTCATTTCACATACCTTTATGATACCAATCTGTTTGAAATAGTCTGCCACTTGATCTGTTGAAACGTCCTCTCCGAGTCCTTGCACAAAGATGGTGTTGTTATCAGAGTTGTCAGACTCTGAATCTGCGGAAAATTAAGTTACATTTACCATGTGTTTTTGTGGGAGCAACAGCAGCAATAGTTTGAGCTCAGGTCTGTGCTGCCCAGCAGCAGATCCTTAAATCCCAGAGACGTTTTGTGTGAAATAAAAGAGGAGCAGGAAGCTTAATTTTGAGGTTAACACCATCAACTGAGGACACCGGACAGCTGACCAGCTGCCTGCCTCACACCCAACTTCCATGCAGCTGGGCACCCCAACCCACCAGGACAATGTGTGTTTTAAGTAACACAAGCTTAGCAGAAGTGTGATGGCAGTGAAAGCAGCTGCTTGGCTCAAGAACATTGAGAGTTCATCAGGAAATTCTTACTTGCTGCATTAACATCCAAAAATTCACATGCACTTTAATTAAATACATTTCTTTCAAGGAAGGCATGCTTTAGCTAGCTTTCTTTCGAGCCATGGGAATTGCAGCCATATCCATCTTTGTAGACAAAACATTTTAAAAGCAGTGACCTAAGAGCTACAACCCACTCCCACTCACTGCTTGTTTCCTTACCAGCATCTGATCTCGGTCCATAATCCCTCTGACCTATGATATGGGTTTGACCAAAAAAAAAAAAAACAAAAAAGAAAGAAAAAAGACTATTTTTAGCACAACACATTCAAGCGACTTTTTTAGCAACAAGAAAATACATAGAGAATGCATGTAATGCATCTAAGATCTAAGACATTAACCAGAGATTTAGAGAATATTTAGACTTAAACGTTCAACAGAAGGTGTCTGTAGGACGTTAACATGTTCTTTAACTTGCAGCATGTGGCAGTTGCCACACTGATGCTGTGCTGGTGTTTGCTTGCAAATGCTGGTTGTCACATCACCAAGCAGTTTCCCATTTTTTTTTTCTACCTCTAGTACCTTTCTAAGAAGCATTTGTAACAAAAATTTAAAAAAGAAAAGAAAAAAAATAATCCGGTGAACGTCACTGTCTCCACAAATTCTTTCATGCAATTTGACAAAGCAGAAATCCAGTTTATTGCTACAACTTTGGCTATTACAACTCGTGAACACACCAGCCTCACCAAAACTCTATAATGCTTCTACTAGATAGTAACAAGATATTGGTGGCTTTTAGATTTATAAAGAATTTCCACTGAAACATTTTTGGATACTCGGCACTTACCACCGTAATTTTTGAAGCCACCACGGTCACCACCACTGCAGAGGAAAAATTGAAGAAATGATTTCTTCCTTAAGTCTCTACGTGCTGAGCCCAAGGCTCAATCTACAGTTAACTGATGACAAGTTGAGAATTACTGTCTGGCAGCTAAAGCACCATCTCTACACTCTCCTCACTACCCATTCATGTTCAAAGATTAAATTACAAAGAAAAAAAAAATCTCTCAGGGTGCTGCACTGGAGAAGAGAAGCCCTAGGGAGTATTTTAAACTAACCCATACACATGTGGTTGGTTCAATACTTTCTCCCATCCCATCAGGCAAAATAACAGCTATTCAAAACTGGGGTTTAAACAAAAACATTATTTTCATGAAGATTAATGTGGGCTTTAATTGTAGATGTAATTGCTACTTTGGAATAATTAGTACTTTAGTACTTTCCTAGAAGTCAAAAGAGCTAAAATTAATCTCCATTGTTATGCATTTATAATACAGGGGATGAATTAGCAGGATGAGCCATTCTCTGAGCAAGGGTCTGTGGGGACCTACTGTACTACAGCACTTGGCATTACAGAGAAGGTGTGTGTATGTGAGCTTCAAAAGCAGAGGCCGTGAAGTTTTATTTCATTCATTCTGAAACCTGTGGCACAAAATGTAGACCAAGTTAAGAGAATACACACATCAATTTTCAAAGGTTAGAAGGGGATTTAAAACAGGTTGTTACGCCTCCAATTATGTGCATGAAAATAAACCCTCACTCTTTTTTCACTGGAAAGGTTTGTACCGGAAGGATCTTTCACAACAGCATTTTTTATTGCATCCACGTTATCAACACAAGATAATCAATATTCAGAGCCTTCAGAAAAAATACAACCACTGGATTTTTTTAGAAAGTCAATAACCAAACAGCAGAAAGACTATCTCATACTGCCACGTACAACTGCCTGCTTGTCCTCCTCGTTGTGGGGGACATAGCTGCCACCTCAAAATTAGGCAGGATCACCTAATGCCAAGAGCTTACTCAGTATCATAAAGGCAGTGCAAGCTCAAACCCTGATGCAGAGAAGCATCTCCTGTCTCTGGAGCTATTGTGCCTCTTTGCCAAAGCACTTTATGCCTAGAAATCACTCCAGGTGTTAATTCCATCTGTCTGCTCACACATCAGAGTCCAAGCAGGGCATACAAGCACCCAGCAAAAGGCAATGAAGTAAAATTCGGGAGTAATTTCTTTGGCACTCTGTCCATCTGTTACAGCAAATGCAAAGTCATGAATGGAAGCTGCTGACACTTAACATTTATGAGAGAAAATCTGCCCAAAGTGAGGACCAAATAAGGCTCCAACAGGTTATTATCAAACCTGGATTAACAGACACTCTTTGGAGGGTGACTGACATTCTGGGACAGTTTGGCACAACAGATAATAGCACTTTTACTGGGATTTTTCTTAAAACAAATTTTTGCTGCAGATTTTATTGCTGTTCCACAGAGAAAATCTGAATGCTAAATTGCAGTGTCATTTATTCATTAATTCACTTTGCTCATTAAAGATTTTATATACAATATCAGTGCAGGTCTTCACTCAAGGCTGTCTGTTTTCAAGGACTGATGATTAAAAACTCAATGCTGATGATAAAATTTACTATAAATACCTTTCTGCCACCTCCAATTCACTTCAGCTAAAAAACAACACTTCATTATGACACAACAATTTTTAGTAGGATAACCTGTTTTTCTGGAATTTTAACTCAGAAATGACAACAGTGAATAATATCAACCATCTAAATGTTATGAAAATTTTCCAACCCCAGATTATGGTGCTAGCTCATCAGGACAGCCATATCCAGAACAAATACATTTTCTGACGTGGAAGTGTATGGCAGTTAGAAAAACCCAACAATCTAAAAACTTACACAAAGTAAGTTTGTGTCAACACATCCAGGATTTTGCTGGAAGTGAGAGTTTTGTAGGATGCTGGGGTGAAAACGTGTGCACCATGATGCTGAGAGGTAGGAGCTGAATATATAAAAAATATAAAGGAAGTCGTAGCCCAACGCCTAATTCTTAATTCCGTGATACAGCAGTTCTGCACCCTGCACTAAGGAGCGCAATCAATAATTTTAAATTAGTTTTTTAATTAATGTCTATAGAAATACATTTTTGCCCAAGTATGCTTCAGCACGTCATCTTCTGCTTAGTCTCCCACAACCAACCCAACAAAAATCTGTAGCAATCTACTGATAGATACCTTTGATGATGGATTAATGCTTTCCTGCATTTTTAAGTGGCATTTGATACATGATTCATGAAGCTGCAGTTTGTTACCTTCCTGCAATTGCTGGGCAAAGCTACCCAAGACTCCCTGGAATCAGGCAGATATCCTGCAGCAAGTCACACACACAGCAAGCAGCTGATGCCACAGTCTTGGATTTACCCCTGAGACCCAAAATTCAACCTCAGCAACTGAATTAGTTCCCAAATTATTGTCATAAAACATGTGGAAAATACAACTGCAGCATTCCACAGCCCATTGCTTTACCAGGCCTGCACACAGACCTCAGAGATGGGTGACCAGATGGATTTTGGAGTCAATATCCTATGTTATAAACATGAACAGGCAATTAAAATTCAGCAGTGCCACCAACTAAGATAATAAGTAAGAGGCTGAACTGCAGGCAGCCAGAATGTGACCAGGCACTACTCAGTGTGTGAACTTGCTGCTATGAAAGATAAATCCTCAGATGTTCTTTTCTCCTATATTGTCACAGATTTATCATCACCTACTTGACTGTAACTGGATTTCATCTGGGTATTGCTTAATCCAGCTGGGAATAGCTCTTTAAATTAAGGTACATGGGGAGCTCAACATACAAAAAATGCATTTTTATAAAGGGATCAGATACTGGCAGAAGCAGCACTAAGAATTCAGGGACCAAATTTCAGCCTCCAACATGTATCTGTCTCACCAATTGTGTCCTTAACACCTAAGAGTGTATTTTACAAACAAGAAAGGAATATTTAGTGCACCAACAGTCACTGACAGATGGGGTTTTTTTCTTGCTTATATTTATTGCCTCTGTTCACATTTTTCCAAAGCCTCTATAAGGCTAAGCTCAAGCATATCCGTTACAAGTCAAAATATTAATCCTGAACACAAACCACACTTGTAAAAAACACCTGCACTAAGCTGTAGTTTCTTTATATCACACTAATTCCCACTCCTAATAGCTGATACAACAATTAAGCTGCATAGGTAGCTTTTGTTTATAGCAGATCACCATAAATCTGCAAAAGAGTTAAAAAATAATCTGTGCTGAGCAGAGTCAGGATTTCTGTGACAGATCCTAACACAATGGCAAATCCTTTCTAAACTGCATCTCTGTAGTTCCACCAGCACAGTCTGCACGAGCAGAGCCAAAAGCAAAGCTTCTCTCCCCTGCTCTGTTTTCTCCCTTGTTTCCCACTTATAGGCTTAACCAAAACAATTCAGTCCCACCACAGCAACCATTAATTCCTTCTTTTTCAGATGAGGACTCTAAAAAGCTTGGGTGAATAACTTAGAGTAGAACGTTGCATTCTCAAGACCTGCTGTTCCTGCTTTCTAACTAAAAGACACCTCTCTTCTACTGTGGAAAAAAAGGAAATATTTTACTTCTTAGCTAGATTAAAAACTAGTGAGATCATCAATTTTTCAAGCTTCAAAACAAAAAGGTGGAGAAATTCTACTAAAATCCCAAAAGATGCAATTCGAGACCATAAAAAAAATCTCAAGGATAATTCTGAAACCCTGAGTTATTAAAACTAAAATGTGAACTTCTGACACATGACAAAATGTGTGTTCTCTATTGGACTAATATCAGCTGAGAAATCTGAATAGGAATTTCTCAAAAGATTATTTTCTTCTCAGTGCTGGGTGACTTTGCACAGGCACAAAAGAAAACTGAGGGCTGAGAGCATTCAGTACAGTATATGTCCAAGTCCTTCTAGTCGTCATAATAAAACTATACCTCTAAAGAGCTGCATCAAGTTCTCTCTGTGTCTAAATGTCAGTCAAGGAAGAATTTTTATTATTAGCTAATAATTCAATGTGGCCTCACACTTGATATTAATTTGTTTGTAAACTCAAGGAGCAAATTTTTTTTGCCCTGATATAACTTATTTACTTGTTACTTTCTAACCACTATAAATAAAGTGAGAGCCTACATTATTATTCTGTCCCTGGAAGTGGATGGAGCGCTGAGCACCCTGGATTGGTGGAAGGTGTCCCTGCTTGTGGCAGAGGGTGGAACAAGATGATTTTTGAGGTCCCTTCCAACTCAACTCATCCTGGGATTCTGTGATTACAGCATCGTTAACGTATCTGTGCAGACAAGGCTTTCAGATTATTTCCTGATGGCTATGGAATTTTCACAGTTAAGCATTAAAATGGGATCAGAACAACTGAAAATGCTGGCTACTGAAGATCAACCTGATATACCTATATGTATTTTCCCCCCAATAAATAAATAAATAAATAAACAAATAAATAAATAAATAAACAAACAAGAGAAACCCAAGAATATACCCCTCCCCCCCAAAAAAACCCCCTACCCTTCAACCCCACATTTTCACAGGACTAAACATGATTTCTTACCTTATTACAAGTTATTTTCCCCTTCATTATAGAGTTTGTTATTTAATTTAACCTTTTAGACCTTTCTAATAAGCATGTCTGGTAAAATAAGTTATGTCAGAAGCAGAATCCTCTGTCACAATTATGCAAAAAGACTGAATAAAGATATATGACACTGTAGTTCCAGAAAATTCCCACAAAAAACACCATTAAAGCCAACATCACTTAACAGAAGCACATAGAATTCCTAATAAATGCCTCCCCAATTCACGGTATTTTCCTCCACTTCTTCATTCACCTCCCCTCTTTCCCTTCTTTTGGCTTCCCAGCTCACTGAAGCACCATGATCTACGTGGATGTGTGAGCAAAAGTTTCCTTACATTTTGGAAAAATATGGCAAGAGGCTTTATTTTCACAGACATGAATTCGTTTGACTTTATCTTGCAAAGACCCAAGTTTGTTTCAAAGTGACAAAATCTATCAGCAGTATGTTTTTTGAAGCTCACATTCATTGCTATTATTGGAAAAGGCTCGGCTATAAAGTTTTTGAAAAAAACAGTTTTTATCACAGGAATATGGAAAATCCTCACCCACAAAGAAAATCTAATTTTTAGAAAAAGTTCCGTTTTAACTGAAAATTAAAATTAGAAATTATATTTGTTTTATGTGAGGTACTATGTATTACAGAATTCTTTGTTATATATATTTATGTTTATTTATAGTATATAAATCTATGTTTATTATAAAAACTATTACAGAAAAAGATGCATTAAGTTTATGTTATATAAAACCCCAGCAAACATAAAATAATACTAATATGCTTTTCTAATTGTGCTACCACACCTAATTAGAAGAGGTAAGATCCTCCTACATCATTATAAACAAGCCATTAAGCACAATTTGGGAGCACCTCAGAAGCAGATAGATTTTAAATATGATTTAAAAATAAATACCTTTAAAAGTAACCAAGTATAGGATTATTTTATTTAAATCAGATCAGCTGCAACAGAAAACACTGTATAATTACAGTTTTTCATCTGGAGTTTAGGAATAACCCAGAGCTGTGCAGCCTTTTGAAGGGTAAGTGGTGCTGACAAGCAGCACCTCAAAGCTCTCTGGAAGCTTCAACGTTCTTGCCCTGCATCAGTGAGCCCTCTGCACCTCCAACCACTCAGAGGGACACAAAGGGGAGCCAGTTCTGAGAGTTATTAATAAATAATACGTCATATGTTTAATTCAATAGGCTTGAAAGCCAAGGTCCCAGTCACAGACCTCTGCATGAAATCATCTGCAAGCACAGAATTAAATATGCGCATGAATTTTCTTGACAGTACAAGGCCTAAGGCAATGGGGAAAGGGGTGACAGCATTGTTAGTATTTCAAACCTACCCAAAATAAACGTGTTTAGACTGACATATAAATCAATAATAAAAAATGTGTATTTTAATAGAAGTTTAAAATCGAACAAAAGCAGCAAAGAACAAGTAACGTTACTACTAAATTATTCCTATTATTGCAAGGTCAAAATACTTCCCTGGTAAAATGTGAGCTACCTTAGCTATGAATTTTATAAATTTTTCTCAATCACTGGCTGTTGGTTTTCTTGTCACTGAAAACAAGTGATGGGCTGGGGCAGTTCTTGTATTGCAACTCATGCAAATAAAAGGCAGCTCTGTGTCACAACAATCAAATGCTTGGTCTGAATCTATGTGCATCTAAAAGCTGTTCCCCTAGGCAAAACCCATTTCTGTGCAGTGCAGAAAGGTTTAAATTTAGAAACCTTCCAGTTTTGGAAATCTAAATCTGAACCACCTTAGGAACAGACATATAATAAACAAAAATGAAAACCAGCTAAATAATAGGAAACAAGGGTAAGGAAGTGCAGGCACTGGAATGAGATCACTTACCTATATCCAGACATATGACCTCTTCCATCCATGTCATATCCCCCTCTACCTCCTCCCTGTGACCCGCCATATCCTCTATTATCTTCTCCATACCTGCTCTTTTCACGGCGATCATCTGGGAAAATGAGTCAAACCAAACACGAGTCAATTGTAGTGCAAACTGCAGCACAGTGAAAATTCACACCCTGTAATTCCCACCTCCCCTTCATTAACTCTGCCATTTACATCTGAAAAGTAACAACTCCTAAATCTCTCTGACACTCTTCGTGCCACAAAGGAAAAAAGAAAAACAAACCAAACTTTGCTCCATTATCTCTTGGTTTCCAGGGTCACTAAGTATCTCAGAATGTAAAAAACACTCTGTAATTATACTCCATTTTCCAAACATTAAACACATACTGTCTAAAATATGCTCTCCATTTGACTTCCATACAGCCCGCCCAGTTCGCAAAAGACATCAGTGAAGAGAGAAGGATAAATAGAGTGGGTTGTGCTGCTGGTGTGAAGTTACTGCAAAAAAAAGGCTTCATCTTAAACTTCTCCTCTTCTATCTCACAATTCACCTACACAGCGTAAAGCTGGAATGTGAAGATCAAAAAGCACTTCATGACTGATCAAGACATGTCACCCTCGTGCAGGAAGAGGGTTCAAAATAGCTTGGGAAGAAAATTCCACCTAGAATTTGCAGAACTGATGGACAGAGACTCTGCAAGGATGTTCTAGAACACGTAAATGCAATCATTTTGGGGCCCCAAGAGTTTTTAATCTCCCTATAATGATTTGAAAGTCTTAACAAATAAAACATTCCCCCATGAATACCACCATGGAAAAGAGTTTGACTATTCATCAAACCAACTGCTTGCAGAAGAAAATCCAACCATTTCACAGTGCTTCTGCTCAATTTTATTAGCTAATACTGAATTCAACCCGTGAATTTTACCTTGGCTGTTGTGGCTATAGCTTCCCTTCTGAGACTGGTAGGATTGCTGGGAGTGGCCATATGAGCTTTGGTGCTGGTTATAGCCTGACTTTTGGTCATATGAGCTCTGGTGGCCATAGCCCGATTGCTGGTCATACGAGCCCTGGTGGCCATAGCCCGATTGCTGGTCATATGAGCTTGACTGCTGGTCATAAGAGTCTTGGTTTTGTCCATAGCTTGACTGCTGGTCATAAGAGCTTTGGTGCTGACCATAGTTTGACTTTTGTTCATAAGAGCCTCTTCCACTTAAAACAAACAGAATTGGAATTAATAGCTAAATGTTCACAGAATAGAGAGCAAAATCACGGCTGAAAATTCATTACATTGCTAAAATTTCCTAAATACAGTTACCTCGTTACATAACTTTAAGACCACCACTCCTTTCACATGTCCCAGTCCAACACTTCTTCTCCCCCCTCTCCCCAGTACCATCAATGGCTGATGGAGAGCCCGTGACCTGCTAAACACCAAATCCTTCCCTCTGGACCTGCAGGGCAGAGCCCCAGTGCTCAGGTTGTACAGTGCAGCTGAGACTTGCTGCCTAAAAAAAATCCCAAAATAATAAAATTTTGCTTTTACTGAATTGCAACCTCTCTTCTTCTGGGCATTCCACAGTTTATCAAGAATTTTTCTAACTGTTATGGTGGCCTGTAACATACCTGTGGTTCTTCTCACTTCAGTGCCATCTACACTATCCCAACAACCTTCATCAGAAAGAAACACTGACCAGTATCACATCCAGGATACTCCAACACAATGCAGCTCTGCATTCCAAGAAGGAGTCATAAATCTTCTCTAAGATGAAGATTAATAACTTTAGAGCAACCACAAGGGAATCCCACCTATACCACAATTGTCTAAGCTACTGCAGCATCTGAAGTAGAAATTAAAGTATTTTGAAAATCTAGATATATGAGAGAATAGTTCCAGCTGGCTTAGCCTTTCATGGCAAGGCATAATATAGATTTATGAGAAATAAATTGCATCCAGGGAACACTGGCTGTTACTCATTCCTTTGTTTTCCCCCCGGTACTTAGTTGTGCCTTAGCTGTCTTATTTTTTCAGTAACTGAAAAGAATCTTTGACCTCTGCCACCCTTTCCTCTCTTCTCCCTCCCTGCTTCCACCTTTTTTCAAAAGATGAGGCACTAGATCTGCCACTCTCCAGCCTCTGGCAATCTTACTTGCTAGTGAAAGTATCTCAGAAAAAGGGAAAAAAAAATACAAGAACCTACAGAAAGTTTCCATCAGCTTTTCAAAGCACTTTCAGATCCAGTGCGTCGGGTCTAACCAATCCCAAAATATCCCCATCTGTGTAAATACCATCTAATCTGCTCTCTCCCACTTCTAGCCTAGATCTCAGCTTTAACCTTGCTAATCCCAGTGGTAAACAGCTTGTGAAGACTTTATTATCTTCACTTCAAAAAAGTCAGCTCTGCTTTAGCCTTTGCACCTTTACCAACAAAGGAAGCATTGTTGAAAGCATCCACTATTTGCTGTCTTCCTTTCCCTCCCCTAAGATATGACAGCTACAGTTTTGTGGCCACCCTTTTCAAAGCTGCTATTATTTAATTTCTCAGTTTCTCCTTATTTGTTACAACCATACATTGAGGAGCTTCCCTTCAAGGTCTTTTTCTTCATTTTCTAGATCACAAACAACCTGTTGGGGAACCTATGTGCTGCATTTTTATTCTACTGGACATCTACAGAGTTAAAAACCGCATTATTACCTTTGTACAGTTCTAATAAATGCTCAGAAAACAAAGCAAAACAAAACTTAACTGTGTACCTGCCTTTGTTATGGAAGCAAAAATGACATCTGAGTGAAAGCACCTATTGCTGTCAGATCAAGATATTTTTTAATATTAAAATGTTTTATAGTAAGAACTACAAAACCAGAAACCAAGTAGAGGTTTGCTCAAGTCCAGATTGTTTTATCACCTTGCAAAAAATACAAAAGCACTTGGAACTTGGACACAAGAATGAGGTTTAGGACTCAACAGAGTATTTAAAAGATGTCACGTGAGCCTCAGGAAAGCTCTAACACAAGCAGTAACCTCGGGGTGGAGGCACAAAGCTTGTAAAGTAGACAGCAAGGTATTCCAGCACTAAGTGGTTTTTTAAGTCATTATGGGAAGTTAAGTTGTATTTTCCAACATACTTTCAAAGTTGTATCATTAAGCCTCCTGAAATTGAATCCAATACATCACTTCACAAGTAAAATACATTTGCAATAGCACAGAGTGCAGAATTAAGAGCGCAGCATGCATGCACACATTTAATTTACTGATGAGGATATAAACCCACGACGTTCTGAGAACTCTACTTAGTTAGAAAACCAAAATATAATTCTTAAATGACATTTTTTAATTCTTTCTCTTTCAAGAAAAGGCATACTGAGCCAGATAAGCAGCCTGCAATCTGAGAGCGGCTAAGAGTTTCCTTGCTAACAGCTTATTTGAAGTTAATAAAAGAGTACTGTAAGTTTATACAAAAGAATGTGATTGGAGAGGTATTTATAGGTCCTTCTCCTAATCAAAACACTCTACCAAGTCCATTCTTCATTGCAGCCACTATCCAAAGACTTTCTAAAGTGTATGTCCCCATACAGCTTGACTTCAGAACAACTACACCCATACTTCTTATATAAAGAAGTATTCCCCCTGTACCTCCTGTCTTTCAGACCTTAAAAATGTTTCAAGGATGTGGATTTTCAAGTATTTGTCTTTTTCTCAGCAACTTTAGCAGGAAATTTGTTATAGCTCTAGCTAAGAATGGAATGTACGACTACTGGACAATATTTGAAATAGATACTGGTAAACTCGGCTTCCTTACCCTCTAGATGACCCTTTCTGCTGCCCCTGGCTGCCATAGGACTGCTGGTTGTATGAGCTCTGATTCTGATTTTCATAATTGGATTCATCATCGTATCCCTGGGAATCTTGTCCATAACCTGGAAATCGAGGAAGAAAATTTTTAGTCAATATTCACCTTTTAAATACTGCCAATTAATGTAACAAGCTAGCCAAACCTGATTGATTTTGTCCATAGTTCCCATGATAGCTTCCATAGTTCTGTCCATAGGAGGAATTGTCTCCACTCTGCCCATAACCAGAATATCCCTGTAATTTCAAGAATGTACTCGAATAAGTGTAACTTCCACAGCAGGTAATTACAGTTTTCCTTGGCTAGACACAACTGCAAACATCAAGCACAGCTGAGACTGGAATTTTTCCTGGCCCAGGAACAATTATTTTCACTCAAGGAACATCTGCTTTGAAAGCCACAATGTTTTTTTCAACATACCTGTCCTTGTCCATAATTCTGACTGCTCTGATTGCCATAGGATGAGTAGCTGGAAGAGAAAAATGCACTTAGGAAATGCTAAGAGTGCCCTCCATACACGCTGGAAAGAGTATTTTTGGCATCTCTAAAGTTTCTCTTCATTCCAAAATAGGTGTTTAATCCAAGTACTGCAGTTCCAGGCATATTAAAACTGCATCAGTGAATTAATGGTTGACTGTCAGAAGCCAGAAGAGCTTATTTTAATTTCTGCTGTGTTTCAAGCATAAATTTAAAGTACATGAAACCTGGGTTTGCTGTAATTTTATATTATACTTACTCATTATTCTGCCACTTTAAGCGTTCATGAACTGACAGAAGAACCACGTGCTGAAACTCATCATATTTAGATACAAACCCAAACTCAGGCAGCGCTACATGCACAGAACCTCATGATCTCCATTAGCACAGGCAGCATTAGCTATGATTTTTATACTTCCATAAAAACACTTGTCTCACTGATTAAAACATGCCCTGCAGCCTTGGGCCATATAATAAATATAACCTTTGACTAAAATCTTAGTGAACAACTTAAGGCAGTCATATGAAAGTATTTCTCTACATTCATGACATTTCAAAAGTTCTTACTATTACAAGGTATCATTCCAATTTACACCTGATTACTGTCTTCTCTTCAGGAATGTTTTCTCTTGTTTTATAAGACATCTTGATAAAGGTCCAGGTGCAAGCTTTCTGCATCCTTAACTCCAAAAACGTATCAATACTCTCTCCTGAACAATCAGTCATCATGCTGGGAATACTAAATGGTCTTTTATTTTGCAGATGTAATTGCTAACAGCAAAACCAAAAATCCTCACATACCTCTGCTGGCCCCCAGACTGACTGTAACTTCCAGAATCTAGAAGAAGAAATAAGTCATATTGAGAATTTCCAACAAACATTGTAGTCTCTACTGACTGTAAGAGGAGAAAATCTGGGGAGAGGGAGAAAGGTTAAAGTACACTGGATATTGCAACTACTTTCCCTGCAGAATGAAGCTTCCTCTTTATTAACAAAAGAGAAAACGTTAAGACTGGAAAGACAGCAGCACAGGGTGTGGGGGACACAACACAGATACAGTCACTTGGAAATGTCCCTTTTGAAGGATCGGAATTCTGTCTTCAAGGAGTCTTTTCAAATACCCGGAACTGTACAACCCCTCTAATGGCTATTGAGTACATTGCCATCATCAATGAGCAGAATGCAGCAGCTTAATTAATCAAGCAAAGCTAAGTAGGTCAGTGCAGCCGAACCCCTTTTTGGGATGCTCTAAGAAAGCTAAAGGGCACAAACACAGGCAGAATGTGAGATGAAAAATCAGGGATGGAGGAGCCATGACACTTCCTTTTGCTCATACTGCAAGAGGAAAAACCCAACTGAGAGCTCACCAGCACGTGACAGATGCACCACACTGAACACGCACACACTGCTCCATCAGCCTCACGTCCACCCCAATTCCAGCTCTGCAGAGGTTCCTCACACCCCACTCTGCTCTGTGCCCTTCCAGCCTCTTCACTGCTCAGGTTCCACCTGTCTCACTTCCTAGGCAGGAGCCTCAATCTGCTTGAAATTCCCACCTTCTTGTCAAAACCCAAACACTCGGGATAAGTTTTGCAATTTTTCTCTTCTAATTGCTTCAAGAATTTGTATAAATACTCTCATGCCATGATCTCAAAAAAAATCTATCAGGAACTTCTCACCCCCAATTTCACCCTTTCCCCTACATTCTCCAGCCTCTGTACCCAGAACTGCCTAAAACGCTGACACTGAGAATTAATTACAGGACAGGGCAAATGTCATAAATGACTGCAACCATTTTCCAATCGAAACACTCATCAAATTGCTGAATCTGCTCGTTATACCTCCCTCAGCAGGTTATAAATCCAATCCTGCCAGTGGTTACACAGACACTTAACCAGAGGTTTGATGAGGGCATCATCTGAGGTGATGGATGTGAGATGAAGGGGGGTTATCACCCAAGATATTCAGACATGAAGTAGCATTTTTAAACATCTCCTCAAAGTAAACACAAAGTATCAAATTTCACATTTTGCAATAGAAATTTACCAAAAGCTAACAAGAAATGAAATTAGGTTAAATTTCACATGTCCTATAAAGCAGTTTCACTTAGATGTGAATTTCTCCTCCTTTTGCACTGCTACACAAATATTTCATTGCTTTTTCATACTGAAAAGCAATTAAAAACCCAATGTAGACGCACAATTCAAGTTTGTTTTTAAAGGTTAAGGTAAAGTTTTTACGCAGTTTCCATTTTAAATGATCACAAAGATTACTATTAAATAGGTAACCACACTGTGAAACATGGTTGTGGTTTAACATTTATATGCCATTAATGCTGCTAATTAAAGAATGTTAATGGCTGTACCAGAAAATTCTTGAGTAAGGATGTAGCTAGCTATAAATTTAAGAACTACATTTAATCTCCTCAGCTTCTCCTTAACAAACTTACACCAAAGCACAACATTTTGGGAAAAAACTGAAAGCAACCAGATAAGGAGCCCGTAAAATATGAAAACACACAGTCAGAGGAATTTCCTTTATTTATACATTTCTCTACATCCTCTGCTGGACCTCTTACATACTTCTGATCGATTTATTTTCGTGGGCTCAATGGGGACAAGAGCCTGTAAGGATTTTTGGAAATAACAGTTTATTCTGGAAATTCCTATGCTGACTTTTTTTTTGTTTTAATGTTTAAAAAGTTCATGGAAAAATTTCCTGTTGACGAAGTGGGACATGGCAGCCAAATCACCTTGCACTACTCAGGGGGTTTATTCCTCTTACGATAGAACAATCTGCTGCGTTTTAAAACTGAGGTTCTCTACAAAGTAATTCATAAAAAGAAGCAGTACTATCTCTCAGTACGCTCAGAAGAAGAAAAACCTCATCTCTGATCGTCACTAAAAACAGAAGAGACACTCGGGTGCTTGACTGGTCAGTAGCAGAGGGATGGGGGGAAAGTGGGTGTAGTTTACTGCCAATTCAGTAGAAAAATTCATGACTTGTACTAATTTTAGTACCTTCGGACACATTTGCTTTTCCTGGTACATAACTGCTCCCTGCATGAAAGGATTCCTTCAGCACCCCTTGCTTTGTTTGTATTGTCTATCACTCACACACGCAGCACGACACAACGCCAAAATGGCTCGACCATAACAAAACATGGCTCGCTCCACAAAGCACGGCCAGCCTTGGAATTCCTCCTTCCACTCTGGGATGCACGAGTATCCACATCTATCCAAGGCTTCCCAGGGGCAGCACTGCCGGGGGACCCAGTCATCCACACCTCAAAGGGGATGAAGGAACAGCAGCACACTGTGCTCGCAGCGGCTCCAGGAGAAGCTGGGCTGTGTCAGGTCACCCGGGAGAGCGGATCATGATTCCATGATAAACTAAAGCCCCCGCTGGAAAACAATCCCAGCCACGGCGTTTTTAAGCCCACGGCAGGAGAGTGTGAAGAGCACACAGAGTGCAGGGCAGAGGCAGCAGATACTGGGACACAAAGGTGGCTCCCCTGCTGCGGGGTGGGGAGGGCATGTCCCATGCTAAGGGGGGGCACGACACAAGGGAGGGGGTGTCTGCATTCCATAGGAGGTGCTGATCCAAAGGGGGGGCACACAAACCATGTTATGGGGAGGGGCACGACCCAAAGGGGATCCACATCTCACAAGGGGATGGGGTGTGGGGGCGGAAACCACAACCCAAAGTCGGGGTCCACATAGAGAAAGTGCCGTGACCCAAAAGGCCCTTCCATCTCACCCCGGGGGGAAGGGTACACAACCCAAAAGAGGGGGGGGCTACAGTGGAGGGCATGAACCAAAATAGGGCCCACATCCCACAAACGGGGGGTGTACACGACCCAAGGCGGGGGGCCTACACAGGGGAGCATGAACCAAAACGGGGTCCACACCTCACAGCGGGGAGGGGGTGTGGCACAGCCCGAAGGGGGGGGTTCGGACATGCGGTAGGGGTGCCCAGACCCCAAAAGGGGGTACTACACACCACGCAGCACCTGAGCACAAGACCCCCAAAGGGACCCTGCCCCACGGCCCCCCCACTGCGACACGGGTGGGGGGCGGCCCGCCAGGCCACGCCCCCGCGCGTAAGGGGGCGTGACCCGAGCGGCTCGCGCAGCGGGGCTCCCCGGGGAGGGGGCGTGGCCTCTGCCGAAGGGGGGCGTGTCCACAGGGGCCACCGGCGGGGGCGTGGCTCCCCTCCCCCTCACCGAGCGCAGGGGGTGGGGGGGCGTGAGGGGAAAAGCGGGCGCGTCCCCCGCAATATGGCCGCGGCCTTTCCCACATGCGCCACATGGCGCTCGCTTCGCCCGCCCTCCCGCTCCCCACCGCGCCCGCGCTCGG
>VXBT01005853.1:39360-52200 GCA_013400235.1 Oriolus oriolus | reverse complement strand
GGAGGGGAGGTGAGAAGGGCCGTGCCAAGGTACAGCGGGCGGGGGGGGGGATTGTACCAAGCGGAGGGGGTGCGAGGCTGTGCGGGCACCGTGGGGGTCGCGTCAAAGGATTAAATTAGTTTAATTAATAAACGCGCAGGGCACGGGCAGGGTGCGCAGAGGGAAATGGTGGGGGTTGCACGCCCGGCTTTCTGCACCAGCAGCCCCCCTGTTTCCCTCAGTACCCCACTTGTGCATCACCATTTGTAGCTAAATGGAGTTTAGAGAAAACATCCAAAATCTGGGTCCTAAAGAAAAAAATAAGACAGGTTTGCCAGGGTTTCTGAGTGTCCTAAAAAGCCAGATATCGACTTGGAGAATGGTTTTCTAAAGAAAGGGGTCATGATCTTGGGAGCCACTTCTATGAAACGTGAGGGTTTGCTTCAGAGAGGAAGAGTGATGAACTGGGAGGACAGCAAAAGCAATGTAGATTATTTAATCTGATTATTCTTAGAAGGTCTATTTCTTGTTTCCCATCAATCTACCTTCTTGTGAGAGTTGGGAAGTTAACAGCTGCACTTTTCTGTCTTGGGACAGTCTACACATGCACCCAGAGAACACTGAGGTTTTACCCTGTTTTTTCTTTTAAAGGCAATGAGGAGCCTTCTCTGATTTCAGCTGAATGGTTTGAGCAGATTTGCAGAGAAATTGGGCTGTTTCTTTCCCCCCTGGGCGTAGCAGCAGGAGGCAAATCCCACTGCCACAGCCGAAAATAAGTTTCTTCAAAACAAGCAGTGACTGGAATGATTAATTAAAGGAAAAAAGAAAAAAAAAAGAAGAAAAAGAGAAAAATAAAAAGAAAAAGAAAAGGCAGTTGAGCTCCCTGCCTGTCTTTCAGTTTCTCCTTGAGAAACTTCATCTCCTCTAGCCATGACGTCTTCTCCTGCTCCATGAGCCTTCCTCTGCCAACCTGGGACCTCCCAAAGGCTCCCCGTGCAATGTTGGGTTTAGGGCAGATCCCAAACAATGCTCCCTAGCCAGGGGAAGCGGGGGCATCTTTTGCTCTGAGTAGAGCCTCTCGGTGTTTGTGCATTCCTCACGGACTGAAGGCTTGTCATACATGGAAAATGGAATTAATTGAGAGTTTCAGGATTCTGTGTCTGTCTGCCTGCTGATAGATCTGTGCCATGCTCCCAACCAAAAACTTTGAAGCTGAGATGTGGAAAAGAAAATACATCAGCCCTTCAACCCTCTGCTCTTTCCCTTTGGCTGGAAATGATCCCAGCTGCTTCAAATCCTTCTCCACGTTGCAAAATCAGAGGTGGTGTGGGAAGGTGGGTTCCTTCTGATCCTTCAGAATGTAAGTGTGTAAGTGAGACCTCACAGGGTGGCATCTCTGCCCTTGGCAAGGGCTTGGAATGTGGTGGTCTTTAAGGTCCCTCCCAATCCAAACCATTCCAGGATTCTGTGAACCAGCAGCCAGACTGTGTGGGCAGAGTTCTCAGAATCACTTAGGGTTAGAAGTGACCTCTGCAGATCATCCAGTCCCACTCCCCTGCCAAGGCAGGGTCACCTAGAGCAGGTGACACAGGAACGCGTCCAGGCGGGATGTATGGTGTCAACAGATGTACTCCTTTTGTGCAAATAAACTCTTTCCCTACTGCGATATCCACAGCTCCATTCCCAGCTACAAGCTCGAGAGCAGATGCAGTTGTGGTTTGTGCTAACTGTGTATAAAGCTAGCCAGTGGTCATGATCACAGGGAATCAGGTTAAGTTCTCCCTACTTCACCGTCTCCCTGTATCCATGAAACCTTCAAGAACTTTGGTATCTTCACTTCTGAGCTGCCAGTTCCTCTCCTAGACCTGACTAGAACTGGCCAAACGATGGAGCCGGTATCGCTGGGGAACTGAAGGCAGACAGTGCACATAATACAAGCCTCACCCAGGTTTGGCCTGGTATGAACACGGCAGGAGCAGCTGTGGTGTGGATGCTCCTCTCCACCTGCAGTGTCACACTGAAGGGAAACACTCAGCCTTTGAGTCCGATGTCCAGTTCTGGGGCCCTCAGTTCAGGAAGGACATTGAGGGGCTGGAGCATGTCCAGAGAAGGGAACAGAGCTGGAAAAGGGTCTGGAGCACCAGGAGAGGCTGAGGGAGCTGGGAGGGCTCAGCCTGGAGAAGAGGAGGCTCACAGGGGACCTTCTTGTGCTCTAAAATTATCTTACAGGAGGTTGTAGCCAGGTGGGGGTTGGGCTCTGCTCCCAGGGAACAAGGGACAGGGTGAAAGGACATAGTCTTAAGCTGCATCACGGCAGGTTCAGGCTGAACATGAGGAATTCCTTCATAGAAAGGGTGATCAGACATTGGAAGGGGCTGCCCAGGGTAGCAGTGGAGTCACCATCCCTGGCGGTGTTTACGGAAACACTGGTTGTGGCACCCAGCGCTCTGGTCTAGTTAACATGGTGGTGTTCATCGGTCACGGGTTGGACTCGATGATCCCAGAGATCTTTTCCAGCCCGATTGCTTCTGTGATTCCCAGCAGCCAGACCCTGCGGCTTGGGGGAGTGGTGGCTGCACAGGTCTGGATGGGCCTCCCGCACCCTGGGGCAGCCGCGTGTGGGAACCCAGCCCTGGGCGGGCTCCCAGCGAGACGTCACACCTCCCGCTGGAGATATTTTCCCCTTCTGAACGGGGAAAAATAACAATAATTAAATAAAAATTCAAAAGTGGGGGAAAGACGCCCCGTCTCCATGGTAACGGGCCCCACAGCTCCTCCTGTTGCCATGGTAACGGCCAGGCCTTCCGGCGGCGGCCGGAAGCGGCGGGCGCGCGGGGCAGCAATGGCGGCGCCCTCGGCCCCGCCGGCCGCTGCCGCCCTCACGGTGCTGCTGTCGGTCGCTGCCTCCGCGCCCGGGTTGCTGCGGGGTGTCCCCGCCGCCCGCTCCGCCACCGCGCTGCGCCCCGCAGCCCTGCACGACGGGGAAGGTGAGCGGGGCCGCTGGCGGGCGCAGCCGCTGCCTCCTTGGTCCCTCTGCCCACCTCATTCCGCGCCTTCCCCAAAGGAGCCTTTGTGTCCCCTTTCTCCAGCCTTTTCCATGTCCTGCCCTGGACCCCTTGCTACCCTCGTCCGCTTCCATTTCTGTGCACTTCCTCAAGCCCGTCGCCGAGTCCGCTGCACCCCCGTGTCCCGCTCTCCGTGTCCCTTTTCCTCCCGGTTTCCGTGCGCTTCCCCTGACCTGCACCGAGCCTGCTGGGCACCCATTTCAGTCCCTCGATAATCAGGCTGCTCCCCATCACCCTCATCTCCGTCCTCTGACAGTAAGGCCAGTGGGTAACACTACCAGGAGCTTGAGGGATTTGCGTTTCTCTGTCCCTGTGGTATTCCCAGAACGATTTTTATCACACTTTTAATTCCCGTGTTCCAGCTTACCCCCGTGCAGTGATTTTCTTTACCAGTCCAGCGCTCTGAGCTGATGGGTGGATTCCACCATCTCCTCGCATGTCTCCAGGGGTTGCAGTGCGTTGTTTTGTTTTTCACTGGTGTTTTTCTGGCTATGGAACTGAGGTTGATGGGAGAGAGGTGGAGAAGTCCGTCTCAGTCCTTGCTGTGTGCCCAGGAGAACACCTAAACAGAGGGCCTGGGAGCACTTCTGAGGTGTGATAACCTCCAGGCATTTTTGGTGATAAAAATAGGCCTTCCAGCAATTTTAGAAGTGCATATCTTTTTGCCAAAATCATCAGTACTGTAACAGTTATTTTTATATCTCTTGCTTTCTCTTTTAATGAGACTGAAATTTACTACAGATGCTGTTGCTTTTTTCCAGGCAGCTTCCCAGGAAGCAGCAAGAGCCAGCCCATATGTTTGTGACACCCAAGATAGCACTTGTTTCCACTCTATTTGGTTATTTATGCCTGGTTTTAGAGGCCTCAGGTTCCTTCTCTTCGATGCCAGGATAGAAATGAAAGCTATTAATTAATCCCGTGGGCTCACCCTCCCTCTGCTCAAGCACGTAGTTGTTTTATAGCAACTCCGGTGCTGTCTGTGCCTGTCTGAGGTGCTGCTGTGCTCAGTTCACAGGCTGTTCACCTACATCTTTGTCTACGAGGACCTGATCTCCCTGACCTGTGGTGCTGTTACCATCTGGTACTTTGCTGGCAGCTTTGAGAAGAACGTGGGCACAGTGAAGCACTGCATCCTCACTGCCGCTTTCTCCGTGCTCTCCGCCCTCCTGTACCTCTTCCTCGAGCCCCTTGTCTCCAGGCTGTTGGAAGTGGGAGATGCCAAAGGGTTCATGCCAGTGGCTTTTGCCACGCTGGGGGTTTCCACCACCCGCTCGCGCATGAAGAGGGCTCTGCTTTTTGGGTGCAGAGTTCCTGTAGTGCTGGTGCCGTGGTTCGGGCTCTGCGTAGCGTGGTTTGTCCCCCACTCTTCGCTCTTGGGGAACCTGTGTGGGCTCCTGGTTGGGGAAGCCTGTATCCTTTCCAAGTGGGAAGCCCCAGGGCAGAGCGGGCTCGTGGTGGGAAGGAAGTGCAGTGGTTCTCACTGCTGAGGTGCGCTGGCTTCTCCTGGGCTCTTGCTCTGCACTAAACCCTCACTGGCTTTGCTCATCCTCGTACGTCGCACTTGGACACGAAGGAACACACACACAGGCCAGTTGTCAGGACAGGATGAAGAGAGGGGCCGAAAGGACCCACACTTTATTTTATACACCTTTAGAAAACACCGTGAATTGGAGGGTGAAATCACCACCCCTCAACCACATAGGTCAAAGGAGAAATCCATCAAACTTCTCCGCCTCAAGAGAAAGAATGAAAACATCTCAGGCTAGTTAGCCTAACATGGCTTATGTTTACAGAAAGTGCATGAGAACTCTATCTACAGAATTAAAAACATTGAAGAACTGTGAAAATCAGGGCAAGACTCGTCCCATCCCATTCTGCTGTTGTGTTTCACCTCACGCTGCCCCTTCTCAGTGCGTGCGGAGAACATAGAGCTGGGGAGGGCAATGGTCTCTGAAGGTGGTGCTGGATAGAACTGGGAGAATTCTCCAGAGAAAGTGGTTTGTGGGCAGAGGGGGATTCTGTGTGGCTGTGTTGGAAATGAGTGTGTTTTGTCCTCAGTTCTCCTTAACAAGCTCCTGATTTCAGATGGTCTTGGCTACTGTTTCTGCTTGGATTTTCCAGAGTCGGTGGGCTCTAAGCTGGACCGGGTGTTCCCTTTCACTCTGCTAAAGAGGATACCAGGGCTGAAATACATCCCAGGGTCCTTAGCAGAGAGAAGAGCCTCTGAAAACAGCAAGTAAGTACAGGAGTTCCTGTGAAACATCTTACAGGGGGATTTTGAGGTGTGAGTAGAGGCATTAAATCACCTCTAAGAGCTGGATTGTGCCTCTCCTGTTCACCTCGTGGGTGTTGTGGGGAGCAAAGTCACCCATTGATGTTACACCGGTGACATTAGTGTGACTAATAAATTATCACACATTAACTCAACCAGCTCTTTAGTGAAAGCTCAATGGAGGTGAAAGACCTCTCCCTTGCTGCAAGGGCGGTGTGTACACATGGGAAGATATTGCAGCTGTGGCTGACATGAAAGCTGAGTTGTGTAATTCTGCCCCTGCATTAGGCAGTTGTTCCTGGCTATATGGCTCCCTAGGGCGGGATCCTTATCTTTATTTGCCCCACCTCTCCTGCCAGGAATGCTGTGAAGTGAGTTGTGTCCGAACCTATGTAGGAGCAGAGCGCTATAAATTAAGGATGGCACTTACAAAGTTCAGTGCAGACCTTTTTTAGTCTCTTTTAAACTTTCAGTAGGTTTTCAGTGTCAAGGTAACGTTGCTTTACAGAGAAGAAACCTTGGGGCCCACAGGTGACGTGCAGGAAAGGTTTTAAGTTTAACAAAAGACCATGAGAACTCATTTGTATTCTAAAAGGTTTGAAAATGTAGGTCAAATATTTACTTATTCTAAGGTGTCCTTTCAGTTTCACAGAGGAAAAATAGTTTTCTATTCAGGGTTAAATTCTCTGTATTGTTTAAGCCATCAGCTCGCTGTAAAGTTTTATTTGAAGTGGAAGCATTCCCAGGTGTTTGCACTGCCCTCACCCATGGGAAACCATAAAAGCAACCCTTGCCTGCAGCAGGAGTGTCTCCCAGATCCATCAGGACACTCAAAACGTGTGAGTGCTTGCAGGGGAGGCCAGACAGATCCAGAATTTGTGTTTTCCCTCTCTCCCTCCTGCGCAAGTGCAGCTTTTGGGAGGAGAGGCTGCCTGGCTCTGTGCTGAGCCTGTGCCAGCACCAGTGCCATCCTGCTGTGCACAGCACCTCAGTGTCTAAACCTGCTTCCTTTGGCGAGGTGACACAGACTGCTGTGACACAAAGGTATTTACATGAACATTTGACTATCAAGCAGGGCGTGGGAAGGTGTTTCTAGGATGCTTCCACTGCTGCAGCTAAATTTGCATGTCTGTGTCTTAGATAAAACTTCTGTAAGTGCTTCTGGAGTTTAATTTTTATTATTTTTGTTCTTATTTCCAAGCAGGAGCTCTTAATAGTTTGGGATTTGTTTTCATTTTAAATTTTCATAAGATTCCGGCATTAAATTGCCACGAGACGGGAGATATTTCTTTGAAGTCCAGGCCTTGGCATCATGTTTGTGTCCACAAATAAAAAGAAATCCAAAATCGAACCCACACCCCAAATAATTAAAAAGAGATCTCCAAGCCTGAAAACCCCAGCATGAGCCAGTCTCTTCTTGCTGGGAACTTGGCAGTCATGGCTTCATGAATATTGCCTGGATTCTCAGCTCTCATCCTCATGTTGTGCGTGGGTTGAGCAGCACTCTTAAAGTCCCAGAGGCTTCAGCTTCCAGGCAGATTGCCTCCCTCCTGATGAGTTTTGGTGGGATGAGTCATGCCTTCTGCTGGCAAAGACTTCCTAGCTCTTGCTTCTGAATGATTAATTTTATTTCTAACTCTCTCTTTTATTTCTAACTCTCTCCTCCTGCCCTTTTTTTTTTAACTCTGTACTCTGGGCTCTTACTCGCACCAAAGGCCTTTGTGTTTTCTTGATAAATAACACTTGGCAGTTGTAACTTCTCCTGATTAATGACTTGGCAGATGTGTCACTCACAGGGCAGGGAGGATGTGCACAGGAATCTCAAGGCCCCTTGCAGTTTGGCTTGTGTGTTTCTTGCACAAAGAGTCTGGGACCAAGAACCACGCTCACAGTGGGTGTGGAGGCAGTGTGGGTTGGGAGTGGGAACAGCAGTCCTGGGAGGCCACTAAACCCATTTTTTACTCAAGTGCTGCTTATAATAAGAGCTTCTGTTGTAGTGAATCCCTCTGATGGATTGCAGTGACCTCTCTGAGCACTGGTCAGGAGGAAATCTGCCCCCGGGGCACTTCCAGCACTAATTAGGCAATGTCAGTTCTGAGCACAGTGTAACCTTCTGTTTTCTTCCTGCCCAGGATTAACCCTGTACCAGGCACTTACCCCACCCAGAGCTACCACTGCCCTTCGCCTCTGGCTGTTCCTGCTTCCCAGCACGCCAGGGCTCAGAGCCAGGGCTTTCATCACGGCCACGCTTCGGGATACGGCCACGCTCTGGGACACGAAGGATCTCAGCAGGGCCATGCTGCAGGACACAGCCTCGGTTCTTCCCACTGCCAAGCCAGAGGTGCCTTTGGAGAGTGTCCTGGGCAGGCCCACGCCGGAGCCTCGCCAGGAGAGTGCTGCCAGCTGGGCAAATTCTCTGTCCCGCAGCGCGTGTGCCCAGCTCAGCCACAGCCACCCACAGCCACGGGCCTTCTGGCTGGTGTTCAGCAAGCACCGGGGTATCCAGCAGCCCCAGTGGCCCCTGTTTCAGCTGAATTTACCAGAGTCCAGGTGTACTGATCCTCCAGAGAGCAGCAGGGCTCACACAGGGGCAAGGACCACTGTGTGAGGCTCGCACAGCAGTGCATTGCTGGCATCTTTGCTATGTCTGGGGTGAGCGTTGGAATGGGTTGGTAGCTCCAGTGAAGGCCATTCCCCTGCTCCCTGGCACAGTCTCCATGAATTATATTTCCTTTATAATTTTTTTTTTACTTTTTGATGTTGCTGGAGGATGGGAACTGTATCACCTCTGTGAACTTCTCATCCTTTTGAAATCTTTCTTCTTTGCTGCATTTAGCAGCTGCCTTTTTCCACAATGCCACTGGAGTTCCAGTGCACCAGCTGCCCAGGCCGAGGTAGGAACCTCACTGGCAAAACACTGGGTGAATCTAGGATTTAACTAAGCTGCAGCAATAAGCACTCCCCATTTACATTCCTATCTTTTTCACAGGTGTGATGTAGCTAGGATCCAAAAGGAGTGGGAATCATAGGAGCCTCAGTTAATAACTTAAAATTAAATGGAGGAGGACAGATGTCTGTTCTACTGGTGACTTGTCCACTAGGAGAGTGCCTTGAAGGGGGCTTGTTATACCAACCTGAAGCAAGAGGATAGAATACAGAATACCTTTTTATGCCCCAAAACACAGCTCTAAAATGGTGAAGGTCTTGTGCCTGCATCAATGGATTGCCTTCATTTTCTGAGAGCACTGCACCAGCTCAGCCTGTGTCACCATCACTTATCAATAAGGCAACCTCAGATGCCTGTGAAGTAGTGAGAGACTTTTCAATAAGGGATTTTGGCCCTTTGTGGAGCAAATGTTTATAAATCCAAGAAGCTGAGATTCTTAACAATGAGTTAGAAGAATTAAGTGGAATGTAGCAGTGCTGTTGGCGGTGTTCACACTGCTCAGCTTTAGCAGTCTCACCCACCAGTATTAGCACAATCTCTCCCTGTTTTATTCAGAGCTGGTGGGCAGGTGTGTGGGAGAGGGGAGTTTTCAGCCAGCGATTTGCAGTAGGATGCACTTTTGGTGCTTGTGTCTGCAATGAAGGAGTTTGGTCCAGTTGGCTGGGATTTGAGCTTTATTCCCGGCTGTGTAGCCCACTGTACGGTGCCCAGGAGGAATCTGCTGTCTCTGTGTCTGTAAATCAGCCAGGATCTCAACAACTGCCCTGGACTCTACTCAGAGTTTTGCTGTGCTCCAAAAAAAAGTGCTCCATGAAGCACAAAGTGCCAGTCCTGCTCTTGGAGATATTCTTGCAGTGCCTCACCCAGCCCCAGACACTCAGCAGCCTCAGGGCTCTTCCCTGCTCTCGGTGAGCCTGGCCAGAGGCAGCTCTGGCAGCTGCACGTTCCAAAGCACGTCCCTGCCTCTTTCATTTTTCCATCATCAGAGTCTGAAGAAGCCCCATGTTGCCATCCAGCTGCTTGACTTCTCCAGCAGCCCCTCTGGAATGACTGCCACAGTCCCACGTGGGATGCAGGGGCTTCCTTTTGGAGGAGACCAAAGCCAGTGCTGAGAACTTACACCTCAGATAAATACGACACGAGTAAGAAGCTCTTCTGGCAAAGGTGAGCACCCCAGGCAGGGCTTTCAGCAGGAGGACGCAGCAATTTGGGAACCAGCCTGGAGCTGAGGGCCAGCTCCTCTGTGGGATCACAAATGGACTTGATTTCATGGTCCTGTTTTCCTGCTGACAGCAATTGCATTGTTATATTTTTAGCGTGGAGCAAGAGCAGGATAAGGAGCTTGTTTGGAATTTAAAAGCATGTTTTTAATACCAGGAAAGAAATGCTAGAGATAACATTGAAATGTTGATACTTCACTCCCGTTAGTGCCTTCATTTTCCTCCTTGTGAAATCCTTGCCTGTAAACCCAGGAATTTTATCACTGATTTTTTTCCAGAAGGGTGATGAGGATTGATGGAAATCACAAATGTTGTGTATCTCCAAACTGTGAACTTGAAATACAGTCTGAAAGACGGGCTGCTGTGTCTCTGGGTTTGTTTTGAAGTGGGGATCTGGAGCGTGCTCCTGCGGGTGGTGGGATGGGATCAGTGGGATGGGCTGTGGGCGGGATGCACGCGGTTGTGTCTCTGGTGGCCTTGGACGCGCACTGAGGACGAGCACTGGGGACAAGCGGTACTGCACACTGAAAAACGCTGGAAACCGGTTGTTTTTCCTGTCCAACTCTTTATCAGTCGATGTGGTGAGAGATTCGCTCTCCTCGCAGAGCTGTCAAAGGGATGGCGTGTTTCCAGGGAGTAGTTTCCTGGCTTTATAGCGGAAGAGGAAGCCCTGTAAGAGTCACCGCAGTGTCACAGCCGGCAGCGGGAGCAGCCCCAATCCCGGCCGGTGCAAACCTCCCTCCAGGAGGGAAGAAGCACGTTCCAGCCACGAACCTTTCCATGCTGGGACAAGACAACTGCCACAGCCTTCCAGGTGAGCCCTGAGGACAGGTCATGCTGGATGAGCCCAAAACCACAGTTTGGATTCGTTTTCTTTCTGCTTGCAGATCTTTTGGGAGCTTCTTGGTGACCGTGGCAGATCACTTGGTCCCTCTGATCTCTACAGCTTCCACCATGTCCCCAGCAGTGTTCTGAGTCCAGCTGCACCTACTGGACACGTGCAGCGTGTTGGACCTGCCTTCAGTGCCCTTCAGATGGATGTTTGTGGAGATTTATTTTCTGTTCCCTGCTTTTCTGAGGGCACCCATTCCGCAGTGAAATGCTCTTGGACAGTGGAGTCCAACATGTTCCTCAGGGCTGGGGGTAAATTCAGAACTCATCACCCTGGGAAGTGAAGTTGCTGAGAGGGAGGAAACGGGTTGGGATGAGACATTTGCAAAGGTGTCTAAGGCTGAGAAGAGGATTTAAATTTGGAAGAGAGGGAGGTGAAAGTCATCAGCTCACTGGGCTTTGGCATCTGCCTAACTAGGCTCACGGTAATGTTACTCATCACACACTGCAGTACCAGCTTGTTTCCTTGGTGGGGAGACAGAGAATTGAAGTTCCTAAAGCAGTGGGGGAAAAAAAAAAAAAGGAAGAATAAAAGAAAAAAATCAATAACCTCCCAGTTCAACCCGGGATGGCTGCCCCTGGGAACGTGCTGTCCCTGGAGGTTTGTTATTCCGTGCTTCTGGCTCATTCCCGGCAAAACTGCCACTTTGTTCCATGCCAGGATTGTGTCTGCCCACAGGGTGAGCAGAGAGTCCAGAAAGGCCCTTGGGTTGCCCCCATGTCCTCAGAGGGTCACTGCAGAGTGACAGTCTGGGGACAAGTGCTGGGAGCAGAGCCAGCTGTTCTCTGTCCTTGGAGCAGTGCTCCTGCTGTGGGAAGGATGCTCTGGAAGTCCAAGTGCATCCCCTCTGCTCTTCATCTCCCACCATGGTGCAAGGAGGCAGGGATACATGAGGAAAGCAGAACTGACTTGGATCTACATCACTGCCCCATCCAGGAGTGAGAGGGGACCCACAGAGTGGGGAGGCCTGGCAGGAGGCGTCGATGCTGGAAAGAAAACGTGTCTGTGTTTCTTTGCTTTCCTGTCATTAATTTGTGGCCAAGCGCACCCATGCAGACATCCTGACTGCGGGCCAGCTTCCCTGTGCCAGGGCCAGGCCACTGCCAAACGCCACCTCCATGGCTGTCCCATGGGGTCTCCTGTTGTTTGCTGGCACTGTGAGGGTTTTGTAGCCAAAAGTTCAGCCTCCAACCGGGCTGGGAACAGAGGAGAGCTGGAGAGGGGGGAGAAATAGGTAGAGACACAAAGCACTGACTGAACAGGTCTCTGTGAGCTGCAGGACTCTGCTTCTTCTCCCTTGGGGGGTTTGGGCTGGGTGTGATGAGACCCCAGCCCCTTCCCTGTGGGGACAGAATGGGACAGGCTGTGCCATAATGCCTGTCCCCAGTCCGGGCACCTGATGGGATGACCCCAGCCGTGGACCTGCTCTGTCCTGCCATCCCCTCAGGGCCACTGGGATCTTTAACCACGGGGTATGGTCACAGAGCAGTCACCCCAGGGAGCTTCCATGGGGTCAATCCCAAAACTGATGCGAGCGGCATCAGTACTCAGGTGCCATCACACCCCTCAACCCTCTGCTCAAATGCTGTCACGAAACAGGGTGTCCCTGCAGCCCTGGGCTGCTGTTTTTCGGGTCTTTGCCCCCTCCTCACACCTCTTCTGGTGCCTGACAGGCCCAGCTTGAACTTTGGACCTTCCTTGAGTCTTTTATTGACTCTGGAGTGAGTGTCAACACAGCGATAGGGTCAGGATGGTGGCTCTGGATGTGCCAGTGCCTGGCTGATGAAGGGAGGGGACCCAGCCCCAGGGTGACCCCACACAGCCACAGGGCTGCTCAGTGGGGTCAGGGCAAGCTGTGCCTCTGGCTTTGGCCAAGCTGGAAACAGCAGAGTTGTAACTCAGCTTCCCCCACAAAAAACCAGAGAGGAGAGCAGCGGTCCTTGCAGGACCCGAGGGTCTGGAAGTCTGGGTTGCGAAATCTCCCACTGGGACTGCTGGGGATGTTTCCAGAGCTGCTTGTGTAACTTCCTGGCGTGGCAGGGAGAGAAAGACCACCCCAAAACATCTGAATCGTCTGGGTTGTGGTTAAATCAGGAGCATGTGCTCCTGCCAGGTGGAGCAGCCCCCTGGCTCCCAGGGACGGTGGCAGTGACTGGGTGCCAGCCTCCACCCTGGGGCCCCCCTGACCCCCCACGGGGGCCGTGGTCTGGGCAATGCCCTTGGGGGGAACTGGGAGTCCCCCAGCAGCACCGTGTGCACCCACAAGTGGCCACAGACAGGGGTCCTGGGTCTGCAGGTCCTGGCTCAGCCCAGAGTTAGCGTCCAAAACTGACCTCAGCACCCTGGCCCCAGCCCATGACCCCATCATGACCCCAAACATGACTCCACAGTGACCCAAGCCCTGCTCTCACTGTAACCCCAACTCTGACCCCACCATGACCCCACTGCCAGCCCCCATACTCACC
>VXBT01005853.1:8160-39035 GCA_013400235.1 Oriolus oriolus | reverse complement strand
GGAGGGGTGGGTTCGGGGGTCCTCTGGGCTGGGGAGGGGCAGTCCGGCACCCCGTGGTGGGGCTGGCATGGGATGGGGAGCTCTTATATTGGGGGGACCGGTGTGATTGGCTCCCTGTTACGGGGATGATTGGGATCCCCTGTATGGGCGTGCTGCTGTAAGTGGCCCCGCTGTTACTGGCGGGGAGGTGGATGTGAATAGACTTCTTGTTAGGGGGACTCTGAGGTGACCAGAGCCCCCTGTTCACCTGGGAGGTCTGGTGTGAGTGGGCATCCTGTTACTGCGGGTTACTGAGATGTTTAGAGATCTCTCTTATTAGAGGGGTCGGGGAGGACTGGGATGACCCCTGTTATGTGGGGAGTGTGCTGTGACTGTCCCCTGCTGTGTGGGGGGCAGCGGGATGAGCAGGGCTCTGTGCTACCTGCAGTCTGATGTGGCTGGTCCCCTGTTACCCGGTAGGAATTGGGATGACCGGAGCCCCTCTTATTTGGGAGCGTCTGGTGTTGCTGAGCACCCTATTACTGGGGAGATTGGTGTGCCCTGTGTGGGGGCTGGCATGAGTGGCCCCCCCTGTTATTTGGGGGTACCCCTATCACGCCTGTGTCCGTGGGGGACTGACCAGCACCCCGGCACGGCTGAGAAAAGGGGTGCAAGGCAGGGTGGGCAGCCTGGGCGCGGGGTGATGCCTGCCCTGCCCCGCTCCCGCAGCGCTGAAGGGTTGCTCAGACTTACCCCATCCCAGGTTGTTGCCTGGTTAAAAGCCTTTAATGAGCTTAATTTTCTGGCACTTCCGTGCAGAACGTTATTCCCAGCATTTAATTGACACCTTTGCTGCAGGCTGGGCTGTTTCGCTGTTGTTCCATCTATTTCGCTTTATAAACTGCTGGGGTGTGGGAAGGCTGTTTGCTCCTGACTTTTCCCGATGGAGTTTTTTCGAAGAGTGAAATTACTCACCTAGGGAGCGTGCTTGTCAAAGGAAATAATGGGAACCCCCTGGTTTTGGGAATATTAAGGCTGGAGGGGGTGAAGGGACCTGGATGACGGTGTTGGGAGTTAGTCATCAGTGTGGAATTGGTTCTTGGGGAGTTGTCTTAGTTGCGGGAGGAAGCACCGCTGGTACAGCGGGGAGTGTGCTTTGTTCTGCCAGTGCTTACAGCTTGGGTGAGTTTGGGTTAGTGTTTGGAGTGTGAAAGGAAATGGGAATGCTTAGTGGAATGTGTACGGAGAAGAGGGATCGCTGAGGCTGTCTGATGTGAGTCTGGAAAGGTGAAATGGGTTTGTACTTTTACCGCTCTTTTTAAAAAGTAGAAACGTGTATCCGGCTGAGAAGCTGGGAAAGTGCAAAGAAGAAAGAGTCAGGTCTGTGTTTCTGAGTTGTGGAAGTGAATCAGCAGCGTTGGTGGGGACATCCCCTCCACAACAGAACTCTACACTTTGTGTGGGCTGCCGTGAGGAGCTGTGGGGTTTCACGTTTTTTTTTTTTTTGCTTAGTGGGGTGCAGTGATGCACACATCCCTTTTGCTAGACAGAAGGGAATGGGCTTTCTTCCAACATTTCCGTAATTCTCTGAGAAATCCCGAGGAGCTGTTGCATGCATGCAAAGCGGCTCGCTGATTAATCTGCTGCAAATGAGGAAATGGGTGTTTTTGGGAGGGCTGGTGAGCCAGACCCTTCCTGGAAAACCCAGCATTGTCTCAGTACAGGTTTTTCTTGGGCTGGTTGGCAGCAGTGAACCAGGGTGTGCATGGCACTTAGTTTTGCACGTGGATGTATTTGCAAAACACGGAGCAGGGAGGATATGGAGCTACAGGAAGAAACACCAACTGAGTGCTTTCTTTTAATCTTTGAGTGTGAAAGCCTTGGAGAATGAGGTGAAGAGTGGGCAGGAAGGAGGGGGCAGTGTCACAAATCTGGCTTAACCCCCTGTTAATTAGTCCTGCTCTAATTGTGACAGAGGAGAAACTCTTGCTCATCATCACTTTGCAGTTGCCTCTTGTTCAGTCGGTGATTTCTGGGTGCCTCCTGGACAGCCGAGTGCCTTCTGCAACTTATATTTTGTTTCTTGCAGAGCAGCTGGAGGAGCCCGACAGGACCACACAACCAAAACTCCTTGAACTGTCTCGAGGGAGACTTTCCCTGCTGCTCACCACCCTCCGTGCTGGAACTCACAGGCCCCACCAGCGCTTGTTTGCAGACCCATAGGTGCAAGGTAACCCCTTTCTTTTGAGTGTCCCAGGTTGTGGAGCATCTCTGGGTGCAGTTGGGTTTGGGGAGGGTGGCTGGCAGCGGGTGCTGGGAGCGGTGGTTTCTTTACCTGCAGCAAAAGCAGCGTGTGGAGCTGTCTGACTGGAATCCCGTTTGGTCTCTGCTCTGTCCTTTGCCTGTTGTGATGCAGCAAAGTTTGGAGTTTGCTCCGTTCTTAAGGACTGGGGGAGAAAGCTTCCCTGCTCAGGTCTGTGCTCCTGCTATCTCCTCCCCTGGTATAAAGGAAAACCACCTGCAGTTACCTCAGTGGCCACTGAACTTTGTTCTGTTTCCTGACGTAGACTGTCCTGCCCCTAAAAACACAATTTGCAGAACTTGCATAATTTGCTTTCCCAATGGGGTCATTTAATGCCAGTGATGAGATTACTTTGTACACGCTGTTGTGGGGAGTGAGTCACCAGCCCTGCAGTGACAGGTGCACCTCTGCCAAGATTGCTTTTTTATAGGCTTTGAAATTTCATAGATCAGAACAAATAATTACAGGCTGCTCGTAATCTCTTGCTGTTTATCCCCAAGGAGACGTTCAAAGTTAATTGCATGCTGCTATCACCCATGGAATCCAGAAAGACCAGAAACCATCTCTGGTGGCTTCTGGAGGGCCACAAGTCCAAAGAGTGGCTGAATTTGACCCACGGTGGCAGATTATTGTAGTATTTTTGCTTAATAATCAGCCACGTCCGTGCCTCCAGTCACTCCTTTGCCAGGAATGGAGTTATTGACTGATTTACCTTCCTTTCTTGCTTTGTGGAGTAGGAGATGGTGAGGTTTAGAGTTAAGAGATGGGGTTGGATTTTTCTCCTTGGGAAAATCTGGCCCTGGCAGTGCATGGGAAGTGTGCTGGGGAAGTTTGGCAAGCAGCTTGGGTAGGTCTGGCTTTGTGGTGCTGGGTCTTGTTGCGTGGTTGGTTGTGAAACACATCAATTGACTCCCTTTCACTGGTCATTGCTGCATCTCCTCTCTTCACTCCAAGCTTTGGAGGAGCAAGTTGATAAAATACCTGCAAGGATTGTGCAAGGCCTGGTTGTGTAACAGGACTCAATGCATAACTGCTGGAGGTAAGAGGAGTAGCTCGTGTTACAAAGGAACAGAAAACCTCTGTGTCAAGTATCTTCTCTTTGTGTTGATTGTGCTGGGGAGTTGGAGAGCTGTGGTTTTTGCAGCTTGGGACCAGCCTTTCAACCTGTGACCCTTGAGGTGTCTGGTATCCTGTGGCCTGTGTCATGTTTTGGGTATGGAATTGATGTTCTGAGGTCTGCTGTGGCCGTGGTTGTGTGTGATTGCAAGGGGCTGGGCTGGGAAGTTTCCTCTATTTCCCAAATCATTTCCAAAAGGTGAAGTCCAGGTCAGATTGCTGACCCATGGTAGGCAGGGAGGTTTGTGACTGCACACCCTTCTGATAGGGCAGCCAGAGCAGGACAGCTCTACTGCTGAGTTACCAAGAGATGCAAGGATCATGCAGTAACACCTCCATCCCCTACAGCAGCGTAGGAGATGGGCTTGTAATGTCTGAAAAGCTCATCCTCAGAGGAAAGTGGGCTTATAAATACAAAATGTCCTGGCTCCTCACAAACAGTGCTTGGTTCTCTCGAAATAAATAAATAAACTCCCAAAACACACTGTCCCCATCAAAAGTCTTGACAGTTCCTAAAACTTTGCAAGATCTGTTTAACCCTGTCCCTCGGGTGCTCTTCCAGCTGTTGGTTTCAGAGGAAACCTCTCGAAAGAGACCAGCATTGGAGGGTTTTGCTGTTCAAACTTTTCCTGGTGGAAGAGGTCAAAGCTACTGACCCCATCCATGGGACTCCTTTCCCAGTGGTGGCTGCAGGCAAAGCCACAGCCTGTCCCACCAACCCTCCACAAACTCAGGCACAGGGTGAACAAACAGCGTGTGGGGAGGAGAGAAGCTGCCAGCTGTGGAAGCTTTCTGTCTGTGAGCTTTCTGTCTCACCAGAAGAAGACAGCTTCTCTCCTCACTGCATGTTCCCAGTCTAGAAGGCCAATTTGTTCACCAGCCTGCTCTCCTTTTTTTATCAGCAATCACTGCATTTACTGTGAATCCAGATAAGCTGTGGCTGTGGCAGCACAGGGTGCAGCGCTCGCAGAAGAGGCTGCTGAAAGAACGTCATTTTCCCTCTTGATCTTAGAAAAACGTCTTCAGCAGGATTTGAACCATGCAAAGCCCATGCCTGGGTGGGTTGCTCCTGATGTTTTGCAGCGCTCTGAGCAGTTGTTTGCCCATGGGGTGGTTTAAAACCCCTGCAGACCTGTCTCTGCTCCTGAACATCGGTGCTGGCGAGACCCCTGTTCCTCTTCCAAGCACTGCCTGAAGTGTGGTGCTCTGGATTTGTCCCTCTCTGGGAGGGGAGGCTGGAGAGCAGTGTTGGTTCACAGGGGGTCAGTTTACCTGCCATTCTCAGGTTTTGTTTATCCTGTAACCCTGAACTCTTGTTTTTCTGTGCTGGCTCTGTGGTCTGTGTGAAGGAAGGTGCCCAGGTGCCTAAGCTGGTGAGACGCCCCATGTTTAAAGAGACTCAGGCTTTTATCAAGTGTGCAAGTTCAGTAATTCTAGCTTGCTTTAAGGCAGCTTGGCAAGTTTGAATTAATTTTTGTGTTGGATAATGCCTTAAATCCTTTGGTTCAGTGCGCTGGGCTCACTGCACAGCCCCACCTCAGCATACCCATAGCACAGAGGTCCTTTCTGCCTCAGTAGAGCAGTTCTTGTTCTCTTCCTTGCTTTTGCAGCTGCTCTGCTGTCCTTGAATAAGACCCAGAGGCCAGAAAACATGCAAGTGTGACACAGTGGAAGCTCAAATATGCAGTATTTCAAGATCCAGGCTGACTGATGCGCACTCTGTGTCTGTCCTGTGCCTAAAATAGAAGTTTTGCTGATGTCTGAGCTGGTGTGTCAGGGTCTGGGTAGAAGAGACCTTTTACAGTGACAGTAACTTTTGTTTCACATTAAAAAAAAAAAAAAAAAAAACAACGGCTTTTGTGTTCCTTTCCCTGCTTGGGGTGCTGCTGCAGCCAGCTCCTCAGTTTGGATTGGGATTTCTGAGCTGGTGGCAGTGTGCAGAAGCACTTTCCTGATTTTGTATGAGGCTCTTCTGTTTTCTGCCCTTGTTTATTGAGCTGGTTAATAGGAAGCTGTGGAAAATATGTGGGAAGAAAGTGATAGGGAAGCTCTAGGTGTAGCAAGCCTTCACACCAGCACGTGTGGTCCAACTGAGGCTGAAGGGGCGAGGAAAGCTCTGAGGTTTCCCACTTTCCCTTCCTTTTCCAGGAGCCCAGGGATTCACCTGTGTGGTGATTCCCACTTAAAGCAGGGAACCTGTGCAGACCAGACCAAACAGGGCCACTTGTCTGGCCAGATCAGCATCCTCTTGTTGATGGGAAATGCAGTCTCCCTGTGGCAGAGCTGCGGAGAAAAGGCTGAGCCAAGGCAATTGTTAAAGAACCTGGATCTGAGCGCCTGCTTCCATGAACTGCTTTTGTTTCGGAAAGGACGACTTTTCCTGCCAGGTCTCCTTTTTCTAAAAAGGAAAGTAAAAAGAGCTAATTTGAGACTGGCACAGGCCGATGTAAACAGAATTCCTTGGTCTAATTGGTTGCATTCCGAAGAGGAATAAAAGGAGATCTGTTTTTGCCCCGAGGGTCTCTTGGCCCAGTCCCACACACTAACATGCAGGAAGTCTTGGCTGCACTCGGGTTCAGAGGACACCAGGCACAGGAGCCTGGGTAGAAATGCCACCTCCACTGCAGCCCTGCTCTTTCTGCTGCTGCTGCCTCTCCTCCTTGCTCCCGGGCTTGTGTGTGTGGGGCTCTGTAGCAGGCTTAGCAGGAATTCAGAGATGCAGCAGCACGCGAGTCCAGCGAGAGAATGAATTATTTATTAATTTTACAATATCATTTATATATCCTAGTTCCAAAAGACCATTGGACAGTGCCCACACCTGTCCTGAGGTGATAGGCTGAAGCACCAGATGCCCATTTAAAAATATTACGTTACTGTACCAAAACATAAGTGAAAAAACAGCAGGTGTGAGAATTGTTTACAACAACCTATCTTCCTGCTTACATAGCTTGCATAGCAAAGGAAAGTTCCCACAGAATCAGTGCAAGGAGATGGAAAATTTCTCTGTCTAGCAGCTTTTCAGTTTCCACAGGACTTCTCTTCCTGACAGCCGTCAGTAACCTGCCTGTCTTGTGTCCTTAGTGGGTGAAAGAAGAAAGCCCTTGGCTGGTCACAAGGCTGCATTCCTGTTTGTGGGCGAGTCTCTTCCTTCTCCTCCTCTGCTGCTGCTGTGAGGAATGATGGGGTCTCAATGCAACTTCCTTTTGGTGCTGCCATCTCTGTGAGCTCTTCACGAACTTTGCAGACCTATGAGAGGTCTTTCTTCTTTCCTCCCAGATGTTTCAGTTGTTTAATTTCTATTTACGGTCCTCCCGTTTTGCCATTGTGTCTAAAGCTCGGGCTGCAGGTCAGTGCTGTACAAAGGACTGGAGTTTTCACTTGGTTCGGTTGCTTATCTCTGCTTATCGCTTATGTGTCTGTTCTGAGGTTGAATTTTGGGGCTGTGCCATGATGCTGGCGGAAATAATTGGTCTCTGATTTAAAACCGGGCTTTTTCAAGGCTTCTACTCAAGGCTGATCATGCCCCTAATCCGTGTTGTGCCGTGGTCAGCACGAGAGAAAGGGCAACCCCTGAGGCAGGAGAGATGGGAAGGGAGGTCTGGTCACCTTCCTCTGCCTTGGGAATTCAGGATGCTCCTTCCTGGTCAGCAAGAGGGGTCTGGCAGATCTGGTGGCAGCGGTGACACCCCCAGCCACGCAGAGCTCCCAGCGCTGGAAATCGCGACAGCTGCGCTTCCTCTCTGCTCACTAACGCTGCCTGTGCTGAGTCAGGGACGTGAGGGTCACTTTCACGTGGCTGCAGGGAGCACGAGGAGTGCTCTCTGTGCCAGCCCTGCCCCCTTGTCCCTGCCCTGTGTGGCTGTGTGGGGCTTTCACTGCGAGTCTGAGCTGGAGGAGGCCGCTTGGAAGGAGCTTTCTGAGCGTGTGTTGCTGTTGTGTTTGCTGTTAGACTTGTGTGGATTCCTGTTGATGAGAAGCTGGAAAGCAGTGCTTTGGTAAGTGTTGCTGGGTGGGATGGGTGGGCTGGTGGAGAGGGAATGGGTGCTCCCAGGCTCCCATTGGCACCGTGGCGGTGGTGTTGTGAGAAATGAGGGGATCTCGCTGCTGCGGGGGTGGTTTGGCTCCAAACCACTGCCTGCTGTCCTTGCTGGTGTTCAGCTGAGACAGCCTGGACCTTGCTGTGGGCTGGGAAAGCTTCTCTGCCTGCTGAGCTCCCTTTGACTGGAGCGTGGCACTGGTGCCAGTGTCGGGCAGAGGGTGACTGATGGCACTGCACACACGTTTGCCACGCAATTCCTCTGGCTGCATCACCGCCGGTTCTTTTTTTGCACGTATTGCAAAACAGAGGTTCCACCTGCAGCTCCTGTGCTTATCTGCAGGTGTCCAAAGGCTGCTGATGCTTGGGAAAACTCTGAGTGTTTTGATAGCTTGGGGGCAGCTCTGGGGGTGCAGCCTCCGTGCCAGCTGTGCCAGGGCAGGCAGTGTCTGTAGGGTGTGTAGGGATCGTGGAGATCCCTCTCTGGTGTTTTGGTCTGGGATCAGGGGCTTTTTGGAGCTCTGGCTGGTGCTGGGGATCAATTATCAGAAGTGGGGGCAGTGAGCAGCCCCGGGCTGTGCTTGCTCAGCAGTTTTCCTTCTCCTTCCCCTCTCGGCAAGGCTGACACTGCAGGTCAGGATGTGCTGATGGTGGCACAGGGCAGAGTCAAGCACAGAACTTGGTCGCTCGTTTTTGGGGCAAGAGTCACAGGCTGCAGTCCTGGTTTGGGGCTGGGAAGTCCAATTGGCCTGAGGTACTTGAAACTCATCACAGCTATTACATTAAAAAACAGGCTGCTTCAATCTCACAGAGAGACAACTGCCTGCCCAGATTGCCAGCTGCGCTTCAGAGCCAAGGCTTTTTGGTCACTAGGAGATACCACGATGGGACTTCCAGAAGGGGAAACCTCCCAGCCATGGTTTGTGATTGTGGTGCTGTGTCCCAGGATGCTTTTGGGCGGGCATCTGATGCAGGGAAGGAGAACAGATCTCTTCTTGTTGCTGACCACTGGACTTTCATCACTCCCCATCCTGTCTTGTTTGTTGTAATACTGTTTTTATATATATTTAAATATTTTTTAACTCTGTGACCTTATAGTACCTTTAGTCTGTATGGAAATCAGGGGGGATTTGAGGATGCCTGGCAGTGAGAGTGCTTCCAGTCCTTTTTTTTTCCCAAGGTGTGCATGAGAATGAGGAATACATTTCATTTAATGTGAGGATGAGGTACATCTGTTTGCTAGCACGGGGATGTGCAGAGAAGGTCCCTGATGATTTGAATGATTGTGAGCTGCCATGCATCAAGCAAATTCACACATTTAGGGGCTGAAAAGCTGTGCTAAAACGCAGCATTGCTTGATTGCAATCTGTCAAAATGTTGTGACTTTTCTGTGTGATGTAAATGCTCACATCTCGCTGAGACTGATTGCTGTGTGCATAAACGGGCATCCAAGAACTGGAGCCACCATTAAAAAAGCCCCCAGGGATATGGACATCTTATCTGACCTTGATTGAAGATATAATAAACACAGTGGATAAAATGACCACCCTTGCAACCGTTGTCAGGGAAAGTTTTCCTTCGGCATCATAAATTTCCTTTTCCTTTTAAAAACCAAGTGTGATTATACCAAGGCCCTTCCTGAGGCTGCAGGATTCACAGCATGGCTAAATTTCAAGTAAGAGTCAGGTTTCTTTTCGCTGGAAGTTAAAAAAGGATATGTATTTGAAATTGAGTTGCTATGAACTTTTGGAAATAATTGTTACAGCCAACTAGGTGAGACTGAGATAAATTGAGGAGTAATCTTCCTGTGCTGGGCGGAGCGAGTTCAATAATTCCTGAGTTATGACAACCCTTTAAAAAAGAGAAATGAGGTCTAATTTCACATCCTTTGCCCTTCTCTTGCTGTGTTTAAGCAAGTCTTTTCTTGAGGGGTAGGGGTGGTGAAGGGAAAGCAAAAAGAAGAATCTGTCACTGGGATATAAGGCTTGAATAATCAAATGTCCAAGACCAGAGGGAGCCCACCATCAAAATTAAAGCAGCTTTTGTGCTGTTTTCCATCACTAGGCCGTGACCACGTTTCCTCCCAGGGTTAGAGATCAGCACAGAACCTTTGTGCTGCGGAGATTGTGACTGAAGAGAGGAGAGCAAACCAGCGCCATAAACCTCCTGGAATGATCCCTTCCCTGGCTGTGGGCAGTGAGTGGGTGGCCTGGCTGCAGCTGCAGGGTTCCCCTTTGAAGCACTGGAGAGCTGCAGCGTGGTCAAGGCAAGGAGATAGCACAGCTTCCACCCCCTCGTGCATCCGGGCAGCATTCCTGGGAGCTGCCTCCCTGAGGATGCCTCTTTCCAAGGCAGCACTGCTTGGGAGAGCAGGCCACCTCTGGAGGCTTGGGAAAGCCAAACCCCTCTGCTCTGGGAGCTGAAGCTCTGCTGCTTTGAGCACAGTGATGAATTTTGGCTGGAGACAAAACCCTCACCTGGCTGAGGAGAGCACAGGCTCGTTCTTGCCCTTATTCTTTGCCCACACAGGGCAAGTCATGAATATCCGTGTCTGAGCTGTCGGGAGCTGGGAATTGCTGTGGGTGCTGCTCACCACAGGCGTGTCTGGTTTGGAACTCTCCTCCACCTGCAGCTGGTGACAAGGGAGGCTGCTGTGCCCTGTGCAAGGAGCCTTCCCCAGGGCTCAGCTGGAACCAGCTGCTGCTGGCTTTGGTGCTCAGAAGGGAAGGAGCTGCAGCTTCTGCCCCAAACCAGTTCAGCGTGGTCTCCATCAGCGTTGTTTTTATTCATGGCTTCCTCTGAGCAAAGATTTGTCACTGCTGTATGTGCCTTGGGATTTTCAGGGAAAGTAGGTGAAAGACAGGCTGTTCTGGGGATAATCTTGCTGACATGGCCATCACTGCCCTGTGTGAGGGGAATTGTCCACCCTTGTGCAATTTGGGAAATGAAACTGCTACTGAAAAAACCAACCCACCTTGCAGAGTTGGAGGTATTTACTCCTGCCTGATTCCTCCATCTCTTTGCAGAGTTGGACCATGCTGTGCACAGGCAGGAGCTGAGGCTCCCTGGGAACCATGGACCAGTGGCCCTCAGGGTTTCTTTGCCCTGAGATTTAATGAGCAGTTCAAGTGATGAGTGAGATGGCAGGAACCAAACCCCCAAAACTCTGTGAAAGGATGGGTTGCCTGGCAGGTTTTGGCTGAGATTGGCTGAGATCTGTACAGATGAGGTGGGGTGGCAGAAGGGAAGAGGAGATGAGGTTGTAATTCAAATTTCTGGGCTTTCATCGGGAATAAAAGCAATAAACCAGCAACATTTTACCCCCACCAGCGTATTCCCCTGGTGCTGGTTGCCAGACCAGCTCCTTGGTGATTTACTGGAACCAGACGAGGAGGAGGAGGAGAGGGATCCTCCTGGGAGCTGTGCCTTTTTGGCAACTAAGCCCCAGTTGTGGAGGCTTTAACTAACAGTTTAGTCTACAGTTGAACAGAAGTAACATCCAGCTCTTGATTGGCTCCAAGATCCAGCTATGGAAAGCCTGTTTGCAAGGAGGGAGGGCAGGGTGACCTGCCTGATGGAGGGGAATGTGCAATTTGCTTGTCTGCAGTCACATCACTCTTATTTTTCTCCCAACACCCTGCCTTGGTGTCTTCTCTGGGAGCCTAATGGGAAGCTTGGCAGGGGTGTTTTAGTGCCCCTCGTAGCGCAGTTACTTGCCAAGTTCTCCACCGAGTGAAACTTCTTGTGGGGTTGAGCACTAATCAGGTTGCCAGAGTACCCACCCAGGGTCACTGCCAGGTGGCTGTGGACTTCTCCCTCTGCTCCACAGGGTGCTTTTTATAGCTGGTGCCCCGTGGCACTGGGCTGGGTGTCGTCTGGAGCTGGGCTTCCCTTGTGGGGGTAACGCCGAGGGGTTCTTCTTTGCTGAGCATTGTACCTGGTCTCCCTCATTAGTGCTCACCTTCCCTTTTCATCCCAGCTCCTGAATGTATTGGCATAACCTTCAGCTTCAGTCACTTTTATTTCTCAGCCACGCCACATATCCTTTCCCTCCTGCGGCACCACCACGGCTCTGAGTCACTTTTCTGGCTGCAAGTTCAAATGTCCATGGTCTCCTGGCTTGGCAGGATGCCCACGTACAAGAAGAGAGTCACTTTGCCCTTCAAAATCAAGTTTTGAGTTAATTATCTGTTTACTTGGTCAGAGTGTGTCCTTGTGTGTAGGGAAGATAATCTTGTGATCTGGATTAGGGTCGGAGGAGTTCAGAGCTTTGGCACAGCAGTGGGAGGGAGGGAGGGAGTGATGGGTGGCTCCCCAGGGGAAGGACAGGGGCCATAGGTCTGGTTGGGTATTAGAGGGCTGTGTGTTTATCCTCGTGCCACCACGGACTCTGGGAATGGTTGTGGGCAAGTCCCAAGTCGCTTAAATTCTGCCTTGGTAAGTGGAAAGGAGTAATTCAAGGAGATGGAAGTTAAACTGGGGGAGATCGTGGAGGGGACTGGGAAGCCGGAGGCCCAGGAAGAGATGGATAGTAAATCCAACTTGCAGTGGAGTAAATCAGAAGTATTCATCATTTGTGTTGTAACAGCCTGTTGTGGGGATGCTCGCTGTCCTGCTCTGTGGTTTATCAGCACAGCAGTGGGGCCAGGGCATCCTGTCACCTTGTGGGAAGGAGGGAGGAAGCTCCAGATGTGTGGGGTGACTGAAAGAGTGGGGTCACCCCCCAGTAACACCCCAGGGGCTCTGTGGTGAGTAAGGGCTTCAGTAAAGGCTGGCCATGAGTCCCTGTTGAGTATTGCTGGGGCAGTAGTAGGAGTCAGGTTGGGCTCCTTGGCTGGAGTGTGGGGCTGCTGCGATGCTGCTGGCAGAGGGAAAGCAGAAATCACTTCAGATGGATCAGCATGGATACAGCAGGAAGGGAGGAGCTTGGTGGGACACCTTGGGGATGCAGAAGAATCTTAGTGTGTTTGATCCAAAGAGTTGTTGGGCGGCCTTGTCCTCCTAAGACTAAGTGTAAAGCAAAAAGCATTTTCTGGATGTCCTTCAATTCAGTTGTTTTTTCCTTGCTTGCAGTGCCTCTGACTTCCATGGGGGAGCCCAGCATGGACCCGACCACCTCCTCTCCCGACAGCACTGCACAGCAGGACTCTCTCTTCAGCATGATGGACGTGTTCCTCATCTCCCTCATCACCGGGCTTTTTACCTACTGGTTCTTCTTCCGCAAGAAAAAGGAGGAGGTGCCTGAACTCCCCAAAATGCAATCAGTGTAAGTAACAACTCTCAGGCTGCATGACACCAGTGGAGCTTCCCTCTCTCGCTTGTGGTGGGTTCTGGGAGGCTCCGCTGGATTGTGGGAGGTCGGTGAGGGGGCGTTTCTGTGCCCTCAGCTGCTGTGTGTTCTGCTCACAATGCAGAAATCTCGGTGGAAGAGGCAGGCTGCAGTTCTGCCTTACCCCACCGTGTGGCCCAAGTCGGGAATTGGCCTTTCCCGAGCAAGGCAGGAAAGCCTCTGGCTGTACTTTGAAACTCTTAAGGACTGCATTGGCTATTCTTGGTGTTTTCTGATAAAAGTCACATTTAAGTAAATCTGGAGAAAGGTGGACTTGCTCTTAAGCAGGTTTCCTGTTGGAAGCCTTATCCACCCCCAGCTGTGAAGGAAAGGAATAGTCTTGGGGAGCTGGGAGATAGTTCCTGGGATGAGCTGCTTGGCAGCTCCTGTAAAACTTGATTGGCTTTTGATGCCAGGTTACCACAGCAGTGGGAGACTGCATTTGGAGAGGGAGAGCTTTGTTCCACCCTGTCTCCTGCAAAGGGCTTGGGGCCAGGAACGAGCCACGCAGGTGGAGATCTGGGTGCATTTGGTTCCTTGTCTCAATCACGCTCCAAACTTAACATCGGTTTTCTGCTGGACTTTTTAGCTCCTTCTTTGTTTCTGGCGGTGCAGGAGGTTGGAAAGTACATTTTCTGGCTGGGAGGGTTTTAAAGGGCAGCCGTGTCCCTGGCTGTGGTAGCTTGTGCAGATGAGTGCACACATGGCTGGCAGCAGCCCAGCTGTCCGTGCCTGCTCAGCCTTACCTTGGGAATGTGTTCTGCTGGATTGCTGGGATGCTTTCCCTCTCGTGCCTGCCAGACAGGGCTGAGTGTGTCGGTGCACGTGGCCGCCTCTGGAGATTGTAAGAAGGGCTGTGCTGCAGTGAGAGCTGAGCTGGCTGGCGAAAGGGCACTGTCCGTCTGAAATTAGATCCTGGCATGGCACAGCCTGGGCTCCCGTGTTCCCTGTCCTTGTGACTGATTCCACCTACAGCCCATCACGTGCAGCTCTTCCAGAGGCTGTGGTGACCTTGCAGAGAAACTTTGACTTGGGGTGTGTGTTACCACCTTGTTCTGCTGCAGGGCCTCAGCACGTGGGCTTCCATCCTAGTGATGCCCTAGGATTTTAGCTTTTATATTTTTATTTTTTATATTTTTTTATATTTTTAATTTTTTATATATTTTATATATTTTTTTATTTTATATTTATTAGGATATTTTTCATATCCTGTAATACTTCAGCGTATAATTCTGAACTCCATATAGACTGTTAGCTACCGTTCTCCCATTTTGGTCAGACAAAAAAATTCCTCTCTAGGCCTGAAACTCAAGGACACCTCACTGTCTCAGGCCCCAAGAAATGTAAACAGAAGTGAGTTGTGGGGGAGCAAACTTGGGGTAATGACTTCATTACCTGAAACTTGGAGGATTTGGAGGATTAACCCCCGATATGCAAATGAACCAAACTTACAAAAGCATGAGAACCCATGACCCGTCGTCCATTTCGGGTGTAGCCCCTGGGTGGGCTTCATCTGCCTTAAAGTATCTGAAGGCCCTTCAATAAACATAACTGCTTTTTATTCTCTTAATTTTGTCTAGCCTCTGTTTTTAGGTAGCCCCAAAACCTGGCTCTGAGCTGCCTCACAGGCACTTTGTTTCCTCTGTGGTCTCTGTGCTGCCTTCTCGGTCCCTGTGAGCAGTGGCTGGGAGGGAGCAGCTGCTCCTTGAGGGAGATGCGGAGCAGCAGCACCTCCCGGTCGCCCGTAACCAGAGAGGTGGGGTTGTTCTGCGAGTTGTCTGACACAATGGCACTTTGGAGAAGTGTCAGCCAGGCAGGTGCAGAGTGAGAGGAGGCTGTGGAGTGGTTTTTCGCTGTGTCCTGCTGCCGCCCTGCTGTGGTCATTGTATCAAGCTGATCCAAGGGCAGCGTGACCCTGAAAGCCAAGGCTGTGGCTGAGGGCACATCCATCCTTCAGGGCCGAGGCAGTGACTTCCTGCAGCTTTTGCAGTTGGATTTTATGGGATGCCTGGAACTGGGAGGAAAATGAGTGGGAAGACAAGCTTGGTCAGCCTTGGGTTTCCTTCCCTCCTGTAATCCTTGAATCTGGGGTAGAGTTTCCTTTCTGATGAACAAGCAAATCGACAAGACACAGGATCACACTGTCAGCCTCTGCCTGTGGCTCGCTGGGTATGGCAGGTGGGCCCCTGGGCAGGCAGGGAAACTGTCCCAGACCCATGAAGGCAGAGAAGCCTCAGTGGGGCTGTCTCTGGCTGGAGTGGAGACCTTTAGAGGAGGTGTTTCTTCAGCTCATTCTCTGCAGCTCTGCCTGAACCAAACTGCCTTCCCAGAGTGTCCTGAACTGCTTTATCTGTGGCATTGGGTGATGGTTTCTGTTGTGTCACTTTGGCTCCCAGCTTCAGCCTCAGAATACTGGAGGGTGAAGGTGCTGAATAACAGTTCAGACTCATCACAGTGGCTGCTGCTTCAGTGATTTGTTTGCAGTGCTGAAGAGCGCAAGCAGAGTCTCTGACCTAAACACAGCATCCAGCACCTCAGTGCCCTTCTGGGTTTTTTGGGAGCAGCACACCTTGATAGAACCCACATCAGCTCAGCAGGGTCTGCAAAAGGGTCTGTTGTTACTGCCCTTGCTTGTGGCACAGCAGATGCGTGGCTGAAATGCCCTGTTCTGGATGGCGGCTGGGCTGGGTTCTCTCTGCGTGGCCTGGGAATGGTCGTGACCTTGCCCCAGCAGTGCATCTCCAGGTTCAGCCACAGCTCAGTGAAGGGATCAGGCTGCTGATCTTCACCCTAAAGCCAAGTGGAGCCGTTCTCCTGCCTGAAGTCCCCACAGAAGGGACAGAACCCAGCACATGCGGTGGTTTCCCGCATATGAGGTGTCCCACACCTGAGACGTGTAACGTGTGTGTGGGCCAGGCTGGGATCCCACTGACTGAGCATTGCTTTTGTTTTGACCATTTTCAGACTTAATTAAAACCACCAGAGCAGCCCTCCCTGCAGCCTGCTCTGCAGATGTCATTAGGGAGAGCGGCTCTGGATCGCCATGCAGCCACGGCCACCGCGCTTCCTCGCAGGGCCATTGCCGGGGAATGCAGGAATTTATTTTTATTCTTTGGCTGCTCCTCCTCTGCAAGTTTCTCAATCACAGATTTCTTTCCCTTCTCCTGTCCCCACTCTGCAGACAGTCATCCTGGGGAGATGCAGGCGGGACAGTCATTGGTATGCTGGGTGTCACCCTCTCCCTTCTCCCCCCTCTTTAACATTGTTTGGGACAAACTGGCTTATCTCTATTCTGCAGCGATGCAGAAATCCATTCCCTGGTACTCGTAGGGCTTCCTGTGGCAGGAATTGCTCCAAGTCCTTAGCCTGATTAGCTCTCTGCTGCCTGTGTGTGTGTGAGAGACCATCTCTAATTTAATTTAATAGGATCCTGAGGAAAACAAACTCCTTTGAGCTGCCTCCGTAATGGCACTGCCATAGTTACCCGAAGCGTTGCTCACGCAGTGTCTGGAATCGTTTCATTCAGCTACAGCATCAAGCTTTTTTTTTTCTTTTTCTTTTTTTTTTTTTTTTAAGAATATATATAAAAGCAGCTGTGATATAAACAGTTTCCAAGGGAACAAGGCTGGGGGAGGGTTTTGTGTCCCGTCCCCCTGCTCCGCGCGGATGGGAGAGGGACGTGTGCTGCGGAGGATCCTGGGAGGTTTCATTCTCCACTCCTAATTCCTTTCTGCCACTGCTGCCAGATGTTGCAGTTTCTCAGGACTGCGCAGATCCACTCAGTAACTTCCAAAGCCCCACCACGAGGATCGGAGTGGACAGGACCACTCCTGCTATGACCCGTGCCGGGACCTTTTGTGCCGGCTCTCTTCTTCTCAACAAAAGGCTGACGCTCGGTTTTAACGCCCAGGAGGAGCAGAATGGAAAGGCCTGTGTGCGTGTGGCTCCAGAGCTAAGTTAGATCCGTCCCCCCACAGCTCCCCTTGCAGACACACGGCTGCCCTGGACTCTTTGTCTGCCTCCTCCCTGCCCTGCCATGGGCTGCGTGTACTCGGCCCCGCGGGAAGAGCCGGCCGTGGCCAGGTGAGTTACTCTGCCCGACGGGCTGGCGGGATCCTTCCAGCTCCAAAGCTGTGTGGAGTGGGTGCCTCCTCTCTCTGCAGCAGGAGGAGAAGGAAGGGGAGAGGCTCTGCTTGGAAGCAGGCTGCTCCAGAGGAGACCCTGCTGCTGGTGCTCGGTTTCTCTGCGGCATCCAGGCTGCGTCCTCACTTCTGGGCGGGTGTATGTGTGCTTTCAGCAGGAAAGCCGTGGGAACAGGAGCTTTCTGAAGGAGAGGTGTTTAGCTGAGACAGACTTTGGTGTTGTTGCTGAGCTGTTGGTAGTTTCCTCCTCTGTCCTTTCTTTCTCCTGAAACCAAAGTGACAGAGAGCCCTGGGAGTCGTTTGTGCTGTGGGCTCTCACCAAGGGTGGGAGGGCTGAACAAGCTACAGACTCACTCTGGCAATGGGGTTAATGCCCTTCCCTCCACCCAATGCCTCTTCCAGTGCTTGTAGCTGCTGCCCTGAGCTGTCTAAGCTGTAAGAGCAGTCCTTGCTGAGGACAAACTTTCTCTTCCAAGTTTCCCTGGCAGAGCAGTGAAAATGAGTGTCATTTCTGCCTTTGGTGCCTGTGCGTTTTCGCTGCTCAGATTTTCAGGCCACCCTGATGAAGCAATTTAAGGGAGTTGTGCTGCCTTTTTTCCAAAGCCAGGCTCATTATTTCTTCTGTATCTGAGCCACAGCCTGTTTTCCACCACTCGCTTCGGTGCAGGGTTGCCTCCTTTGAAAATGGACGAGCTCCATGTGCTGCACCCTTTTCTCTTCCAAAGGGAGCTGGCTGAAAGGATCTAAAAACTTTTCTTTTTCTCCTCCTTTAAAAGCATTTTGTTTAGTAGTTGACCCAGCAGTTGTTTTAATTGGATCTTGTTTGCAGAGGGCAGGAATTAAAAGTTCACCAAGGAGCCAAAAACTAAGTGAGAGCCTTGTCTTGAGAGCTCTCCCGAGCCCCTGTCCTGGCTGCAGCGTGGGCAGGGCTGGGGCTGCTCCCTTAGGATATTTGTGATATCCCAGTTCCCACCAGGGGATGAATGACAACATGGGGAGTCTGTTAACTGCTGAGAGAGCCAAGCAGGGGTGTGAAGCAGCTCCCCCGGGAGCACGGCTGCCTTGGGGAGCTTTTTGGGGTCGGCTCTGCTTGTCCTTTTTGTGTGCTTTTGTCTTTTGTATGAGACTGTTGGTGCTCAGAGCTGTCAGGCCCAGTTACGGAGCTCCTTGATCCCTTTGGGTAGCAAGGGGTGCTCGAAGGGATGTTTTATGACCGTCCCCCACCCCGCTGCTCTGCATGTGTGTGCTCTCTGCAAATGCCTCGGCACATCCGCAGGATCCCTCCCTCTGGACTACAGAGTTGAGGAAACTGTTAGCAACTCTTCACATTCTCACATGGGCTGGAGCCAAAACCATTTGTTTTTTGCCTGGAGGCTTCTCCCTTCCCACAGGAGTCCCGGCCTTGCATTCTTCCACTGTGAAATGGGAACGGGTCCCACACTCCTCTTCCCTGCTACCAAAGTTTTGGTGGGGAGGACAGCAAGGGAGCTCCTGTCCTTGCCTGCTGTGAAAAGCTCCCAGCACCTAATCTGACTGCAGCTATGGTCACCTCTGCTTGTGAGGCTCCCAGGGTCCCCAGGGCTGGGTTGTTTTCTCTCCATGGCACTGAAAATCCAAAGATGTGCTAAGGATAGCAAAGCTCTTCTGGCTCTCTCTGTAACAGGGCAGCTGCAGCAGTGTGAATCCCTACCTCCATGTTTTCTGGCTCTGCTGTGGTTTGTCCCACTTCCAAGCTAGGGAAAGCCATGTCCATACAATAATGCAGATGCTCTGTGCAGGAGATCCATCCTGGGAATGGGAACCCAGCTCCACAGGACCTTGGCTGGCAGTGGTTGCCTTGCCAGGAGCTCTGTGGGTCTGGTCAGCTGCGTGTGTCTGCTCCGCAGGGCTCTCCAGCTCTGGGGCTCACATCAGGCATGCTGTTTTGAGGTTGAAACAGCTGGTTTTTAGCTCTGTTTGACTTCAGCTTTGGGGGATGTGCCCTGGGGAGCATGGCTCAGGACTGATCCTGCCTGCCCATGGTGGTGTGGGAAGCAGGGAGTTCTCCATTCCCTTCTTTCAAACCATGGCTTGGATCCTGAGACTTATCTGGAGACCTGCTCCTGTGAGATCCTTTAACCTCTCAGCTGTGAAACCTCCCAGAGCAGTTGATAAAGGTTTCCTGGTGGGCAGGGCTGAGTGCCTGGGCTTTTCCTGTGGGAGGATTCACTGATGGGGGTCAGGCAGGGGCTCAGCTTTTCCCCTCTGCTCCGAGTCCCTGCTCCGTGGTTATGTGGCGAAGCCCAGTGGTTGAGCAATGGCCATCCCTGGGACAGGGTGAATAACAGTGGTCAGTGGAGATTCACACCCTTTGGGGCAGCTTTCCTGCGGTCTGGAGGCCACTTTTTCCCCACTTGCTTATTCCTGACCTCAAAAATGAATGTGCTCATCTGAAAAGAGGTTCCTCTTGTCTTTCAGAGCAGCTCCAGTGAGAGACAGCAGCTTCATCGAGAAGATGAAGAAGACGGTAAGCTGCTTGTTCTGGGAAGGTGGGGGAGCTCATGTCCTTCCCAGTTTCCTCTGGAGACTGTCAGCAGGAGGAGCTGGTTTGGATACAGACACATGCCTGCTGCAGAGAACATCCAGAGGAAGGCTGTGTGAGCAGCCAGGAATAGCTCTTTTAGTCTGTGCCTGAGAGTTGTTCTTAGAGGAGAAATTAAAGTGAAAAATCGGTGGAAAAAAATAATGTAATATGAGATCAAAGTCAGGAGGGAAATGGCAGAGACTTGACAGTCATTGGCTGGCAGTTGTTTATCTGTGTGGTTGGTTCCCAAATTGGCTGGCTGTGGAATGGGAATTGTTGTACACAGAACTGCCAGCTTTTGACTCTGCTGGTCTGGACACAAGAGGAAACAGAGGAAGAAACAAGGGCTGGATGCATTTTCCGTTGTACTTCAAAGTAGCTGGCTTGCAGCAGAGCAGGAGCTCTGGTGCTTAGGCACTTGCCCAGAGCCTTTGGCAAGTTCTGCATTCTCACCTAGGGTGTTCCCTGTTTCCAGGAGTCACGCTGCAGCCTCCAAGTTGAGAATGAATCTGGAAGGTTTGTTCTTTGCTTTGGGTTTTGGTCTGACCTGAGTCTCCCCTCTGAGAGTGGCAAGAGTCATGTTCTCATGAGCAGCTTAGCCCTGAGTTTTCTGCCAAACCCTTGGAGCCCTGCACAGGCGCAGACTCCTGGTTGCCTTTAGGTTGCGGTCCAGGATTCCTGATCCCAGGCATTTCCTTTGTCTGTGCTTCATCCACGCATTTGCCAAATGACTAATCACCATTTAAAAGGGGTTTTTCTTTCTCTCCAGGGGCGAAATATAGTGGTTTTCTACGGTTCCCAGACGGGCACAGCAGAGGAGTTTGCCAATCGCCTCTCCAAAGATGCCCATCGCTACGGCCTCCGGGGCATGGCAGCAGATCCAGAGGAGTATGACCTGGTAATTTAGCCCTGAATAGCCTTGAGATAGTAACAACCTTTCAGTGCCCCCTAAAAAAACCCAATGACCCTGGCCAAGGGACAGTTGGGTCATTTAGGGGGGAAAAGATCAGCCTGAGAGATGCAGATACGGGCTCGGTCCTTGCCATTCTACATTCTCCTGGTCCCTTAAAGCCTTGCATGGAAAATCCCATTGCTTTTCTGGTGGGGTAGATATACTGACTTGCAGTCCAGTGAGGGTGGCTGGCTTTATTTTCCCTGCCATTTTGGGTGGGTTTGGCCTTTCCCAGCCCCTTCTGTAAACGCGTGGTGCTGTTCGCACACCTCCGCTGCGGGAATAGGAATTGCCCGACGGCCACGCTGTGGGATCCTTGAAGATTTCCTCTGGTTGCAGTCGGACCTGAGCCGCCTCTCTGAGATCGACAAGTCCTTGGCTGTGTTCTGCATGGCCACCTACGGAGAGGGGGATCCCACGGATAACGCCCAGGATTTCTACGACTGGCTGCAGGAGGCCGACGCCGACCTGTCGGGGCTCCGCTTTGCAGTAAGTGGCCCCATTCCAGTTTTTGTGTTGCATTTGGGCAGGAAGGCCAAGAGCCCTCCAGTGTGGCTTGGGGAAAGGCCCAACACGATGTCTGTGCCTTGTGCACCTTGTCTGGGATGAGGTCCCTGCTGTCTTCCTGCCCAGGCCTTGTGGACACTTGCAAATGTACATCTGGAGGCTTTAAATGCAGATGTCAGAGTTCTCTCTCCACTCCCTAAATCATCAGGGTTTCCTGGTATAAACAGCCCTGCAGGCACCAAATACAAGTCTGTAAATGAGCTACAGGCTGCTGTTGCTCTTTAGAAGCTAATTGAGCAGCCTGGGGCCAGATCTTCTCCCACAAATTAAATCACTTGGAGGAATGTGTAGCTCTCTTCCTCTGCTGAGCGGAATAACTGGCTGAGAAACCACCACCTCACCTGAGCCCTGGCCAAATTCCTTAGGCAGCATAATAATTGCAAATGAGAGTAGAATCCACTGGTGGAGATGTGAGGCTGCTCTGTGTGAAGCAGTGTGAGCAAACATTTACTGCGTGGTTTGTGGGAGGCAAAGGGCAGCAGTGGCTCTCCAAGCAGTCCAGGTTCTTACTGGTCCCATGAGGGGATGTGCAGGAGCTCTTGGAAGTGCATCCAGGCTCAGGGGAGGTGCTGGTGCCTCCTGACCACACACTCTGCAATGGTAGATTCTTACTCGAGAGCCGATGGGGAGCTGGGAGAGGTCTCACTGTTTTTCTTCAGCATCCTGTGCTGGGTGATGCCATGATGATTTTTTGCTTTTTCTTTTATACCCTTTTTATACACTCTTTTATGCAGCTTTTATATATTCTCAGTGCTTTCAGCTCACACAGTTATAATTCTTTAAGTTTGATCCCTTCCCTCACACCCAATATCCCGTTAAGCCAAGAGCCCAAACACCCTGGAAACCCCAGACCCCGAGGGCCTCTCCAGAACACATTCTGTAAACAAAGCCAGGCCCAGCCAGGGGAAGGTTCCTCGCTGAGGGGTCTCGCTGGAGTCCCTCCCTGGGCAATCTTTGATAGATGTGCTAATTAGCAAGGCCTATAATTGCACACACATCACATCGTGGGGGGCCATTTCTCCGGGGAGCATTTCGGGGTGCATTTCGATGTGCATTTCGGCGCCCCTGAGGGTCCTTCAATAAACACCGAGGTAAAACCCTTTTCCCCTCTTAACTGTGTTCAGCTCTCTTAATTTTAAGACCAGGAAAAGGTGTCAGGGTGATACTTGGCTGGGTGATAATGGATGGGGAAAGTCCATCTGCTGTTTTTCTGTGCTCATGAGTGTTCCCTTCCAGGTGTTTGGGCTGGGGAACAAGACTTACGAGCACTTCAACGCCATGGGGAAGTATGTGGACAAGAGACTGGAGGAACTCGGAGCCCAGCGCATCTTCGAGCTTGGGCTGGGAGATGATGATGGCAAGTGAGTGTCTTGGGGTGAGGGGCTGCTCAGAGCTGGCTGAAAGCATCTTGAAAGAGACCTTGGCAGGGAATTGGCTCTGCTACCAAGACAGAGAAACTCCACAGGGCTCCTTGTTGGGGTTGACGTGTTTTGCGTGTGTGTGTCTGCTGTCTCTCCCACAATGAGATCCCTGTGCACTGAGAGTATCCTAAGGGATCCTGTGTCTGGGAAATCCCACATCAGCTTTAAGTGCTCGTGGGTGCACACTGGAGCTGGCTTTGCAGCCTCCTCTGCCTTTGCCCTGCTGCAGCTCCATTGCTAACCCAGCCTGGATAAACTCGTGGATCCACTCATGGTTAACCCATGGGTGGATAAACTCACCCATGCCAGTGAAGGAGGCAGATTGATCTCCTTGGGAAGTGTTCTGTGGTGGGAGGCAGCAATTTTCCAACTCGGACAATGATCTTTTCTTTTTTTTTTTTTTTTTACCTCTCTGTGCTCGCCTGAGCACCTTGGGACATTACATCAACCTGTGGCTCTACCTCTAAGCTCTGCCAGGCCTTATGGGAGGGATATGCCGTGTGTGGAAGGCTCTGAGCCCAGAAAAATAAGCAGTGCCATGGTGGAATCATGACCTCTTAGGAAGGTCACCTCATGCCAGGGGCGGGCAACGGGGAGCTGAGTTTTTTAAAGACTCAGCCTGAATAACAAAGCCTTCCTTGGCAGACCTGGCCAAGGGAGGGGTGTCTGGTGTAGCAGCAGCTCTCGCTCAGTGCTCTGCAGGCGCTTTCCTGGTGATCTGTGGGCATGTGGAGGTACCAAAGGTGCCTGGATCTGAGGCAAATGCCTTTTCTCACAATGATGGGAGGAAGAGCAGAGGGATCTCAGATGGCTCCTCGGGGAATGGGGCTGGGTTATTGACTCTCTCTTCTGCCCTGGCTAGCCTGGAAGAAGACTTCATCACCTGGAGAGAGCAGTTCTGGCCAGCAGTGTGTGAGCACTTCGGGGTGGAGGCTACAGGAGAAGAGTCCAGGTGGGTTTGTCAGCAGCTCCCTTGGGGTGTCAGAGACTGGCCACCTCTGGCTGCTAGCTGTGCCACCAGCCCTGGGCTGCTGTTCCCTTTCCTCTGCACTCCTCCCCTTCCAGACTGGAGGAGGGCACAAGTGAAGTAGAACAGGGATGTTGGGCCTGAGCCCATCCTGGTGTGAGTTTGAGCCCAGCTCTGGGTTCCTGTTCCGAGTGGGGAGGTGATGGGTTTGGCTCCTTTGGGGATGGCTGTGCTGGCTGTGAGGCTCCAGGGAGGCTGAGGGTTCCCCTTGCTTTGGGCTTTCTGCCTGGTCCCTCGTGTCTCAAGAGGGACCAAGGGCTGGGATTTGCATTTGTTTTTGAGCTGCAGCAAATCCAGCGAAGGAGATGGTTCCAGCTGCACCTTGTGGGTTCCAGTTTGACTTTTTCCTCTCCCCTTTCCCCCCCCAGCATCCGGCAGTACGAGCTGGTGGTGCACACGGATGTGAACATGAACAGAGTCTACACGGGGGAGATGGGCCGGCTCAAGAGCTACGAGAACCAGAAGCCGTGAGTGCCAAACCTCCTGGGCAGGGTGTGCACGGGGCAGGTCTTGACTGATGGCTCCTTGATGTTTCTAAGAGCACCTGCTGTGCAGGCGGTGCCATTTCTGCAGCACAGCACGTCTCTGCCCGAGAGAAACGGGCTCAGATCTCCACTGGGACTCTGAGATTCCCCAATTAATGAATCATTCGTGGTGAGGAGATGGCTGTGGTCACGTGTGCTGTTTGGCTGCTACATCCACAGCAGCTGTCCTGAGCCTTTCCTTGCCTGGAGTGGCCAGTGCATGATGGCTGCTGGCAGTATTGCTGTGGGGAGATGAGCTTTAAAAATTCATTCCAGCCTGAAATATTTCTCTGAGATGTGACAGTCCCTCCAGTCCAGTTCTCTGTCATGTGTCCTTAATGGGACAGAAGCTGTTGGCTGCTGGGCTGTGCTGAGAAGGAAAAGGATCTGTTTTCTGTGCCAGTGTGGGGAGCAGCAGGATCATAATTTGGTGTGTGCTGTGGCGCAGTGTGCTTTGGAGCAGGAACCAAATCATGGGAGCCTGCTCTGGAGGCAGAGGGAACATGCCTGGATACAAGGAGCTCCATGAGCCTGCAGGAGAGTGACCAGAGGGCCTTTGTCTTTCCTTCCAGCCCGTTTGATGCCAAGAACCCCTTCCTGGCTCAGGTTACGGAGAACCGCAAGCTGAACGAGGGTGGAGAGCGACACTTGATGCACCTGGAGCTGGATATCTCCAATTCCAAAATCAGGTAGTTCCCTGGGGGAGACTGCTCCTCTGTTTCATCAGGAGCAAAGAACAAGGATGTGGCACCAGCCTCATCCAGCACTTCAGAAGGGGGCCTTGCTCCTTAACACTGCCCCTCTGGGCTTCTGTCCCAGGTACCCCCTGTCAGGACTTGCTCCCACCTTTTGCACTGCTTTGGGTCCATCCCACCCCACGTCCCTGTCCTACCTGAGCGGTCCCAGCTGCAAGAATTCTCTAGGAGTCACTCAGTGAATGAGAGGGCAGCTGAGCTGTGAGAGAAGGGAGAGTTTGGGCATTGCTCTTGCTTGTGTTTGCCTGGCTTAGCTGTACAAGCACAGGGGGAGTAAAGCCCTGTTCTTAAAACCCTCTCACTGGCTTAAATTCCTTAAATTGTTAGGAGGTCATGAATCCAGGTGGCTTAACAGAACAGCTGCAGAGGTTTTGAGGAGCTCTGCTGTGTTCTGTCGGGAAATTGACCTGTCCTTCCTGGAACTCTGGCAAAACTGCTGTCACCTGGGAGGTCCCTTGTGAAAACCCTGGGAAACCGCGATCCCACAATGCTGGCTCTGTGGATCCTGATGGTGCAGGTCCTGGGCATCAGGCCTCAGTGTTGTCCCGCTGCCTCTTGCACCAGCCCCCTTGTCTTCTGGCTGAGCTGCTGGGGGTGGTCACGCAGCGGTGCAGGTGTTCCACGTGCTCTGCTCCTGCTCTCTGCCAGGTACGAGTCCGGGGACCACGTGGCCGTGTACCCAGCCAACGACTCCTCCCTGGTGAACCAGATTGGTGAGATCCTGGGCACGGATCTGGACACTGTCATGTCCCTAAACAACTTGGACGGTGAGTATGGGTGACCCCTGAGGGTCAGCAGTTCTCCTTCAGCTGTGGCCTCTGCCCTTCACCCTCAGATCCCGTGGGGCACCTCCACATGTCCCACAGCCACTCTCAGTGCTGTGCTGTTTTAGCAGGGGCTCAGAGCCTGCCTGCTGAGAGCAGCTGAATGAGTCAGTTGTGAAATGTGCTTAGTGAGCCCATTCAACAACAAATTATGTAACAGCACACTCCTAATTGCAAAGCATCAACCCACCAGAGCATCCTTCAGCAGCCCTGCAGCTCCTCAGAGCCCTGAGTGTGTGAGATGTTCTTATTCAGTCCTGGGACTGAATTCTTATTCAGGCTTGAGGACTGCCAGGAGCCAGCACTTGTGCTGATCCAAAGAGCTCTTCCTGGGCAGCATTCCCAGCAGAGCCGGCCTCTGGCAGCAGGGAGATGGCAGCTGCTGCCCATTGCACTCCTGGAGCAGCACAGCCGGACCTGAGGCATCAGATGTGCTGGCCCAGAAGCCTGAGAGAGCCCCTGGTTTCTTGAGAGGAAGTGGATTTAATGCCCTGCTGGAGCCTGTGGGCCCCTGTGCAGTGTCCTGTGCTGAGCAGCCTCACGCTGTCATTCCTGTCCCTTATGGACCTCTCAAGGCTGAACAGAATGGCTCCAGCCTTGGCTGCTGGCACAGCTGTACGTGGCTGACACAGCCTAAGGACACTTCTGAGGCCAGATCTAATGGAAGTGTGTGTGCCTGAGGCCAGATTAGCCGTGGAGGGCAGCCCCTGCTCAGCCTGGGGGTTTGCTGGGCTGTGCGTGGACGTCTCGGGGCAGGGAGCCCGCTGGGGAACACAGGGTGTATTTTTTTTTTTGCTGCTAAACTGTCAGGCAGCCTCTGTGAAACACAAAATGGGCTGCTGGGAGATGCAGCTACCTGGGGAGGGAGGTAATTCAGTGTGGAGCTGGGGCTCTGACCCACAGGCTGCTCTGTCTCCAGCCCCTCACTGTGTGTCGCAGCCGGCACGAAACCTCTTAACACAACAGCGTGAGGTGGATGATTTTAAACTTTGCTTCCTCTCCCGCTTCTCCAGAGGAATCCAACAAGAAGCATCCCTTCCCCTGCCCCACGTCGTACCGGACAGCCCTGACCTATTACCTGGACATCACCAACCCTCCCCGCACCAACGTCCTGTACGAGCTGGCCCAGTACGCCACGGACGCCGGCGAGCAGGAGCGCCTCCGCAAAATGGCCTCATCCGCCGCCGAGGGCAAGGTGGGAGCGCTTCCCTGCCCGGCTGGGGAGCTGAGAGATCCCCAAAAGGCACCCAGAGAGCCGAGGGGGGTGTTTGCCGGCCGTGTGGGGAGGTTGTCACGCTGTGTTTGCCCGCAGGCGCTGTACCTCAGCTGGGTGGTGGAGGCCCGCAGGAACATCCTGGCCATCCTGCAGGACATGCCCTCCCTGCGCCCCCCCATCGACCACCTGTGCGAGCTCCTGCCCCGCCTGCAGGCCCGCTACTACTCCATCGCCTCCTCCTCCAAGGTGGGTGTGCTTCCAGCTGGGAATGTGGCTGTGCAGCTCCCCTCAGCTGGGAGCTGGGCACGGGGAGCTTCTCCTGGTGACATTTGTGAGGAGCAGATTTAGTGATCTCCATGCATGGAGTTATCCCAGCTTCCCACAGAGTCTGGGGAGAGTGCCACGCTGCAGCCAGCTGTGCTGCGATACCATCACACTCCTCTTTGCCCGTTTGCCTGGCAAGGTGGCATTTTAGGGGCTGGTCAAAAGTCGCTCCTTGTGCCTGAAGCCCTGAGGTTGTTGGCAATATCCAGGGAAGCTCAGTGGTCCTGTGATGAGTTGAGGACAAGGCAGGAGCCCCATGAGGGGCACGCAGGGAGGAATAACTGTCCCAGTGTTAACATTAGGTTAAACTTCTCCCCGTTCCTAAGCACAAGGAAGCAGTGTGGGGTTGCCAGGGCTCCTTCTCTGCCTGGTGCCAGCCTCTCTTCCCTGCAGGTTCATCCCAACTCCATCCACATCTGTGCCGTGACGGTGGAGTACGAGACCAAGACAGGCCGCCTGAACAAAGGGGTGGCTACCAACTGGCTCAAGAACAAGGTGCCTGACCAGAACGGGAGCAGCTCCCTGGTGCCCATGTACGTCCGGAAGTCGCAGTTCCGGCTGCCCTTCAAGCCCAGCACACCCGTGATCATGATCGGGCCGGGCACTGGCATCGCCCCCTTCATCGGCTTCATCCAGGAACGCGCCTGGCTGAAGCAGCAAGGTGAGTGCCCAGGGGCTCCCCTGAGGGCTGGAGCTGCTGCAGGACTCAGTGGGTGCCTCCAAACTGTTGCTGGTGGGCCCAGCCAAAAGCAGAGAGGTGGGGCAGGGCGAACAGCAGCCGAGTGGTTTTGCCCACAGGAGGTTGCTTGGTCCTTCTCTCGGCCGTGGAGGATGTTTGGGGGCGGATAGAGCTGAGACAGTTCTCTGACGTCTGCAACCACCACACCTCCAAATAAGCACGGTCAAGTCACTCAGACTCGATTCTAAAGCCTGTGGCCACTTCTGGGAATCAGCCCTGAGCTTCCCCTTATAATCAGAAGCTGTTGTGCTGATGCCTGAAAAGGCCAAGCTGGAAACAGAGACTAGCCAGGAGTAAGGGAATAAAGGTGGATATTTATTGGAAAGGCCTTCAGAGGCACACCCTGGGCAGGCCAAAGGCTGCACCCAAGACAGATGACAAGTCACATGTTCTTCACACCTTTTATAGGTTTGGTCCATTTGCACATCAGCATAAATTCACCAATTAAACTTTAGCTAATGATGGAACTGCCCCTCAGCTCGCCCCCCTTCTCAAGGTGCTGGGTTACACATTTTGGGCCTGGGACGGGCTGGGTGTCCTTGCAGAGCAGGCCTGGAGAGGCTTTGTTATGTCTGTGTGAGCATGAGAGAGCAGCAGCTGACAGGCTGCAAGGCAGCTCAGAGTCACACACTGGGAATGCAGAATTTGAAAAAATATAGGAGTTAAAACCTAAGGCTGCGAGCCCAGCAGAGGGGAGAGCACAGGGTTGGGGGCTGCTGGGGGTGGCAGGACAAGGGAGGTGGGGGCAGGCAGGGCCCAGCTGATGGGGGCTGTGTGACCCTGCAGGCAAAGAGGTGGGCCAGACGGTGCTGTACTACGGCTGCCGCCACGAGCACGAGGACTACCTGTACCGGGAGGAGCTGGCCCGCTTCCAGAAGGAGGGAGTCCTCACCCAGCTCAACGTGGCCTTCTCCAGGGACCAGGCTGAGAAGGTACCACACTGCTCCCCTTGCCACTTGTTCCTGCTGCCCACCATCCCTCCCACGGCGGGCAGGAGCACCCAGCACTTCCCCTGTCTCCCAGAGCCGTGAGCACGGCCTTGGCTTCCCCCCCCTCTCCGAGGCCTGTGGTGTGGGGGCTCTCTGCCCCTCTCTCCTGACTCTCACCTTGTTCCCTGCCAGGTTTACGTCCAGCACTTACTGAAGAAGAACAAGGAAGGCGTCTGGAAGCTGATTGACGAGGGGATGGCTCATATCTATGTGTGCGGGTAGGTCTAGGGGCAGGACAGGGGTTTGGGGGCAGTGCTCCCATTCTCAGGAAAAGGAGCGTGACTCAGTTTCCCCAGCTGTGCCTTACAAGCCCTGGGAGGGTTGTGCTGTCCTGGTTCTGGGGAGGGCAGGGGGGCCAGGGTGAGCACACCCTCTGTGCAGGGGGGAGGTGACAGCGCTGTGTAGCTCTGCTGTGGCGTCTCACTCGCGCTCCCCGTTTGCAGCGACGCCCGGAACATGGCCCGGGACGTGCAGAACACCTTCTACGAGATCGTGTCCGAGTTCGGGAGCATGAGCCAGCCCCAGGCCGTGGACTATGTAAAGAAACTGATGACAAAGGGCCGCTACTCCCTGGACGTGTGGAGCTAAGAGCGGGGCAGGCGGGGCCGGGGAGAGGACGGTCCCAGGCGCGGGCCAGGGGAGCTGGGAAGTGCCCTCCCACCTGCTGCTGCTCCGGGTGACGGTGTCATCCCCAGCCCGCAGCTACCCCGGTGTGGCTCCCAACCCTTCCCAGGCCTCAGCGGCCCCTCGGGGCAGGCTGTGGAGCCAGGGGGTGGAAAGGGTTGAGAGGGGCAGGGGGGTAGCTCAGGCTGCTGTCGGGGTGCCACCAGCACCTCGGGGTGCACCCCGTGGCACCAGCGTTTGCCTTGAGGCCAGGGACATCAGGGACGCCAGGGACACAGACCCACCCTGTGGGGCAGGAGGGACGGACACTGCCAGGGAGCTCCGGGCTCCTTCCCTGAACACGAGGTGTTGGGCTGGAGCCCACCCTGGCCTGCAGCGACAGCAGAGGGGGGTGCAGGGGCTGTGCTCGGGCTGGGCTTTTGAGGCTTTGCCTCTCTCCTGCCACCCCTGCTGGCCCTTCTGCAGGGCGTGGGGCTGGCAGCTGGCTCTGGGCACAGAGCTGTCCCGTGGCCATCCCGCTCCAGCCCCGCTCCAGCACCAGCGGGACGGGGGCGGCTCCTCTCCCTCGGGAACGCACCCGGTTTGGGAGGCGGGGTCTCCATCGGGCCCTGCTCGCTCCCCCGAGCCCAGCCCCTCCCTCACGCCGTGTACGGTCATTTTTTTAAATACTGTTTTTATTTTGAACATCTTTGTGATTTAAGCATGGGAAAAAAAAAAAAAAAAAACCACAACAGAAAAACCAGACTTTCAGGCTGTCCAATGATTGTAAATTATTTAAATACATTTGCCCTTGGAATAAAAATACTGTGTCTGGAGTTTGCTTCCTGCATTCTCTCTGCGCAGCCAGAGGGAAGAGGGAGGCAGGAGCAATGGATGGGAACTGGGAGGAAATTTGGGGATGTGGTGGCAGCTCTGGGTTTAGGCTGAGCTGGGGGCAGCCCCTCCCCTGAGTGCTGGGCTCTGGGAGGGGAGGGAGGATGGCAGTGGGGGGCTCTGGACTGGGGTGCAGCTGTGCCCACCCAGCTCTTTGGTTCTTCCAGAGCTCCCCGTGCTGGTACAGGATCTCTCTTCCCCACCTGCAGGGACACTGAGGTCCTGCTGGGCTCCTTGGGTGGCCACAGCTCTGGCCACAGCCTGTGCAGGCTGGGGTGCCACAGGACAGACCCCAGACTGCTGGAAGGGCACAGGGAGATGACTTTTCATAGAATCATGGGCTCATTTAGGCTGGAAAACCCCTCCAAATCATTGAGTTATCCCTTAACCTGGCACTGCCAAACCCACCGCTCAAGCCTGTCCCCAAGTGCCACATCTACATGGCTTTTAAATCCCTGCAGGGATGGTGACTCCACAGCTGCCTCTGTCAGGGCCTGACAACCCTTCTTTGTGAAGACATTTTCCTTAACAGCCCATCTAAACCTCCCCTGGTGCAACTTGAGGCTGTTTCCT
>VXBT01005851.1:310097-347093 GCA_013400235.1 Oriolus oriolus | reverse complement strand
GTTTTCCCAGTGAATTTTCCCAGTGGGTTTCCCCCGCCTTCCCCTCCAGCATGGAGTTCGCCGAGCTGATCAAGACCCCCCGAGCCGATAACGTGGCGCTGCACCGCCCGTTCCACCCGGCCGTGGAGGGGACGCTGTGTCTGACCGGCCACCACCTCATCTTCTCGTCCCGGCGCCAGGACAACGCCGAGGAGCTGTGGCTGCTGCACTCCAACATCGACTCCATCGAGAAAAGGTGATGCTTCCCTTCTCCCCTGCCTGCCCATCCCTAATCCCATCCCTAGTGCCTTGTCTCGTGGTTGGGAAGCGGTTGGAAGGGTTGGCTGGCACCTCAGCTGTCCCAAATCCAGGTGTGGGGAGCAGGAAGGATGCTCTGGGCGTAAACATTGCCCTAAGCTGTGCCCGGGGAGGCTCAGGTTGGGCATCACGAGGAATTTCTTCACAGAAAGGGTGATTAAACATTGGAATAGCCGGGGGGGCTTGGAGTCCCCATCCCTGGAGGTGTCACTCAGTGCTCTGGGCTGGTGACAAGGTGGGGATCGGGCACAGGCTGGACTCAGTGATCCTTTTCCAACCTCAGTGATTCTCTCAGGGCCCAGGGCAGGGCTCCCATTCTGGCTGGATATTCATGTTTGATGTTGCATCTCAAAGGTTGATTTTTTTTTGGTCATGTAGAGCGTCAGAATTTTTGTGTTTAACAAGTTTTGCTCTGTGTTCCTTGTTCAGCTCAACAGCATCATCCCTCACCTCTGCAGCTGCTTGTGGCAATCAATAGCCCTGTAACAATCTGCTTTTTGTGGTGAAGCTGAGTTGTAGCTGCAGAGCTCCATATTTTTTCTTGCCCATCCCCCTTTTATTACAGAGACTTCAGAGATTTATCCTTTTCCCCCTCATTTCTGCTTTACCTGCACCATTGCCCCTCATCGAGGTCCGCCCCATCTCACCTGGGCATTGTCTTCTGCTCCCTCACCTTGGTCCTTTTTTCAGCTTGGTGGTAATACTTCATTTTTATATTAATTACAAAATCCTTCCCCTGTCTTTAATGCCTTTTAAGGAAATCTGGCAGAACAGAATCCCTTTCTGCCAGCAAGACTGGAAAAGTCAGGCAGCAGAAATTAAACAAAGCACGGATTCTGGAACGGGGGAGTTGCTGGATGCTGATTAAGTTTGTTGCTGATTAAGTTTGTTGCTGATTAAGTTTGTTGCCAATTTCCCTGAGTGTTTCTGAGAGAGAAAAGGAGCAGAGGGGTGGAAACCCCAGGGAATTCCTTCCCATGCTCAGTCCTCAGAGTGGTTTGGCCCCACCCCTGTTGCTCCTTGTACTAAACCAGCCATAACTCCATTTTGAAAATTAATATTTACAAGCCTTTCTTTCTTTTAAAAAAAATTTTAAATGAGTTTAGCAGCAGTTCCGGTGTAAGCAAATCCCAAATAGTCAGGGAACATGGAGCTCTGAGGAGGGAGTAGTGCACTGCTGGCTCAGGATGTGATTTACAACAGGTTTACTCTCAGCCCTTATTTTCCAGAGCAGGCCCTGAAAGTTGTTTTGTGTGACTGCAGTGAAACTTGGCGTGTAAAGGGATAACAGGAATTTCTCCATGCTGGAGAGAATGGCTGTAGGCAGGGTTAAAGATCCAGCTGGGTGCTGCTTCAGGTTCTTAGTGCACAACCTTGTGCCAGGTTCAGAGAGTCTCTTCTCCCATTTAATTATCTGAAGGTTTTTTTAATACAAAATGGTGTTTTCCCTAAATATCAGAGGATCAAGCTGCTCCTTGAACTTTTGTAGCTCTTTAAGTGACTGAAATGTGACTGGTGAAGGCTCTGAGCTGTGTTTGCTGTGTGAGCAGAGGCTTTTCTGGGGGATAACCTTCGCTGCCCTGAGGTCTCCAGAGCAAATCGTGGCACTGCAGGTGTCAGACACCAAACTTTCCTGCTAAATCATAAATCCCAGAAGGGGTGGGGTTGGAAGGGACCTTTAAGCTCATCTCATTCCATGGGCAGGGACACCTTCCACTAGCCCAGGTGGCTCCAAGCCCCATCCAGCCTGGCCTTGGACACTTCCAGGGATCCAGGGGCAGCCACAGCTTCTCTGGGCACCCTGTGCCAGGGCCTCCCCACCCTCACAGTGGTGTAATATTTGTCATGTAATACCTCCACTCCCAGCCACAGCAAAAGGATGGAATAAATGAAAATAAAACCAAACTTGCAAATGGCAAATGATGAGTTTTTATAATGGGATTTATGATTTAACAGGTTTGTTTCTTTATTTTCTCGAAAGGCTCCGCTGCAGACAAACTGCCACTAATGGAGATTTGCCTTATAGGAAGAGCTGTGACGCTTCCCCTGCCTTAGAGGATCCTGTGTTTATGGGACTCTTATTTCCTGTCCTGCTGTAGGTTCGTGGGCTCCTTGGGCACCATTGTCATAAAATGCAAAGACCTGAGGATTATCCAGCTGGACATCCCAGGGATGGAGGAGTGTCTGAACATCGCCAGCTCCATCGAGGTGAGGAGCCATCAGCCAGATGATGTGAAAATGTGATCAACCAGAGGAGGTGAAACCATCAGCCAGAAAACCTGCAGGCCTTGAGCTCACCTCAGCCTTAACCCACTTTTTTTTTTTTCCGGTTAGGAAGGTTTTCATTCATGTTTTGGAAAGCAAAGGGGAATCTGGAATACTTCACGTGGGGTTGTGGAGTATTTCCCAGAGGTTTTGGACTCCCCATCCCTGGAAGTGTCCCAGGCCAGGTTGGATGGGGCTTGGAACAACCTGGGATAGTGGGAGGTGTCCCTGCCCATGGCAGGGGGTGGAACCAGATGATCTTTAAGGCTCCTTCCAGCCCCCACCTGTAATTCCATGATTTCTCTTGTCCACACAGGCACTTTCCACCCTGGATTCAGTCACCCTCATGTATCCCTTCTTCTACCGGCCCATGTTTGAGGTCCTGGAAGATGGATGGTCCTCTTTTCTGCTGGAACAAGAGTTTGAGCTCCTCAGTTCAGTGGTGAGTGGGCTTTGAGGGATTTGCCCCGGCACTCAGATATCCTGTGAGCTATTTCATCCAGCAGTGGCTGGTCTGGAAATCCTGGATGGTTAAAAATCCATCTGGTGCCTGGGTGAGAAGCGAGTGTTGTTGAAATATTCCCTCTGCAACATCAGACATTTGTTTGCTGTTTCACCTTGTACAAGAGAGGGTTAGAGGCCTTTTTCAGGAAATCACAAAGGTAGGAAATGTTTTTGGCCTTTGGGGATGATTCTCTAATTGGAAGAACAAATTGAAATCCTTTGGCCTGGGTTTGTTGTTCTTAACTTTGATCTGGAGTGGAGTGAGATGAATCTTTGTCAAACCCTTCACTGAAATCACATTGGTTTAAGAAAATTGCTCTTTAGGAGCAATGAAGATGCCCAGTTTGAAACACTTTTTCCTTTAGCTGATGCTGGGGAAATATTCAGGAGGTTCAGAGAGCAGAAAACTTCCAGTCCTCTTTTTCCAGGTGCTGCTGAGCACATTGATTTTATTTTGGTACCTGAAGGGTAGGAATCCTTGTGGCATTGCCTGTTGTGTCTCTTACTCAAATTTCCTTTTAGGATGCTGGATTTGGTAGAGTGGAAACTATCTTGGGTGCAGGAGCCTGTTTTAATAATTCCTTGGGTTTGCATCTCTGTGTTCCAGGCCTTTGTTTTACATCCACTCTGTGCTCTTGCTCCATCAGCTCAGGTTTCTGAGCCCACATCCATTAATGCAGCATCCAAGAACATTGATTTTTTTTTTCTTTTTTTTTTTTTTTGTTTTTATCTGCAGCCCAGCTTGTCTGCAGCCTGTATCACTTCCTGGCTCTGAGTAATAACTGAATAATGTGATCAGCTTGACCAAATTCGGTTGATGAAATCACCAGAAAATTAAAGGGGTTCAGCGGCCTTGCTATTTCTGTCTCATGATTAAAGCACTCTCATGTGCCTTCTCTCCCTCTGCCATCCAGAGACAGACCAACTGTCTGTTACCATACCCAGCACACGGATCCACTGATGTGCTGCTTTCTTCCTTATTTTTTTCAGGGATTTAAAGCTGCATGTGTCAATCCCTTGCCTTTCTGAACATGTTCTCCTTGTAAGAATTACGTTTAAAAACCTCATTGCTTTTTAGCACCACGTTTCCAGGGCAATCATTCATTCCTTTTAAATCTCCACGTCTGCCAGCTGTTGATTAATTCTTGGCTTTTTCACCCAAAACTTCACATTTTGAACAAAATGGTGTCAAAAGCCACCTTCCAATGATTTACATCTCCTGAGCAACAGATAAATGTCTTGTTGACCAAATAATTCTTGTTCTGTGATGACATTGCCTTGTGTGACAGGCTGGAACAAGGAAATGGCTGATCTAAATCTTTCTCCCAGAAGTCAAATGAGTAGAACTCCAAAGGTTCCTGCCTCTGCTAAATCATCCACCTGGATCTGTACCTTCCCCAACACCGTAACAAGTCAAAAACTGGATTTCACCCACCCTACAGCTCTAGTAATGTGTTAATTCCACATTTATCTGCTACAGGAGAGTTGTTTTCAAACATTGCCAGATTCTCTAATGGCAAAGTGAAGTGTAGAAGTTAATATTTTTTTTTAAAGTTCGGTAATACTTTAAATATTTAGATAATATAATATGTAATTTGTATTCTTCACTGCACCGTGAGGGGCTGAGTGGAATTCAGAGTATGTGCAGGGGTTCATATTTTCTCAGTCAGAGGAGAGCCAAGAGGTTTCTCTTCTGCCAAATTCCACAACTGCAGGACACTGCAAACTAATTCTGGAAATTCAGTTTCCTGAAATGAAGAGAAGAGATCATGAGAAGTTTGTACACTGACAGTATAATTACCAAAAAGGTATTTTGTTGCCAAAAAAAATCAGTTACTTACTTCTCTTTTTCTTTCCCCCTTTATTCCTTTTTCTTTCCTCTTTTCTTTCCCTCCTTTGTTCTTTTTCTTTACCCCTTCCCTCTTTTTTCTTCTCCCTGCCCTCTTTTTTCTCCCTTCCTCTTTTTTTCTTTCTCCCTTTTTCTCTTATTCTTCTTTCCCCCCTTTCTCTCTTTTTTCTTTCTCCCCTTTTTCTGTCCCTGTCTTTTTCTCTCTTTTCTTTCCTTTCCCCTCCCCTTTTTCTCTGTTTTCTTTCTCTTTTTAGCAGGAAAGATCTCAGGGTTCTGAACAATTCAGTTGTGCTTCATCTTTATATTGGAGCTTCTTTAAAAAGCAGAATTTTCTGGGTTTGGCTCAGGTTACAGTGGTACTTGTGAGCCATATTTTGCTCTTTTCAGACAAGCATCAACCTTCACATCCGTTCTGCTCCTTGTCCATGCACAATCAGGTCCCAGCAGGGCTTGTTCCTTGGGAATGGCCTCTGGCATTGCTGCTTTGCAGGATCTCCCAAGGGCCACGCTGGGTTTTGACTTTTTTTTTTTTTAAGGCCTGTTGGTAGAGCTTGACTTGTTTCCCAGTGTTTTGTGGAAAACAACTTCTCCTGCCAATTTTAAGTTTTAGGAGGAAGGGTAGCTTGGACATTTGGGAATCAATATCTCCATAAACAAATATTAGGACAAGAAAAGTAGAAATCCAAGGGTTGATCCTGCCCTGGGTTTGAGAATCGCTCCTTTCTTTTTTCTTTGGAGTTCTCTCTCCTTTCTGCTCAGCCCTCATCCCTTCGCTGCTTTTATCCTTGACTTTTTTGATTCCTAAAAGCTCAGATGTCTTGCTGGGAGAATTCAACATTCCCTTTGCACTCCCTGAGTTTCACACAGCACAATAACCTGGCGATGGCTGAAGGTGAGGTCTCCCTTCATCCCTTTCCCTGCGGTCCTTCTGCTTCCTCTGCTGCTGCCTCACTCTTCCAGTTACCGATGGCTCTTTTTGCTTCCCAGTTCCAGCCAGGCCTCAGTTAAAGGGGGTTGGTTTGGGCAGTCTGGAGCTGGCAGTGCAGAGGTTAATGGGGTCTCTGCAGCACGAGCTGTTGGAGGGAGGACAAATGGTGCCAAGTGCTGCCTGGCTCCTGCTCCTTCCCGTGGAAATTGCACCGGGATGGCATAACGGGATCATCTGTCTGTGCTGTACCTGGGGAGCAGAGCAGGCTGTGGGCAGCGTTAAATTACCAGAGTGGGAGATAAATCAGGTGCTGCTCTTCCATTCCTTTCCATACTGGTGGTGCCAGTGACAGCCAGTCTCAAACATTCCACAGAGTTCTGGTTTTGCCTTCTCCACATCCTGTGTGGCAGTGGGGTTTTTATCAGTTTGATGTTCCAGATCCATGCGTATTTTTTCATGGTAATCAAATTGCACACCACACCATAAACACAGACACCCCAAAAACCCTGTTAACAATCCCATTGCTGGTGCATTAAAACTGGAACTGTGACCAGCCCCATCCCTTTTGTGACCCAGAACTTTTCATCTCTGCTCGTAACACGATGGCCAGAGGCAATTTGACTTTGCATCTGGGAGAAGCTCTGCTTTTTGTAAAATGGAGCTGTTCAGAGGAGCTGTTTGGAGGCTAATGAATAATGAAATAAGGTTATAGCAGGGATGGTGCAAAACTGTCCAGCTGGGTCATGCACAAAGGCAGCAATTGCTGCTCTTGATGCTGATATTTATTTTTTCCCAGCATCTTCTTTTAGGCTGCCACCAAAAAGGACAATTTTCCTGTATCCTAAGCCACACCTCCCATGCCTTGGAGCTGCTGCTGCTGCTGAAACCATGTTGTGAGTCGGATCAGCTTGTTCAGCTGATGGAAAGGCTTCATTGCCAGAAAACATTCCTGAATTTATCCCAGTTTTCCCCTGGACCAGTGAGCCAGTCAGGTGGATTTGTATAAGCAGGTAGTAGTCAGGAGGTGTGTGGCCAGAGGTAGTAAGGGTCTGGAAGAAAGGAATTCTATCAAAGATGTGCAATTAATGCACATTAAACCGACAGACTTGAGTTGATGTAGGTTTTGTGTGTTTTGTCACAGCCTAATTTGGCTGCTGTGCTCTTCTCTCACTTTGTCCTACCTGCCTTATCCCTCTGCCTTTTTTGTCTGCCTCAAACTTTCCTTCAGCTCAGATGAGCAGAGGATTTATGCATCTCTGAGGTATCTCCCTGCTGCAGAATCTCCACACTGACCTTTTTCCCTGAGCTGGAGCCAAGGCCTGTGTGTGACCCTGGGTATCAGGTAGCTGGAATTCTCACACCAAGTGCCTGTGAGGTGTCACATTCAGCACTTCTTTCCCAAGGCTTTGACTGCTGGAAGCTGGAGAAGTTACATAACAGGAGCTCATGCTGAGCCCTTGGTGCTTGGCTGCTTCCAGAAGGTGCTTTTGGAGCAAGAGCTGCAGCTGAGCCCACAGAAAAGTACAAAGCTGGAGATGTTTAAATTGAAATTTTAACCTCAAAGCAGCTTCAGCATCTGGAGTTGGTAGAAATTCTTGCCTTTCTTGGCCACCTTTGTCTTGTGAACTCTTCTTTCAGCACAGATGGAAGGTTGGGCCCATATTCCCTGTATCTAAATGAACTTTTTTGCCCTCTTGTTGTGGGAATACATTTCTCTGTGGGGTCTCCCCTTGCTGTCTGCTGTGCCTGTGAAATAATTTAAAGCCACAATCACCCATTTCTGCCCACATGGGCTTATTTTGTGCTGTTTGAGGATGTGGATAAACCAGATGGGGAACTGTTGTTCAAGACCCAGAGGCACCTGATCACTTTTCCATTGCTTACGAGCTTTATCTGTGCTCCGGGGAGTGAGCTTCTGGGAGCTGCTGCAGGGAGGTGATTGCAGGGAGCACCAAGGGATGTGCTGGAAAAATTAGTGGGTCAACAGCCCTATAAATGGATACTTAAATCCTATAAATGGATACTTATTTTGTGGTGCAAACGGAACAGATCACAAATATGACTCCGTGTGTGCTTTATCCTGTGCATGGAAGTCTTTCTTCTCTGTTACCTCTCCCATATAATGTCTTTTCTGACCCAAAGCTGTGTTCTGGTGTTTTTCAGACCAATGAATGGCGTCTGAGCTGTGTCAACAAGGAGTTCTCTGTGTGTCCCTCCTACCCTCCAGTTGTCATTGTCCCCAAATGCATCGATGACGAAGCGCTCCGCAAAGTCGCCCTGTTCCGCCACGGCGGCCGCTTCCCCGTGCTGACCTACTACCACAAGAAAAATGGGATGGTGAGCTGGGCTTGAGGGGTGGTTGTGCCTGGAGGAAGTGTGGGAATCTGTTGGTTTCATGCTCTGGAATTAGCAGAGCTCTTGGTTTGTATTCCAGCTTCCTCAGCAAAGCCAGGTCTGGGTGTTGGAATGAGTAATCTCCATCCTAGAAATAGCCAGTAATCTGCTTGTTTGGGAATGTGCATGGCAGGGGCTTGCTCACAGCAGTAAGAGCAAGATGAGGCTTGTAAAGCCACTGCTGGCACCCTGACTGCCTGTGCCTGCCAACAGTTTTCATGGAAGGGATGGCAGGAGCCACATTGTCCTGTCTGTGAGCGGTGGGCCCTCGTCACAGCCGTGGTGGCAGCACAGCCAGCGCTGCTTCTGCTGTGTGACTGTGCAAGGAGGAGAAGGACAATCTGTTCTCTGAGCCTGGCAGGGTACCTCGGTTCAGGAGTAGCAAAGTCTTGGTCTTGCACAGGCTTTCTGACGAGCTGGAATCGAATGGAGTGACAGATACGTTGTAATTAAGAAATGCACGGTGTGAAACTGTTGGGTAATTGTGTCTCTTGCTGATGTAACCACTTCTGAGGGTGCTGGGATGTCCAACCTGCTGCTTTTAAACTTGATACAGTCTCCTCAAATGCTCTAATGCCTTCTCACCTCCTGTGGCCAACATTTGTAAGCCTTGAATTTGAACCTGTCTCGTCTGACTCAGAAGTACCTTGGGGTTTTCTTTGCTTTGCTTCAGAAGCAGCCATCCACCGACTCCATATCAGTTGTGCTTTTTGCTTTTTCTCAGCTCAGCTGAAAACCATTGAAGGAAGATTTTTGCTCAATTATCTCTCCAAATTGTGCATGTTTCAGGTGTGAGGAGTACAGCAGTATTTGCCTCAGAGTGTTGGAGCAGTGACAGTAATGCTGTCACTCATTGCCCTCCTGGCTCTGAGTTCTCAGCTGTACCTGGGGTTGCTGACTGGCTGCCCTCATGTTTTAGTTATGATTTGAGCTGCTGGGGTGCTTCTGAATTGAAAGGCATTTGCTAAAGAGAAAGTTCAGCTCGTCAGTCTGTGGACTTGAGGTTTATTAGCCCATCCATGGGGTAAAACTGTCACCTTTAACACATGAACGATTCGAGTGTTTTAAGAACAGAGTTGGGAAGAGACCTTGAAAATGACAATCCTGAAAAAGTTGGTTTCATAGAATCACAGGATGATTTTGGTTGAAAGGATCCTTAGAGACCATCTAGTTTCACCCCCCTGCCATAGGCGGGGATGCCTCTCACCAGCTCAGGCTGCTCAGGGCCCCATCCAACCTGGCCTTGAACACTTCCAGGGATTTATAACATTTCCAGGATTTATCAGGAGCCATCATCAGAAAGGCAGCTCAGTGGTTCACAAAGATGGTGCTTGAGGCATAACTGAAGGGACACAGCCTCTAAGATGATGCCTGGAATTTAAAACTTGCCCAGACAAATGATTGCTGGATTCAAGGATTTCTGGCTCAGTTTTAGATACATTCAGTCCTCGCGAGGGATCGAACTTAAAACAACTGAAGCACTCAGGGCAGGGCTTGGAGCTCAAGTGCTTGGTGCCTTCAGCCAGAATTCTCTCCACTTCCAGTGCCTCGCTGACGGTTTTGTGTCTCCCCAGGCGATGATGAGGAGCAGCCAGCCCCTGACGGGCACCAACGGGCGGCGCTGCAAGGAGGACGAGAAGCTGGTTAACGCCACGCTGCGCTCCGGCAGGCGCGGCTTCGTCATCGACACCCGGCCTCTGAATGTTGCCCAGCAGGCCAGGGCCAAGGGAGGGGGCTTTGAACAAGAAGTCCACTACCCCCAGTGGAGGAGGATTCACAAATATATTGAGAGGTGGGTGAAATCAATATATTGATTATATCAATTATTGAGCCCTGAGCTTGGCTGGGTTGCACTGGCAGAGCAGTGATACCTCCACAAAGTCCTTTTTCCGTTAAGAAGAGTTGTGTATCCTGGTTCCTGGCAACAGGGTTGTGTTCCTTCTATGGCAAAACCAGGATGTGTGGATGACAAGGGAATTTTTGATTTGGGTCCTTGTTCTGAGCAACCTGCTGCAGGTTTCAGCCATCAGGCATCTCCCTGTGCTGTTTCTTTTCCTGACCATCTATAGCCACATTCCAGCCTTCCTGTGTTCCCCTTGGCACAAGAAGGAGCAGGTACCTTGCCAGAAAACTTCTGCAGGGGACTATTTGTTCTGTGGCTGTCACACTCCTCTTATCCAGAGGATTTGTCCAGAGAAGCTGTGGCTGCCTCATCTCTGGAAGTGTCCGAGGCCAGGTTGGACGGGGCTTGGAGCAACCTGGGATAGTGGAAGGTGACCCTGCTCATGGCAGGGGTTGGAATGAGATGAGCTTTAAGGTCCCTCCCAACCCAAACCATTCCATGATTCTGTGATCCAGTACTTTTCTCTGTACATCTAATATTGTTCAGTCATTTGCAGACAAGATACTTAATTAAACAGATTTTAGTCTGTCCTTGTTCAGCTTCTCTTAAGGCTTAATTTTGGGGAATCCTTCTGCACAGACATGCAGTAATGTTACTGGAGCTGTGGGCCAGCTTTTGAGGAGTTAAATAAGAAATTTCCTGGTGCGTACTTGAAGTGTTTGGTTTTGCTTGTAAAGATTTTCTGTGAACTTAAATTTGTTGCTGATTATTTACAGCATCAGAGAGAGAGGAATGAATAAACACAATATACAAACACTAAATAATCCATGGCCTCATTCCTATGCCACTGCTTGTGCTTTCAACAATATTTTCCTTTTCCCAAAGGTTTAATATCCTGCAGGAGAGCTTCATCAAGCTGGTGGAAGCTTGCAACGACCAGTCACACAACATGGACCGCTGGCTCAGTAAACTGGAGGCTTCCAACTGGCTCACTCACATCAAGGAGCTGCTGACTGCAGCTTGCCTGGCTGCTCAGTGCATTGACAGGTAAATTCCTGCAGAAAGTCTTGGGTTGCTCATTCACTGGTTACCGATTGCTCATTAAGTACCTCTGGCACTGTCAGTAACTGCCCGCCATGGTCTGGCTCACTTGTGCCCACGGAAGGTTCTGTTTCCTCGTGGTGAAGGAATGTTCCTCCGATAAATCAGGAGGAGGGAGGAAATCTAGGTTAAGAAAAGGTTTTGGATCATGTGGTTAAGGTGTATTCCTGTGTCTGTTGCAGCCAAGCTAATTTAGAGAGTTTTATTGAAGGTTTGGGTTAAAATGGGCCCATCTGGAGTGCTGTTTGATGGCCTGGAAAAGGGGACACTGAGTTGTTTTCTTTCTTCAAGAAGTCTTTTTTTTCTGTTCAGCTGCAAATTTCCAGTACCTCACCTGACTTCCAGAGGTTAAAACAATGTCATCTCCTTGTTTTCCCCAGGAATTGGTCCAGTGCTTTCCCCCTCTTATATTTTTATCCCCACAGCCTTTTCCAAGCAATCCTGTTCATCCCTTCTAAGTGCTTGTGACCTCTTTTAACCTGACATTTCTTTCACAAATGCTGCTGACTCAGCTGCCTCATGTTCAGACCTCAGGCTGCAGAGCCAGTGCTTGCTGTCAGGTGCCAGGGTTTGTCAGGCCAGATGCAGCAATCTAAAAGGGTTTTATCTGTGGCTCTGGGTGGGAGAAACCCATCCCAAAATTTAAGGAAAACCTGGCTTTTCATAGGAGCTGGGGAATGTGTTCTGCAGGCACACAAGCAGCTGAAATGCAGTCTCAGTGGTGAAACAGCACTGCTGCATTAAAATGGGAGCTCTGTGCTTTTTAAAAGCTCTGACAGTGCTGGTTTCATTACTGGCTGTGCCAGGAAAGGATTGCTCTGGATCAATAGTTTTATCTGGAATTCTTTCCTGCAAGCATGCAATGGGAAAGATCAGTGATGAAACCCTTCTGGCTTGTTGGGACAGTGGCTGATTTCATCATTCTTAACCTCAGCTTTGCTTTTTGTGTTTACCTGGAGCCATGGCAGGTCAGTTCCAGGTGCCTGACCTGCCTCACTCAGAGCCTGGAGGTCAGAGCTGGGCTGACAAGGAGAGTTCTGTTGTATTTTCCATGGGGAGGGAATGGCTGGGACAGATCTTTCAGCATCTTAAAGGTCTGAAAGATGAAAGGGGAAAATAATGTTAGAAAATTAGTGTAGGGAGGGAAGGTTTAGATTAAGTATTAGGGAGAAACTCTGTACAGTGGTGAGGCCCTGGCACAGGTTGCCCAGAGAAGCTGTGGCTGCCTCTGGATCCCTGGAAGTGTCCAAGGCCAGGTTGGACGGGGCTTGGAGCAACCTGGGATGGTGGAAGGTGTCCTTGTCCATGGCAGGGGGTGGAATGGGATGAGTTGCACTTCCAAGCTGTAACTCAGGGGTGCCAATCCTGAAGAGTGAGACCCACAAAGGAGATCTCACTGTGCACATCCTGACAGTGTGGGAAAGGGTCTGGATTTCCAGACTGCTCAGCAACTGAGCCTTTGGTGATGCATGTCCATGGTTACTGTGAGATCCATGTGGGATCCGTGTGGGATGGGGCTGTGCTGATGGTAAAGGGCCAGCAGAACCTCAGCGCTGGTGTCCATGGCAGCCACTGGGATGGGTTCTGCTCATTCACACTCTTATCCCTTCCCACCTTTTTGTTTCCCAGGGAAGGTGCTTCAGTGTTAGTCCACGGCAGCGAAGGAACTGATTCCACGCTCCAGGTCACTTCCCTGGCACAGATCATCCTGGATCCAAGGTGCAGGACCATCCGTGGCTTCGAGGCTCTTGTAGTGAGGGAGTGGCTGCAGGTGAGAAATACCCTGGCCAGAACAACAGCCTGTTCCAGAGACACTGGGGTTGGGAAATAGCCTGAGAGGCAGCCAGCAGGTTGGGCCTTGCTGCAGCCCTGCTGAGTGTGAGTGTCCTTTGTCCTAAAGAGCAGCATCATTACCTGAGTCATTTGTCCCTCTGGCACTCCTGGGGCCTCTGCCTCTCATGGCAAGTTTTTGATTTTGGGGAACTGCCTGTTTTGTGTGCTCAGGGTGGACATCTCTTATCAAGAATGCTCTGGGTTGGAAGGCACCTTAAAGCTCATCTCATTCCAACCCCCTGCCATGGGCAGGGACACTTTCTACTGGACCAGGTTTCATCTTTTCCATCTCATTAGAGAAAACTGTTCAGACTACACCACAAAACCTGAGTTGTGCTCTTTGTACGTTTGCAGTCTGGTCCTCCAGTGCGCCCACCCCAGCTTGTTCCTGCTCACGTTCTCTGACCAAACACAGCCTGGGAAAGGCAGGGAAATTGGTCACAGAGTCACAGAACCATTTAGATTGGAAACTGCCTTTAAGGCTGTTGAGTCCAACCGTCACCCAGCACTTGTCCATGTCCCCAAGTGCCACATCCACACGGCTTCTAAGTCCCACCAGGGATGGGGACTCCACCACTGCCCTGGGCAGCTGTGCCAGGGCTGGACAGCCCTTTTCATGGAGAAATTTTCCCTAATATCCAATCTAAACCTCCCCTGGCACAACTAGAAGCTGNAGCCCCTTTCCCAGCTCCCTCAGCCGCTCCTGGTGCTCCAGCCCCTTCCCCAGCTCCATTCCCTTCCCTGGACATGCTCCAGCCCCTCAATGTCCCTCTTGTCAGGACAGGCCCAGAACTGAATCCCAGATTTGAGGTGCCCCAGCAGTGCCAGCAGAGGAATAATGGTTTCTAACAGCTTGTTCCTGGCTGCCTGAGCAGCTGCCTGGACAGAACTCACTCTGAAGTGGTTTTCCCATGCGTCCTCACACCCCATTGCTTTGTGTGTGCTGCTCTCCCCATTTCCCACCAGGCTGGCCACCCTTTCCAGCAGCGCTGTGCCCAGTCAGCCTATTCCAACAGCAAACAGAAGTGGGAGGCCCCGGTGTTCCTGCTCTTCTTGGAATGTGTGTGGCAAATCCATCGGCAGTTCCCCTGCTCCTTCGAGTTCAACGAGCAGTTCCTCATCATGCTGTTTGAACACACCTACGCTTCCCAGTTCGGGACTTTCCTGGGAAACAACGAAAACGAAAGGTTGGTCAGGATGCTGGATTTGAATCCTTTAAATGTTGGGCTGAATTTGACTGAAAGTCACAGAATCATGGAATGCTTTGGGTTGGAAGAAACCTTAAAGATTATCTCGTTCCAGCCCCGTGCTGTGGGCAGGGACACCTTCCACTCTCCCAGAGTGCTCCAAGCCCCATCCAACCTGGCCATAAATCTCCACCCATCACCAGTTTATTTAGTTTCTCACGAAGAACCTCCTCCATAAAAGAATAACCAGCTAGAGTTTGATGTGAGTCACTGCTGTGGGAAGCAGACTTGTCCATGCAGGCCTGGAGGAGGAGGTCGAGGCAGGCAGAGGCCACAGCTGGGAATTCTGTCCCTCACCTGTGAGGGAGGAATGTGACTCTGTAGCCTGATGGTCTTGACACCCCCCTGGAAGTAGAAACAGGGTGAAGGACTGGAGCTTCCCACAGCTGCCAGGGAGGTTTGGATTCGTGGTTTGAGCCTGGCAGTTCTGCCCTCAGGACTCCTGGCTCCAGTAAGGCCATGGCTGATGGTCTCCTGCTGAACTGAAGGCCACTGGACAGGAAGGGAAAAACAGAAGTGATACTCAGAGAAGGAAGGCAATTTAAAGCTTCCTGTAAACCTCTCTGTCCTTAAAGTAATCTGGGCTTGGCAGAGACTCTGCTGCCTTCTGCAGGGCTGCTGAACCAGTCATCTGCAAAACCAAGTTAGACTTGAAACCAATAAGCTGAAATTTGGAGGAGTATTGAATGTTACATGTAATAACCTGCCTGTCACATCTGGGCACGTCAGCCTGGGAGCACGGACAGGGGTTGAAGTCTGATGTTAAGCTTGTGCTGTCTGAAGCACTCACAGGAGTGGTGAATCTCCTGCCTGGCTGGCAGTTCAATTTGCCAGTGCAGGCAGAATGAGATTTGCTGCAATCTAAGGCACAGGGATCCCTGTGACTGCTGGAGGTGGGATTGCCCCAGGAAAACAGCCCTGCTTGCTCTGTGTGCTCAGTTCCTTGCTGCCACCAGAGGGACCTGTCAGACGTGCCCATTCCAGCAATAACACTGCTTTTATGTGCTCGGGAATTCCATTGCCATCCTTCCCTGATGCAGCCCTGCCCCACCTCCAGCTCTGCCTTAACACAGGAGCCTGATCCCTTTCCAAACCTGGCGCTCAAACCACGGTGGGGAGGTGACCTGGACAGCAAGCAGCCAACCTGCACCCAGCTTACAAGTGTTATTTCCCCATCTTTTATTAACCAAAACTAATTGTAATCAGCCAGGCTGAGTAAATTGTTTTAGGTTTACGCCCTGTGCTGTGGTGGTGAAGGGATTAACTTGAATTATCTGGGGTAGTAGCATGTAGAAAAACTCGTGGCTGTGTGGTTCTGATGAAAGGAGCCTTTGTAGGTCCAAGTGTATAAAACTGACTTGTTCCTGTGGGTTTCTTAGGGCTAAACTGAAGCTGCCTCAGAAGACCATGTCCCTCTGGTCCTGGGTGAACAGGCCTGAAGAGCTGAGCAGGTTCCAGAACCCTCTTTATGAGGCCAACAGCCTCGTCATCTGGCCCTCTGTGGCCCCACAGAGCCTGCAGCTCTGGGAAGGTGAGCCAGGTTTGCTTTCCCTGTTGCAGGAAATATCTCTTGTGTGATTGTCAGACTTCATCACTGCCCATTCTGGAGAATCCATGTGCAGTGGGTTCTGCAGGAACTTTCCCCATCCCATGGGTGCTGAGGGGTTCGTGACAGTGACACAGGCAGGCTGCCGTGGCAGGGTGGAGACTGAAAATGGAGTGGTCTGATAAGTATAGGAGGAAAAAAGGAATGAAACCCCCTCATTTTTCTTTGATTAACCTCGTTTGATAGGATGGTGAACTTGGAGGTGGGGGGGGAAGCTGTTTAGGGGGCAGGGAGAGGGAAGAAGCTGTGAACTATGTGCACACTGTAAGCTCTCTCTTTCTTGAGAGCTGCTGGAATGTGAATAACCTTCAGGAATTCCTCCTTGTTTCAAGAAACCCTTGTGACTTGGGTGTCTCTGGGCTTCCAGGTGTCTTCCTGCGGTGGAACAGGCCTTCCAAATTCCTGGATGAAGCCGAAGAAGAAAGGATCCACATCATCAAGTACAACAAGGAGCTGCAGGCCAAGGTGAACGCGCTGAGGCGGCAGCTGGCGGAGATGGAGACGGATGAGGAGGTGCAGGAGGAGCCCTGAGCTGGGCTTTGCTTTCCAGCCCCCTTTACGTCGAGGAAGAAACATGGAAAGTGCATGTTCTGCTGAGCCCTGGGGTACAGCTGACCCTCCCACTGCTGAACCCTTCACTCCACGAACCTCCCTGCTTTTTGGGGAGGGGTTTTTGTTTTGTTTACAGAAGACACAGCTGGGCACAATGTCCCCTCTTGGCAGCTTTTCTGTCTCACAGTTGGGTACAGTGTCAGCAGGAGCTGGAACTCTTTACCTCCAACTGTGGATGACCAGGATGGGCCAAGAGACAGGATGTCTCCAATTTATTTTGGACTTTTTCTGGTTTTGTTGAACACTCACAGGATTCAAATACAGAGTTCTATATAGGTAGGTAAAGGCATTTTGTCTGGAAGCACCTTTTCTCTCCAAGAGTAGGTAAGGCAGCTTAGTTCTTTAATTTCCTAGGAAAACTAGAAATTGTTAAAATCAAATTACAGGTTCTGCCAATCTACACAATACTCTCAGTAGCCTTCACATCTCACACTTGGGTTTTTGTGTTCAGCATTGGCTTGGGAGCAGGAAGTTAAATACCAAACCGGAGCAAGACATTTCAGTGCAATACAAAATTGAAGTAGGGATTCTGCTGCTAATGTTTAAGCCATGACCTTCAGGTGGAATTGTCCCTCATGGACAAGGATCTCCTAAGGAATAACAAACTTTTTTTATTCTGCCTGGAAAACAAAAAGGTTCAGTAGCTGGTGGAGGTGTTCACTTGCAGAACAGGGCTCAGAGCTGTCCTTTAAACCAGAGCCAAGCTGCCTTCTTGGGAATTCTGACCCCCCTGGCTGGGTGTGGACACCTGGCCAGGTTCACAGCATTGCCAGGGTGCAAGAGCAGCACTTCATTTACAGCTCAGCAAAACACTTTTGTTGCACCTGATGTGCTTTTCCCTCTTGTGCTCTTATGCCCATCTTGTGAAACCTCAAAAGCAGCAGCTGGAAGTTCAGACGACCTCACAGATCTGCTGCAGATGAAGGGGCCATCACACTACAAAAAATATTAAGAGTTTAGATGATTTGTAGCTGCTAAAACTGTTTGAAGACTTTAGGGATAAGCTTTTTCCCATTTTACTTTGTATTTTGTAGCTGCTCTTTCTGTTCCTGTGGCTTCAATCTGCTTTTTATAAAATCAGAGTTCTCTTTAGTGAATTTTTTTTTCTCCTTTAAAAAGACAGGTAGGAGTAGGTCTGAAATACTCACTGAGGCATTTTTTTTTAGCTTGATTCCATGGGTAGCTGTACAGGATTGGGAAAAATTGAATTAACAGCAGCACATGTGGCTGGGATTATCCAGAAAAGAGCTTCCTGTTAGCCTGGTTCTGCTGGAATGAACGGAGCTGCAGTAGGTCAGTGGTGTGATCCCTCTGGGAAGTGTTGAGCTTCCAAGTTTATGGAATGAGGCTGCCTTTATTTAAAAGCTACTTCACATAGATATGTGTGGAAATGCAGGATCTGTAGTTGTAGAAGTAGCTGGGGAGGAACCTGCAAAAATCATGTAGCCACTAAGTATAGCCTAAGAAAATTCTATAACCAAGGAAATTATATAAAATTATGTGATAGTGGTCAAGTGCTACCTTAATGCCTTTTCTTCAGTCCTTATTTCCTTAATTATTTCCTTCTTGCCTAAGCTAAACTTAGCCCTGAAATCCTCTGGCTTAAAAAATAACAAGATCCCTTTTAAACTATTGCTCACTTAAGGCAGAAGAGTGATTCCCTCTGCTTGCAATGCCAATTTCTTTGTACATTTGGAGCCTTGTTCCTTCAGTCCAGTCTGACACAGGGAATGCTGCTCAGGGTGGCTGGGGATCTGTTCTGCATGGCTGGGGAGGCACAACTGGGCTGTTCCCTCCTCCAAATCCAGAGATTCCTCTGGGTATGTTGCTCATATAAGCCCTTAAAGTCACTGTTCACCCGTTGAAATGCTGTCTTTGGGATCTGCACCTGCCTGGGTGGTGTTTCCCTACCCCATTCAGAATTTCTCCATCTGAAATCCATGATCCCCAGCCAGATGGGAAGGATTCAGAAGGCACTGTTTTCCCTGTAATAGACTAGACATAAAACACTCCTAAAGGTTATGCAATTCCCTAACACAGTAATTATAGATTGAGCTAAATAATAGAGAAGCAGAGAGGGGTTTTTTGGATCTAATTGCCTGGCTGCTCCAGCCTCTCCTGCAAAGTGCAGGCATCCAAGGAAATTGGGAAAGCAGCTGTGACAGCCAACAAAAGGCAGCACATTCCCTCTGAGCTGGCATCAATTTCAGCCTCCACTTGTGTTGAATCCACACCCAAGTGCTGTGTGTGCCTTGGGAATGTGGATCCCAGCCTTCCTGTGGTAGTTTATTCCACAGCACCTTGTCCCTGCACAGGTTCTGTGGCACGGGCCTGGGAGGGCTGGCAGGAGAGGGAGTGGAGATGTGTGGTGCTGTAGGTTCCCCTGGGAGAGGACACTTCCCAGGGCTCTCCTGCCAGGCTGCTCCCGCATTCCCACTGAACCTTCCCATTCCCCGTGCTTCCCAGGCTCCAGGCTCACAGCAGAACGCTCCCATTCTTTGCTTTGCTGCTTGCCTCCCCTATTTAATCACATATTTAATATCTGCGATGGGTTTGCTCCTCTCCCAGGGGGATCTCTGCCCCCTGGCACCCTCTTTGCAGATTCCCTGTGTCTTCCTGAGCCGTGGCAGTGCCCAGCTCTGGCTCCTCCCTGTGCCACTGCCTTACGCCCTCGCTGCCACCCCGCTCCTGCTCTTTTGCACACACTCTTTGTGTAACAAGCTGGACACTGAAAGCCCCATCTCCAAATTCGGGGGGCAATCCACGAGGACACTGCCATTTACCAAAAAAAAAAAAAAAAGAAGGGAAAAGGAACTAACTTGCACAGTTTTCATAAGGGAAACACGAACTACGTACCTTCAATATTTTGATTGTATTGATTAACTCTTGAATGTGGCGCTGGTTTTGATGTGCACTATTGTCCCTGTTCCATAGGATCTAATTTAAACTTGCACTGTACGGCGTTTTTGGTGTCTCACGTGTGCTTTGCTAAAGCCTTGGGCAGTGCAGCTGTGTGAGGGGGGAGGTTTCTCCCGGCGCTGCCTGCGTTTGTCACAGCAGCGCTGTGTGACGTGTGCTGTGTGTCTGTTCACTGCTGCCAGCTCCAGTGACGAGTGCACCGCTGCCCCAACACCTGGAACTGCTCTTTGGACTTGGCTGCTGTGTCAGTCTTGATTTTTTTTTTTTTTTTTTTTTTTCCTGTACAATTTGAAAAGCCGGGGCTGGGAGTTGTGTGCTGGTGTTAGGTATTTGCTGTCTGCGTACAGAGTCCCAGCTGCTGCGGCGTGGAATTTATTGCAACAAAAACAACAACAACAAAAAGTAACAGATCTGAGGAAAAAGAAGATGATGGCTCAAGGTTCAGCCATTTGGGGGGAGCAAAACAGATACAAAGTGGCTGTAAACTTTGCTGTAGATATGTTGAGACAATAGTAGATGTGTCTGTTTAAATTAAAACCTTGAAGACTAAAAAGTTCTTTAATTACATGGCTGAATCTTTTTTATTAGAGTGTCCTTCACTTCCCACAGGAGGGATGGGGGTGGATGTGACTTGGATGAAGCTTTTGCTTGAAATTTTCTCTCTTTTCAGCTCAATTGTGTTTTATTTTACAGCTGAACAGGCTCTGTGGTGATGGAAGAGGGGTGAAAGGAGAAGGGTGAGACCCTGAGGCTGTGAGGGGCTTGCAGAGCTCTGCTCCCGTGGTTTTGGTCCTTGGACAGCAGCTCTGCACGTGATGGATGAACAGTTTGATTATCCAAGGTTTTATCCTGGTACTGATCTTTTTGTCCTGGTATTGAACTCCCCAAAGGAAGAAGGGCAGGGGTGTTCACAGGGGAGGGGTTTGGAGTGAAGCAAAGCCTCGCAAGAAAGTGAATGGTAACAAGGGGGAGTAGCTTTAAACAAAAACAGGAGAGATTAAGATGAGAGATTAAGAATAAATTCTTCCCTGTGAGGGTGGGGAGGCCCTGGCACAGGGTGCCCAGAGAAGCTGTGGCTGTCCCTGGATCCCTGGAAGTGTCCAAGGCCAGGTTGGATGGGGCTTGGAGCAACCTGGGACAGTGGAAGGTGTCCCTGGCCATGGCAGGGGGTGGCACTGGATGGTTTTTAAGGTCCAACCCAACCCATTCTGTGACTGTGAAGTCCCCCAGTGACTGGGCTCACTGTTACCTGTTGGTTGTAAGGCGGGGGGTACACTGGTGCCAGGGGAAGGAACACAAAAAGCACAACCAGCTCCTGGAAAATGGGAACTGTGGGAACTCCTGGATCTCTCCTGGCTGGTGAGTCAGGAGGCTGGGAACTCCTGGGCCGTCTGTTTCCCTGTGGCATCACTGTGGTCTCTGCAGCTCCTGGGGAAGGTGATGAGTTTTTGTGGCTTTTGGGGTTTGAGCAGATGGAGACTGGGGGTGTTTGTGCTGCCCTGCAGCCTGTGCAGCCCAGGAGGTAACACAGGGATGGGTGCTGAAGGTTTTGATGGGAAAAGATTGATATTCAGCCACTATTTGTGCAAAAAGTCCCAGCTGAAACAGAGTAGGTCTGTTTTAAAATATTTTCAGCAGTGATCAGGCAGTCTGATTTGGGTTAAACTTGATTTTTGGCGGGGAGGGAGAAAATAACTAAAGAATCATAGAATGGTTTGGGTCGGAAGGGACCTTAAAGCTCATCCAGTTTGGACACCTCTCACTATCCCAGGCTGCTCCAAGCCCATCCAACCTGGCCTGGGACACTTCCAGGGATGGAAAATCCATCTGAACAAGTGTTGATGTTTTTCTTTAACCTTTTCTTGAGTCTGTTGGATTTTTCTCTTGGAAATCCCAAGTGGTTTTGCTTGTAGGAGTCTCTTCCATGCTGCCCATTTTCCCCCTGAGCAGTGAGAGAAGGAAACAATGAGGGGGAATTCCCGTTCTGGATGTAACTGGGGATGCCGGGCTGTGCTGGGCTGCTCACAGCCTCCCCTGCTGTGGAAATGTCACCACAAGCCCCTGGCATTTGTCTTTCAGAGCTGAGCTGGTGATCCTCTGATGCTCTCTTGGGAGAGAGATGTTTTATCTCTTTATTTATATCTTTGGATGTTTTATCTGAGGTCAGCTCATGGGGGGTTTGCTCTTAAAGCTCCAAATCTGCTCCCTCAGGATCTTAAAATCCTGGCAGACAACCTGGGCACTGCACAGATGTAGTTGCACCACTAAAAGCAGTACAGTTGCTAAAATCAGGTTTCCTGGAGGTTTTACAGTTAGTTGTGACCATTTACGTGGCCAGTTTGCACATCCTCGTTGGTACTGGTCCCACAGAGGGGATGATTTCAGGGTTGAAGGGTGTAGCCTGTGGTCAGGCTTGACTGCGTGAAGGAAAAAGGCTCTTTTGGCAAGTGGCTCATTCAAAAGTACAAGAGATAAAGGAAATCTGCTTCCTGCTGCTCTTTCCTGACATGGAAAACATTTGTTGGAATGCCCCAGCAAGGTGAGTGCAGCATTTCTACAGGAAATTTTTTGGGTTTGGCTTTTGAGTCCTTGGTGGCAAGAAATAAAAACGTTGTGGCAGGAATAAAGGTTGTTTCAGAGTTTGTTTGGGGTTTCTTTGAGCTGAGAACTGCTTGCCTTCAGGTCTGTACTGTGCTCCATCTCATCACATCCATTTTTTGGGCTCCAATGAACACTTCCAGGGATAGGGCAGACACATCCATCAGTTGTTCTGGGGAAAAAGCAGCAATTTGTACTATGGTGGGGTAAATACAGGGCTCTGGTTTCTACATTTCCCTCAGTTAGGGAATTAAAAAAAACCCCAAAAAACTGCCTTACTGGGAAAAAGATTTTCTTCCAGGGATCCTTAAGGGACACTTGTGCAACATCAAGTACGTGGAGTGTCCTGGCTGTGCTGCCAGCAGTTGGCAACGCTGTCATTTCACAATGGGGAAGGTTGTGGCAATCCTGAATTAAAATTCTGTTCTGCTCTTCCCCACCTCTTTTTCCTCCTCACTTGTGCTGGTCCAGCTGCTTGTGATTCCACGTGGCACAAGGGGTTGGAGAAATGGATGGAAAAGTGACACAGCCGGGAGGGAAGAGCCTTGCAGGCTGAGTCAGCAGCTGGGCTGTTCAACGTGGCATCGATGCTTTGAGTGAATTAAGTCACAGGGGGATTTGTAAGGTGAAAACCCATGTGGAGCTGCTGGAGAGAGTCCAGAGGAGGCCATGGAGATGTTCCAAGGGCTGGAGTCCCCCTGCTCTGGAGCCAGGCTGGGAGAGCTGGGGGTGTTCACCTGGAGAAGAGAAGGATCCAGGGAGACCTCAGAGCCCCTTCCAGTGCCTAAAGGGGCTCCAGGAGAGCTGGAGAGGGACTTGGGACAAGGCATGGAGGGACAGGACACAGGGACCGGCTTCCCACTGCCAGAGGGCAGGGTTAGATGGGATATTGGGAAGGAATTGTTCCCTGTGAGGGTGGGGAGGCCCTGGCCCAGGTTGCCCAGAGAGGCTGTGAGCTCGAAGGGGAAGAGGAGAGTGGGCACACCTCGATCCTTGGCACTGCCGCGTTACAGGAACCCCACACTGACATCTCTGGGATTGTCAGAGGGACCAAAGGCAGCTGCCCTGCACCAATCCCACACCATGGGCAGAGCCTTGTCCCCTGCAGAGCGGGAAACCAAAGGGACAGCACATCCCTGATGTGTCTCCAGGTGTCCCGAAAGGCTGGGAAGGGCTCCTTGCCCAGAGCTCTCCAAGCACAGTGGGTGGTGAGGGTTTGCAGGTTCAGCAGGGCAGAGGGCAGAGGAGGAAACCACAAAACCCCCGTGTGTGGGAGGGGGTGGGAGGGAGATCGAGCCTGAGGCTCTGGGAGAGGCTGCTGCAGAAAGCTTTGAAGGAGCAGCACTTCTGGATGTGGATCCATGGGAAGGGAGAGGAGGAAGGCAGAGGTGGAGAGTGAGGAGATTGACAAGAACACTCGAGGAGCCCCTGGAGCGATGGCACCGTGCTGCCTGTGAGAGGAAGGATGCTGGAATGCCTCCTGCTCTCCTCCCCTTGATTTGTATTTCCAATATTCCCCCATTAGCCTGTTTCTGAACCTCAGGCTGGCTTTTCATATTTGCAGTCCTTTGGACATGGATTTATGTTTAAAAAATACCCCAAATCAGACACCAAACCAACCCACAAAACCTTAAAATCCAGATAACGTGAAAAATACAGAACATACAAACTCCTCAGTAGCCTGTAACCCTCCCTCTCTCCCTGGAGCACTTTTGGGGGCATCTATTGACACGCACAGAGATTCTGTGAGCGGGATTGGAACAGGCTGCTCAAGGAAGCGATGGAATTATTATCCTTAGAAGTATTCCAAAGGTGTGCGGATGTGTCACTTGGGGATGCTCTTTAGCGGTGGATTTGGCAGCGCTGGGGAATGGTTGGACTTGGTGATCTTAGAGGGCTTTTCCAACTTAAATAATTGGAGGACACACACAGGTGAGGACTGTCACAGAATAACAGAATGGCTTGGGTGGGAAGGCACAATAAAGACCATCCCATCCCACCCCCTGCCATGGGCAGGGACACCTTCCACCCTCCCAGGTTGCTCCNTTTTCATATTTGCAGTCCTTTGGACATGGATTTATGTTTAAAAAATACCCCAAATCAGACACCAAACCAACCCACAAAACCTTAAAATCCAGATAACGTGAAAAATACAGAACATACAAACTCCTCAGTAGCCTGTAACCCTCCCTCTCTCCCTGGAGCACTTTTGGGGGCATCTATTGACACGCACAGAGATTCTGTGAGCGGGATTGGAACAGGCTGCTCAAGGAAGCGATGGAATTATTATCCTTAGAAGTATTCCAAAGGTGTGCGGATGTGTCACTTGGGGATGCTCTTTAGCGGTGGATTTGGCAGCGCTGGGGAATGGTTGGACTTGGTGATCTTAGAGGGCTTTTCCAACTTAAATAATTGGAGGACACACACAGGTGAGGACTGTCACAGAATAACAGAATGGCTTGGGTGGGAAGGCACAATAAAGACCATCCCATCCCACCCCCTGCCATGGGCAGGGACACCTTCCACCCTCCCAGGTTGCTCCAAGCCCTGTCCAACCTGACCTGGTGAGCTACAAGTCTGTGCTGCCCACAGAGAAAGACACCCAAGGTGTCTCTGCTGCCCACGGGGGTGTTCATCGGGGGGAGTGTCGGCCTCAGCTGCTGTTGGAATGGCACCTCCACACTGCTCAGATGCCATCATCCCTCGGGGGTGGAGTTCTCCCCCCTTTAGGATTTTCTGCCTTCCCGCGTTGATGTTTTCCCTCTTGGCCCCTTGAGCTGCTGCCTATCACACCCTGACAATCCAGCCTCTGTCCTTGGTTTTGCCCTTCTTATCTCGCAGGGCTCTGTGCTCTTTCTCACAAGCTGGCAGCCTCCTTGGCTCAGGGAGGAGGGTTTTCCAGCTGGGTTTTGTCCAGGAGGCCTTGGATTGCAGCTGAGCCTGGAGGATCAGGCAGTTCAGGGCCAGCTTTGCTGGATGCTCCATCTTGCTGATTTTTTGCCAGTTTAGTGCTCCAGGTGCTTGGCTTGGTCCTTGAGGAGGGAACTGGGTTGTGGAATCACTCCTGCTTCCCTGTCAGTCTGGGGGCTCTGCCATCCTGGTGCAGTCCAGGTCTGGGACAGAGCTTTACTTTGTGTCCAGGGAAGGGAATGGAGCTGGGAAAGGGGCTCAGCCTGGAGAAAAGGAGGCTCAGGGGGGACCTTGTGGCTCTGCACAACTCCCTGACAGGAGGGGGCAGCCAGGGGGGTCGGGCTCTGCTCACAGGGAACAGGGACAGGAGGAGAGGAAATGGCCTCATGCTGTGCCTGGGAAGGTTCAGGTTGGACACCAAGAGGAATTTCTCTATGGAAAGGGTGGTCAGGCATTGGGAGGGGCTGCCCAGGGAGGTTTGGAGTCCCCATCCTGGAGGTGTCCAAAGAAGGCTTGGACATGGCACTCAGTGCTCTGGGCTGGGTGATAAGGTGGGAATGGGCCATGGGTTGGACTCAGTGATCCTTTTCCTACCTGAATTGTTCTGTGATTCTGTGATTTACATTGAGTCAAGTGATCCCCACAGTGAAACCACCAGTGCTCCCTGCACTGCCCTTCCTGAGCAGAAAAATCCCTTTTGCCCACTGCACATCTCTGTCAGGGCTCTGGGAACAACAGGAACTTCTCTTTTTCCCTCTGCAGAATTCCAGGTGAGCTCTGTTTGCCCTCCCTGCAAGGCTGGATCCACAGTGCCCTTGTGAGAGCAGCCATGGAGCCATGCTGGAGGCTCTTCCTTTTCTTCCATTTAGTGCAGATTCCTCAGCCTGGAGCCGGGATTGCTGAGATCATGATATGAGGGAGGTCTAAGGATGGATAAGGTTGGAAAGGACCATGGAAATCATTTCACTGTAAGAAATCCTTCCCTGTGAGCATGGGGAGGCCCTGGCACAAGTTTCCCAGAGAAGCTGCAGCTGCCTCTGGATCCCTGGAAGTGTCCCAGGCTGGGTTGGACGGGGCTTGGAGCAACCTGGGCTAGTGGAAGGTGTCCCAGCCCATGGCAGGGGGTGGCACTGGATGATCCTTAAGGTCCCTTCCCACCCAAACCATTCCATGATTCCATGTAGTCCAGCCTGGCTGCTGGTGGCTTTGAGACACCACATGGATTCAGTGACCCTTTAATTTGACCCTTTTTTGGAAGCTCCTGCTCAGTCTGCAGCAGATGGATTGGTTCTGCTGACGGTCCCACAGCTTGGCCTCCCCAGGGACTTTAAATGTGTTTTTTTCCAGGCTCTGCAGTGGAACAAGAGGGTTCTTTGTGTTTCTTTTCCTTCTGGAGCTTTCCCTCTTTCCAAGAGGGACATCTGCTCTGGTCAATGGTACTTAACAGGCCTTTCAAACTCAATTAGGCACTCCAGCTGGGAGCTGGGGAGCTGCGAGCTCTCAGCTTCCCCAGCCAGCAAAGGATTTTCCCCTCTGCAGCTCCTGTAATACCACAATTTTCCAAGATTTCCACACTCTGCGAGCTGAGCTTTTAAGAACTGTCCATTTGTTAGTGTCTGGAGTCCTTGGGAATAATGACCAGTCCTGCTTTGTTTGCTCTCTGAACAATTTCATTCAGCACTTTTTAAGAGGGAGAAAAATAAAACTTAAGAAAAAAAATATCAGTGTCCGCCCCAGCCCTGAACGGACTCGAATCTCAGATCCACAACAAGTGCCAGGGATTTTTTTTGGGCAGGCTTGACAGCAGAACCATCCCTGCATTTGAAACAGTGAAACCCGAGTGTGTTTCCCCTTTGTCGAGGTGCATCTCAGGGCACAGGGGTTTCTGCAGGGTCTCCTCCTGCCCCGGAGCTGTGCCTGCGTCCTGCCCAGCCGGGCAGCAGGGATGGGATTAATTCCTGTCAGATGTGGTTGGCTCTGCCTCTGATCTCCAAGGCTGGGGAGATCTCTGTGTGTGCACTGCAGAGCTGATTCTGCTTAGCAGAGCTCTGGGAAAGGTTTTCCCCTCTCAGGAAATTGCTTTAATGTTCATCTTTGTCCTGAATGAAAATGATGACCTAAATATATCTTTTTTTTTGTTTGTTTGACATTTTTTTCTCCTTGATTTAGTTAAGGCCCTCGGAGTGTTTCCTGTGCCTTTAACAAAAGCATTTTAGTATTTCAGGATTCCTCTTTGGGCTGCTGAGCTAAAGGTTCCAGCTCACTGAGCTGTGTGCTCAGAGGGGCCTGGGATATTTTGCGTGTCATATTTTCATGCTCTGGACTCCTTCCCAAGAGCTTCCAGGGGACACTGAGCTGAGCTGGCTTCAAGCAGGTGTGTAAGGAGGATCAGGGTGGTCAGAGCAAAGGCTCCAGCACCTCCATGCTTGGTCTCCAGCATCCATAATCTGTGGATATTAAATGAGGAAAATGTAGGGAATGGGATCAGTGCGACCTGGTCTGGTGGGAGGTGTCCCTGCCCATGGGGGTGGAACGAGGTGAGCTTTAAGGTCCTTTCCAACCCAAACCGTTCTAGGATTCCAGGGATTTCCCAGACTCCAGCCATTTCTGATTTGGATTTAAGACAGAATTATTTAGGCAAACCCCGCTTTTTGTCCCTAAGGACAACTTTTTCTTTGCTGAGATTGCTCTTTTTGCAGATGGAAAATTCCCAGCCCGTGTGAGCTGGCAAGCTCTGGTTTTCAGCTAAAGCAGATGCTGCTGTGTGTTTATATCCTGCTCCAACAAAAAGCTGTGGATAAATCAGGAGCTGAAGGCAGTTCCCTTCCCTATTCCGACAGTCCTCATATTGCCAGTGGAGGGGGTGGGAGGGGAAATGTCAATTACAGTTTGGTCCTCAGGAATATGACAGCAAAATTTGTTAAAATGTAATTCCAGCTCTCTCACCTGTCCTAGAGGGCACTTCCCTGTAAATTTAGGAAGAATTTTTTCGTGGAGAGGGTGGTCAGGCATTGGAAGGGGCTGCCCAGGGAGGTTTGGAGTCCTCATCCCTGGAGGTGTCCAAGGAAGGACCGGATGCGGCACTCAGAGCTCTGGTTCGGGTGACAAGGTGGGGATCAGGCACAGGTTGGACTCGATGGTCTCAAAGGTCTTTTCCAACCTTAATGATTCCATGAAATGAAGAAAGATCCAGAAAAGTTGACCCCCAGCACCCACTGCATGAGAAATGTCGTGTGAGGAGGAGTAAATAACCAGCCTTTATTTCAAGCAGAGGAGTATTAAGAGCAAAGTCTGTAGCCTCATCACACTAAATTACAGCGATTATCTAATAACTGTGGATGGAAAATGGAATTCTCCAAAGCCTTTGCCTCTCCCTGGCTCGTAACATGATGCCTTATTCCCCTCCAGCAAAGGCAAGGAATTCTTAAGCTCATTTTTCAGTCCTGCTGTGGCTGCTCTGCTCCTGCACAGCTGGGAGAGGCTGGGGAGCCTGTGGGAAAGGTGCTGCCTGTTTCTGGAAGCTCCCAGCAGCTGATAAATGACTTTACAGCTGTGGCAGTGGCTCTGTTTTGCAGAGGTGACCAGTTTAGATTTCATTTTAAATGCATCTCAACTTCTCTGCCTCGAAGTTTCCCCCCGAGGTCTTCTGCCAAAAGTCAGCTTTATTTTAGTGTGAGTTTTGAGGTTAACTGAACAAAGCACTTGGGGGATGAGAGGTTTGTGAGACCTCCCAGAGTTCATGGAATGCACGGGTATGTTTCGAGCAGGCTTTTCTCAGGTTGGGTCATTACACTCTTCAAGCCCAATGAAATCCAGTGGTTTCCCGGAACGTTAGGAATTACAGACTTCCAGTACCTAAAGGGGGCTCCACAGAAGGCTGGAGAGGGACTTTACAAGGGCATGGAGAGATAGGACAAGGGAGAATGGCCTTAAAATGAAAGAAGGGAGATTTAGATGAGACATTGCAGGGGAGAAAGTCTTGGCTGTGAGGGTGGGGAGGCCCTGGCACAGGGTGTCCCGAGAAGCTGTGGCTGCCCCTGGATCCCTGGAAGTGTCCAAGGCCAGGTTGGACGGGGCTTGGAGCAACCTGGGACAGTGGAAGGTGTCCCTGCTCATGGCGGGGTGGAACTGGATGGGTTTTAAGGCCTCTTCAAACCCAAATCATTGTGTGATTCCCCACTGAGCAGTTGTGTCTCTATTCCCACATCTGCCAAGTCCCACATTTCACAGGGATGGAGCCCCTGACTGGGAAGCTCTGTGTGACGTTATCAGATGAAACCTGAGCCCTCTTCATAAACTATTTATTCTCCAAAGTCTCATTAACAAATATGCTCAGTAAAGAGAGTTGGGAAAGGGGTTTTTTTCACTGATCACAGGGTTTTCCTTCTCCACCTTGTTCCTGGCAGACAATGACTCCGATGAATGGCACCTCCATTTCCCAGTGAACTAATTTCTGAATATTCAGTGTTTCTAGGCTGGTTCCTGGTGTTCTACAGGTTTCCACCTCTTGGGCAAATGGAGGTGAATCACAGAACATCCCACAAGGATCACTGAAGTCCAGTTCCGAAGGAGGGTGGTGATGTTCTGTTGTTCTTTGTGGTGTGTGGTAAACTTGGTGTGAGGCTTCGTCTGGATTTTTAAACAGTTTGGTTTTCACAGAGTACATTCCTTAACCCTCATTTTGCAACATCTGCTCACCTCAGAGCCCTGAATGAGCTGCTTTCCACACAGGTTTGTGTTGTTCAGAAGGACACAGACCTTTGGGAAAGCAGGCCATGGTTTACTGGGCAGGGAAGGCCTGCAGCGAGCAAAATCTCTTCTGCCTGCCTGAGAGTGTTTGATGTGCTGCTCCTGCTCAGCCTAGTAACTCGTCCTTGTCATTAGCTGCACTAATTATGCATCTTCTTTCCACAGCCTGCTTGAAATGAATCCCTGTGTGGAAACTTGCGCTGTCAGGGCCAGTAAGGAAGAAGGAAAAATGGATGTGTTTACACTCCAGACACCGTTAGTGAATCCAGTTCTGCAAAAGCAGCTGCTGAAGGTTTGTAACATTTCCCTTCTGCCTTTGTTTCTGCCTGTAGTTACTCACATTTGTTAAAGGGTGAATGTTTTTGGCCTTCATGACCAAGCTGCAAAGGGCAGAAAGATTCCTTGGGTCGTTTCTGCTCAGAGACTTCCATGTAGTTTTCTCAGTGTGCTATAGGAGCTCCGCTGGAAAACTGGGAAATCATCACAGACTGGTTTGGGCTGGAAGGACCTTAAAGCTCATCCAGTGCCAGCCCATGGGCAGGGACACCTTCCTGGTTGCTCAGAGCCCAACCAACCTGGCCTTGTCAGCAAAAGAGAAGTGAAAGTCATTTTAAATTACAGCAGTGCCCCTTGTGAACTCCGTGCATCCACTCTGAGGTGCAAAACCCCTGCTCAAGGGCAGGTGAAGGCTGCTGTTTTCCCTTTAGCAGCATCAGGGCCTCTCTGCAGGCAGATGCTCATGAAGGGTAAGACCCAGGGCCTGATTTTTTCCTGAAAAATCCCTCCTTTCCCTCACTGATCTCAAATCATTGTTACATTTATGAGGCATCCTCCATCCTTTCTGTTTGCTGAGATGTGAGGCTGCATGGCAGTGGATGAGTGGGCAATGTAGGAAAGCTTTCCGGAAACAAAGGAAGCTTTTTCCTTCCCCAAAATAACAATGTATCTGTCTGGGGTCTAGGAGTTGCCTCCTGGCTGGTTGCACTGCAGGCTGGGGCTTCTTGAGGGTTGTGTGACCCTCAGAACTTTCATCAGTGACTTTTTGTACATTCCCAGGATAAACAACTCGTTATTTTATGTCTTTACTGGAGAGGCAACAAGCAAAGGGGAGAGATTCAGGTGCTAAACCCGAAGAGAGGAGGTTTGTGAGCCTCTCTCTCTGCCCTGAGGCAGGATCCACTGAACTCACACCTCTGCTGATGGTTCTTACCTAACCTGCTCTGAAACCTCTCAGCAACACAAACTTCTCCCTCCCCAAGTGATCTTTTCCAGGACTTCCTCATAGCTAAAGGTTTGTCCTAAGGACTAATCTTGCTACTATTGGAGCACATGCCTTCGAGATGGATTTATTTGGAGGTTTTTCTTGTTGTGGTGATGGTGCTTCGTGCCATAAGATTGGCCCTTTGTCCTCCTCAGCCACTTCTGCTCTTCACAGGTCTGTTTTCTTCCCCTCTTCCCATTTTTCTGGGGGTAATTCTTGTTGCTGTGGGCTGTCCTTAATTGTGTTCCATTTCCCTTTAATCCTGGATGTGCCCTGGTCTTGTTGACAAGGTGGGGATTGGTCACAGGTTGGAGTCAGTGATCTTGAAGGCCTTTTCCAACCTTAGTGATTCTGTGACTGTAAAACCAATCACCATGAGGGTGCAAATTAAAACTGTGGTTATAAAGGAAACCAGATCCCTTATCTGCCATCAGTGCAGGAGCAGTACTGGGCTGTCTCCTGAGGGATGATCCTTGCAGGATTGCTGTCCCATGGTCACAAAAAAAATGTTAATTTTAAGAAATCAGCAGCACAGAAGCATCTGGGGGGCACTGAGAGTTTGATCCTGATCCATTACGGTGCAAGATGCCATAGGGTCCCTTTGCACAGGGAAATGTGGCTGCAGCCACTGCTGTCCCCAGGCTGTGAGCACCCAGGGCTGGAGCTAACCCTGCTGAGAGGCTCCTTTCAGGCAGGGATCTCACACCCAGAGTGGAATGGCCAGGTGCAAGATGCCACAAGCAAAAATTTCCCTCCTTCCCAGCCTACCTGGAGGGGGAACACCTGTGTTTTCCCTTTGCAGGAGCTCACAGGGAGGGGAATGATGCCAGGAGAATGTGTTTAAAAACAAGGCATCTGTGGCTCACACAGGGCCTTCACCCCTCATTAAAAAAAAAAAAAAATAAAAGACAAGGCAAATCTAATTGACCCAAAGATCATCAAGCTCGTTCTTTTAATTAAAAAGAATGACTTCTAAATAAAACCTTCTCTTTTTTCCTTCTCCAAGGAGGCAGCAATACAGCGTGACACACACGTTTGGGTGCAAAAGCGACGCTTTCACTCACAGAGGGAAGACGAGACCTGACTGCGATCAGCGTGAGGTCGTCCTGTGCTGCCAACACGATGTGACACCTCCCTGTGCCCAGGCACAGCCCGTGTCACATCTGCTGGGCACGACGAGCGTCAGGGTCAAACCAGTTCAGCACCACAGGGAGAAGATGTTTCGTCTTTTCACATCCTGTGTGGCTGAGCTGTCACCGAGGCCCAGCTCAGTGTCCCTCCTTGGGGACTCTTTGCGGCTGCCGTGGCACGTGTGGACACAGCGGGAGCTTCTATGGGGAACCGACACTTTGCTCGGGTCTGAGGGACAGAGAGCCACGTAAAATCCAGGCAAAATTCCACTTCCTTACTAACCTGTCTCTGGGCAGTGGCAAAAGCTCGTGGAAAAATCATAGGAAGGCAAACTGGAGTTGTAGGCCCCCCCTTGCAGTGGGGCAGCTGGAGAGGGGGTTCGCCTTCGGGAACTGTGGAGATAAGACAAGGAGTAATGGGGTCAAACTGAAAGAGGGGAAATTTAGGTGAGATACATGGAAGGAATTGTTCCCTGTGAGGGTGGGGAGGCCCTGGCACAGGGTGCCCAGAGAAGCTGTGGCTGCCCCTGGATCCCTGGCAGTGTCCAAGACCAGGCTGGACAGGGCTTGGAGCAACCTGGGCTAGGAGAAGGTGTCCCAGCCTGCGGAAGGGGTGGAACAAGACGAGCTTTAAGGTCCCTTCCCACCCAAACCATTCCATGATCTAAGAGCTGTGGTGGATCTCTGCCCTTCTCAGGTGAGTGTAGCTCAGTGGAGCTCTCTAGGTTTACTCAAGTAAGGGATCCGATCCAGGAATTATCTGCTGCCACCTTTCCTGTGTGGCCTGGAAGCAGACAGGGACAGACAGGGAAAAGGTCCCCTCAGGAACAAATAAAATATTGGATATTTGCCTTTCTACGTGGAGGAAGATGAAAAAACGAAAGCTGGGAGGTGTTTTGTCTCCTCTCTTTCCCAATGTGAACAGTTTAGAACCTGTTTATGGGCAGAAATTAAGCGTGATGGAAAGACCATTATCTGCAGAACACCATGAAATTCAATAGACTTCAGAAAAGATAGGCAGCATTTCAAAAAACGTGTTTAAATGCCAACTCCATGTCAAAGGAGAAGGTTGGTTTACCTTCAGCAGCACCTTCACATACAAAGTACTGCTCAGAGAGAGGGTAAACACGACTCAAGCACAAGCAGTTTTTAAAATAGAGGCTGATAAGCTCAACACCACATGAAAATGACTCCATTGTGTGAATAACAATCAAGTGGGTCCAGCAAACAGAAATGACCCGTGCTTCACAAATATAATTACTGCACTTGGCTCCCTCATGGCTCAATGCTCTGCTTATAATAAATGGCCTTGAAAAACACCATTTTTATAGAGAGTGGTTCGTTTGCTGAGCTCTCTGAGCTCCTCCTCTGCTCCTTGCTGTGCTGAGGCAGGAATTGCTCATCACTCAGGGAACCCAACTCAGAGCATAAAAGCAACCCCAGCAAATCAAGCCAAGATCCTCCTAATCCTGCTCCTTTGTTTCCAATAGCAGCTTTTTCCCCACAGTGTTCTCACAGGCTCTGGGATCTACAGCTGCAGGACTTCCTGAACCAGACACTCGCTGCACATTCAGGATATTTACAGTCCCTCATCATTAATGTTTTTCTCCTCCACAAACTCACCCATGTGCTTTAGAAACCCAGGGAAGCTTGTGCCATCCACACTGGATAATATCCCTGCTCCATCTCTACTTTTGTGCCCTCTAATTACACGTAGCTAAGCAGTTACATAACAATCCCAACCTGCCTGCCAAGGGGTGGAATTCATAAGCAGGAGGGGATGGGGAAAAAAAAAGGCTTATAAACACCTCTGTGGCAAGATAATCTTATCTCAAAGCCTTTGTTCTTCAAGATTGCTCAGGGAGTTAATGCTTGTGGTTGTGAAAGATAGATGTGTTTGGAATAAGGGGAGGGGAAAAAGTAATAATGTTTGCTGGAGGTAGAGCTGAGCAGAAGGAATCCAGAGAAAGATCTGGAAGCTCTTTGTACAAATGCTGCTGGGAATGAGAAGACCAGTCAGGATCAGTTTAGGGAAAGGAGGATTCGATCAGCTTCTGTCTGAAAAGTTGCTGTGGTTCATCAAATCAGTGGTCCATCAAACATAGAATTCTCTTTGTCACTTTGTCCTCTAGAGGACATCCCACTGCTCCACACCCTCCCAGCGCTCCCCTGAGCACAAGCCTCTCCTGTGGGCAGCTCCTTGTGCTGTCAGAAGTCACCTACTCCCTCAGAAACAGCAGGAGAACCTGGATGGTCTTTAAGGTCCCTTCCAACTCTAATAATTCCAAGATTCTATGATTCTATCCTGGATTTAGGAGTGGGATTCCCCTATCAAGCTCTGCTTCTGAGGCTGCAAAACCCCATCACACCAGGACACTGCTTGGAGATTTAGAAAGTGTGACATGGGATCAGATTTAACTCCAAATACTTTGCACAAACTGCTCCAGGCTCTCTAATCCCTCCTGGTTGCTCATTAGGAGCTCCCTTAAGAACTTCCTGCTCCATGCAGCTTTACTGGATGTCTAAGAAATCGAGCAGTGCCTGGACTGCAGCTAACCATGACGTGTTTCTGAATTTCTGCAGTTTGGGCCAAGTAAGGCCTCTCTTGAGAAGGATTCTTGGCCGGGAAATTCGCAACTTTGGCCTTGCTGCCTCCATACAGTGCTGGGATGGAGGGGACATAAAAGCTCATCTGGTTCCAACCCCATGCTGTGGGCAGAGACACCTTCCACTATCCCAGGTTGCTCCAAGCCCTGTCCAGCCCGGCCTTGGACACTTCCAGGGATGGGGCAGCCACAGCTTTCCTGTCAGGGTACCAGACAGAGCTGCAGGGGCTTCAAATGAAGAATAATTCCCCAGAAAGGAAAAACGAAAAGGTAGAATTTGCAAGCAAGAAGCACAGCTCCAAAACCTCAACGGAAATAGCTCTGGAGGACACGGTAAGATGCTGAACTGCATTTTCTTCAGTGAGTTTGTCACCTCACAGGACACATTCCTGTGGCTGAGATCCCAAAATGCTGAACCTGGGTTTATAACCCACCAGACATTCAGCTTCTCTTCATTCAAGAAGAATGTGCTCATTCCAGCACTCTTGTCCTCTAGAGAAATTTACCACTCATGTTCCCAAACAGCACAAAAACAAATGTATCCAATGGAAAGCGCCATCCTATCCCAGTTCAATATACCTGACATCAAGAGAATTTTCCCTTTCTAAGGCTATTTTAGCTTTCCCTTGTAGATTCCAGCAGGATCTGGGTGTCAGCCTCACCTCCGTGGGGTCCTTGCTGTGGACATGCAGCTCCACCAACTTTATTCTCTTTGTGGCCTCCTTCTTAAAAAAAAAAAGTGTTGATAGGATGAGTTTTCTTCTCAGAACAGCTACGCCCATCTCCCGCACACTATCAGCCACCAGGCTCTGTCCTGTGATAGAGTAAAGGCTGCCCAGGAGTTCGATGAGCAGCTGTGAGTGTGGGTGCTGATAGGAGGGTGTATCTCTGCTTTTGAGGCACAGTGCCACAACTCAGCTGCACAGAGAGCACAAACACGATGATTCTTACAGTCCCTGTCCCAACAAAGAACCTCCTGGCTGAACAAATGTTGGTTTCTGCACCTAAGATCAGGCAGGTGGCCCATTCTGCTGGGTTGAAGCCATTTAGGACTTGGAACATACATGAGACACAGGCCTTGATGGGGAAGGAAATATCTCCTTCTATGGAACTTTTAGGAAACAGTGTAAAACCTAACATGTCCCGCCAGCCCCTGCGACCTCAGTAAGAGCGGGAAAGCTAAAAAGCAGAGTCTAAGCAAGGGAGAGTGAGTTTTAGCAGCTGTTCACGTAGAACAGCCACTGGAAGGACGCAAAGGCAGCAGAGGAAGTTTGAAATGCAGGGTTGAATGTTAGCAACTGAAAGATCATTTGGGTACTACAGCCCTCTCTGATGGCTGGGCAGTCAAGAGGCAGGTGGTAGAGCCTGGGAGAGACAATTGTGCCCGTGTGATGCGAAGATGATGAAGGGCCTGGAGCATCTCCCTGATGAGGAAAGGCTGAGGGAGCTGGGGCTGTTCAGCCTCAGAGGAGATGCTGAGAGGGGCCCTCAGCCCTGTGTGTCCCTGTGTGCAGGGAGGGCTCAGGGCAGGGCCCAGGCTCTGCTCTGGGGGCCCAGCAATGGCACCAGAGGAATGGGCAGGGACTGGTCCCAGGAAGTTTCACCGGGACATGAGGAAGAACTTTCCTGTGCAGTGACCGAGCACTGAGCAGACTGTCCAGAGAGGGAGTGGAGTCTCCCTCACTGGGGATATCCCAGAACTGGACACAATCCTGTGCTCTGGGATAAGCCTGCTGGAGCAGGGAAGTGGGACCAGGTGGCCTCCAGTGGTCCTTTCCAACCTGATCCATCCTGGGATTCTGGGATTCGGGGATTCTGCGACCAGCGCTGTGTTGTTGTACCACAGCTCGGCCAGTGAGTGCTGACCAACAGGAGAGCTGGAGAGAGACTCTGCACAACAGCATGGAGTGGTAGGAAGAGGGAGAATGGCTTCCCACTGCCAGAGGGCAGGGATAGATGGCATTTTGGGAAGGAATTCTTGGCTGCGAGGGTGGTGAGGCCCTGGCAGAGATTGCCCAGAGAAGCTCCATCCCTGGAAGTGTCCAAGGCCAAGTTGGACGGGGCTTGGAGCCACCTGGGACAGTGGAAGGTGTCCCTGCCCACGGCAGGGGTGTGATGGGATGAGCTTTAAGGTCTCTTGCCCCCCACACCGCTCCATGCCGCGGTGTCCCCCGGGTCCGAGCACCGCCCGCCCTCAGCGCCTGAGCGGCCACCGCGCCCCTCCGGCACCGCCGCCCCTCACGGCGCGTGACGTCACGCACGTGTGACGTCACCGCCCAATCCCCTGCGCGGCCGCCGCTGACGTCAGGCCCCGGCCCCGGCGCGAGCGGCCCCGGCTGAGGGA